>CM076672.1:127591415-128148915 GCA_038501925.1 Xenopus petersii
ATGGTGGCAAATAAGACTGCCAGGCATTGGTAATGAAATTCATATAACATGTCTAGCAAAAACGCATGCAGGTAAACTACAGTACACAGGGGGCTAGGTAGTTTCCTACAATCCTCTAAAAGAAACCAATCCGATGATTTAGATGTTCATCACAATATTATATAATTTTCTGTAGAGTTGTTATCTTTTAGAGGCATTAGAGGGGACCTGTCACCCTAAACAATAATTCCAAACCCTGTTTTATGATGTTAGTCAAGCAAAATAAACTTCACTTACACTATATAATGTATTTAAATCTTGTTTCTTTTAGTCTTGGAATTCACAATCACTTGAAATAGGCATCAGCCATTTTGTGGACACTGTTATCAAGACAAGCTTTAGATCATGCCAAAATTTTGTTTATGCAGCAAAATGGGGCACCTGATGCTCATGCCCATGCACTGGCTACAAAATTAAATGTTAGATATGAAGGGGGAATGTAAGGAATACAGTTACATCTAGAAATTGCAGAATGGAAAGTGAAAGTAATTGCCTGCCTAAGGCAAAGAGGAGAAGCAAGCAATATATGATTGACAGCATTTGGGGTTCATGTTTAATTTTAAAAGAACTTTTATTATACAGATTTTCAGGTGTGGGTGACAGGTCCACTTTACCTAACCTTAGGCCAAAAGCAGATGGAGCATTGGCTCTGCCTCAGCCAAAGCTCCATCTGCCCTTGTCCTTATAACTAACTGCTGATGATGACAATTCCCATCAGAAGCTGTGGTTAAAAGAGATACTCTCATATTTATTAAAACTACAACTGCTGAATTATGATGGATTCTCAGCAGCTAAAATTGTTATCAGAGTCATTAACACTTAACAGTCAGGAAACTGTTTTAAGAATAGTCACTTATCAAAGCATTCTTGGCATTTTTAAATGCAAATTGTCAGAATTGAATTAGTTCAGTGCCAGCACTAAACACCACCCTGATATAGCAAGACCATAAATGAGCATTTAAAATAATAAATAAATATCTGTGGTTTTGGGAGAAAGTAATGCATTTTTATTTTCTTAAGCCCACTCAACTGGGTGGGCTTTGTTTAGATATAAAGAAGATGACTGAAAATGCAAACACACTGTGATATAAACCAGGCCTTTGGCTTCAAAGGCAGCACTTCTACATATAATAGACAAAAACTGATGGCATGTCAGGTCAATCAAGCTAAACAAATAATCTTCATATTTAGTTTTACTGGTCCTTTCAGCAAGACGGAAATGCACCTGAAATACACAATACAAATCCATGACAAGTGGCAGGGCTGATGTGTACACATTTTAAAACTGTAGTGTTTTATTTGTTACACATTGTCTAACCTTTTTTACCACCCACACTTCCCTAATCCAACAAAGTCATTCCATTCAACAGCAGAACAGAAATAAATCATGAAACTAAAGGTGGCCATAGACATTTCCAGGAAAGATTGCTTGTTTAAACACACGTGTTAGAGCTGAATCGTCAGATATACAGGTAGAAACAATAGAATTCTACCTGTATCTGATGATACAGCACTAAAGGTGGCGATGTTCTGGTGTCTTTAAAGGGATCCTGTCATCGGAAAACATGTTTTTTTCAATACACATTAGTTAATAGTGCTACTCTAGCAGAATTCTGCACTGAAATCCATTTCTCAAAAGAGAACACAGATTTTGTTACATTCAATTTTGAAATCTGACATGGGGCTAAACATTTTGTCAATTTCCCAGCTGCCCCTGGTCATGTGACTTGTACCTGCACTTTAGGAGAGAAATGCTTTCTGGCAGGCTGCTGTTTTTCCTTCTCAATGTAATTGAATGTGTCTCAGTGGGACATGGATTTTTACTATTGAGTGTTGTTTTTAGATCTACCGGGCAGCTGTTATCTTGTGTTAGGGAGCTGCTATCTGGTTACCTTCCCATTGTTCTTTTGTTTGGCTGCTGGGGGGGGGGGAAGGGAGGGGGTGATATCACTCCAACTTGCAGTACAGCAGTAAAGAGTGATTGAAGTTATCAGAGCACAAGTGACATGACTTGGGACAGCTGGGAAATTGACAATATGTCTAGCCCCATGTCAGATTTCAAAATTGTATATAAAAAAATCTGTTCGCTCTTTTGAGAAATGGATTTCAGTGCAGAATTCTGCTGGAGCAGCACTATTAACTGATTCATTTTGAAAAAAAAAATTTTCCCATGACATTATCCCTTTAAAGGCACCTGATCAAAATTTTCAGGCTAGCCCGACGTACGAGCCGACTGACATCTTATCTCCCACCATACACGCACCAAATATTGTCAGAAATTTTGTTTCCTACAACATTATCAGATTGTCTATGGCCAACTTAAGGGCAGAGACACACGGTCAAATTTGGGGAGATTAGTCGCCCAGCGACAAATCTCCTCTTCTTCGGGGCGACTCTTCTCCCCAAACTATCCCACCGGCTAGAATGCAAATCATTGGCAGGATGGCACTCTGATCGCTTCGTTTTCCAAGAGATGCCGGAGATTTTCATTCTAGCCAACGGGAAGGCAGGGGAAGGCAGTTCTGGGAGATTAGTTGCCTTGAAGAAGAGGAGATTTTCTCCCTCGAATCTGACTGTGTTTCTCTGCCCTGAGACTGTAGGTAGATGATCACTTATAATGACATGAATCTTGTGAGGCATTTGTTCTTTTCACACACACAGAAACACCATCAGAAGGCATGAAGACTGATAAGAAAGTTGAGAAAGACATAACTGGATACAGTCCCTAAAAAAACACAAAAAAGGACTTTTTTCCTAATTAGGCCCACCCCCAGCACACACTTCTTTTAAACAAAATGACACTGCAATGCAAATTAGTGTGCCAAAAATAAAAGCTTGGAATTCTAGTTTTGAACCCTAGTTAATATGAGTAGGATTGAACACAGCTAAAGGTAACAAAGATTTGTTTAATGCAATTTAAAGAGAGAGAAACCACTACAAAATAGGTTTGGAGTTTTTTTATTGGAGAATAGTATGAATAATATTCCCTTTCCCTTTCATAAATATACCCATGGGTATTATCATATTATTTTTATTTACAAAAGTACAGATCAACAGTTACATTTCCAGGAAACATTAAACTAGTAACTGTAAGTGCTCTACTTCAAATGACCTATGGCAGGGCTCCGCAATATATGCTGTGAATATAAAATTGTAAGAAACACAACCTACAGAAATCTACTGTGCTGAATGGAATGTGAATTAATAGAAGCAGTGCAGAATCCTTGCACAATATACCCATCCTATCATAACGCAAAGCTTAAATAATTCAAGTGTAATAAACCGCTGACTTCAAGTTTCCATACAGAAAAAATCTTTTCCCTGAAAAGTCATTATAGTGGCACCGGCAGATGGAAATTATGTTTTATGGAAATGGGATTCATCTCTCGATGTAATTATTTTCCACTCCATTTTAAATCAACAAAAATCAGCAATTCACTGTAAAAATAATATCATTATTCCTGAATAAATAGGAGTGCTTATTCTTTCGTGCAAAACACAGTGTGCTTGTGAAAGGAAATAGTTAGAATCTGCTACAATGAAACTTTCCTAGAATGATAACAACAGTAACAACACCAAATATTCCTGTCCTATAGGCTTATGAAAAATGCTTTAGTAGAGGCAAGCAATAGAGTCCAAAGTCATTGCTAATATCTAAAGAGTAGGGCTGTGCGGGCTGACCCAAAATCCACAGTAACGCATGGGTTTACTGCCAGTTTGACGGGGTTGGATTAAAATTTGGGCAAATATTGTGTGTGGGTCGGGTGAGGGTAAGACTGTGGAAGTACACCCCTCCTCTGAAGATTACCTGTCTTGGATTTGCAGGTTAGGGTCAGTGTGGGTTAAGGTTTTGCTCGTTAGGCTCCGATGCAGGGTGACTTTTGCTCACCCACACATCACTAATATAGAGTACAGGTCCTGTCCAGAGAATTTAATATAATAAATTAGAGATTAGTTAAAATGAAAATAAGGGGACAATAAAAAGGGAACACTGAAATGCTATAAAGAAAGGACTTCCTGGGATGGATTAAGCTCCAAGTAAGTTGACTGTGAAGTAAGTGAGAGTAAGGGGTAGCTCCTATAATCTGACATATTGCCTGTCTCATACAGTTATTGCATGAGTAACTATTTCTCTGTGTACTATGTTGATATGGAAGCAAAAGCTCAGGTGTGAGTAATCCCTAATCACTCAATTGGGGAAACATTCATATTCAAAGTACTGTAATTTGCCTTGGCTTTTGGCCTCCTTTAGGAGGTTGAAAAATACAACTCCTTGAACCCCTTTGATAAAGTGAAATGTTCTATTACAATAAAACTAGTACTTTGGGTCAAAAAGCCGACTCCCAGACTTAACTTGGGTCTCTTGAGAAAAAAAGTAAAAACCCCGATATAAGTGGTAATAAAACATTCATAAAGTTTATATACTGATTGCCGTTCCCTAGATCTAAACAGTTTTGCCAATCATTAAACTTGTATAAGGTAACAACTGTACTACAGTATGTGTGACCAGACTCAGGACAAGCCAAAACGAGCTTTGAGCAGTGACTTGAAAACACTGGATTCAAAGATATATGATGGTAAAGTGTACGAGAGAATTTTTTACCAAGCACATTTTACATATGTTAAGATATATAAAAGTTAAAACAGGCTAAAGTGCCAATGTTTTTGCATGGGGTATTATAAGCACAGGCACACCCATAGAAATGCATAAGCCAAGGGACCCATCTGTCCAGCACCAGTCCTTTGTTAAAGGAACAGTAACATCAAGAAAAATAGTGGTTAAAAGTAATACAAATATAATGCATTGTTGCCATGCGGTGCAGCCATTCAAATAAGAAAAGGCTCAGGTTATACAGCAGATAAGCTCTGTAGAACATAATGTTATCTGTTATCCACTATTTAACCTGTGCCATATAGCCTTTTTCAATTTCCACCATTGTTACACAGCAACTTGTTTATATGAACTATAGTAGTGTTTTTGAAGCAAACACACCAGTTTTACCAGTGCAGGGCAACACAACTTTATATTTTCATTACTTTAAAACACTTTCATTTTTTGTGTTACTGTTCCTTTAAGCAGGGAAGTCATGAAATGGTTGAATGGGGGGAACTGAAAGGGTTAACTTCTATCCTTGAAACTTCTGTCCTTGCTCAAACTTCTTTGTGCAAAACATGCTTATATGGCACGTACTCCCCAGCTGGCCTGAGCAGCCCCCAATGCCCTTGAGCGAATATGTTTCTTATCTCTTCTTATCACGCATACCAGCACACCCCACTCTCACAACTTCTACAATGTTTCTTTCTGCAGACACACAGAATAATACTTTTCATTTTCCCTTAGGCTAAGGCATACCTTTGTAACACGTCATATTGGCTATATAAGAAACTGCTGTAAATCGGAACTTGCTTTGCAACACACGTGCCTACTGTGTCGTTCTTTGCAAGACCCCTGCGCAGTGTATCTGGAGGGTGTAATCAGATGGTTTCTGCCGTGCCAAGACGAACCGGTTTGCACAGGGATAGCACAAGGATAGCACAGTGAAAGCCCGGGATTTCTCCTGTTCCTTTCAATGGTGAGGAGAGTTTTCTAATTGTTCTTTTGGTGGTCTAAAGGTGAAAAGACTACTTCTATAAACATAGGGTTTACATTTACTGTATTTCTTGTTCCTGAGTTTCTGCCAGTCATTACCCATCAGCACAGAAGGAATAGTAATTACTTGAAGTCATGGAATTTAGCTACATTTAATCTTCTCTAAAGGCAGGGATAAGCACTATGTGCAATGTACAATGCAGCACCAGACACAAACATTCCAGTCACTAAGATCCTAATTGTCAGACCTGAGTACATTTTTCTGATTTGGTGGAAATTTGTGTTACAGGAAAGGCATGTTAAAACTCTTTCAAATTAAAAGAATAATAATAATATACTAAACAAAATAAATAATTTCTAAGCAGTCAACAACAAACTGTTAAGGAACTGTGATAAAATTTTACATATTTCATTATTAAGTATCTTATTTCTCTCTCTCTCTCTCTCTCGTATATATATATATATATATATATATATATATATATATATATATATATATATATATATACACACACTATATATATATATATATATATATATCTATATATACACACACACTATATATATATATATATATATATATATATATATATAAAAAGATTTTTTTCGGCTCTTCCAGAGCCTGTTCCAAAGTCCAAAGTTCTACTTTGAGAATAGGCTCTGGAAGAGCCAAAACAACGTCAGTCCATAGCTCTTTAATAAAAAATCTTTTTATTTTTAAGCCCTGTGAGTGCTGATCTTTTTTTGGTTTGTATGACTTATCTTTTGATCGTGCACCCAGGCAAATTTATTTATTTTTTCGTGAGTGCTGGCTTCTCCTGGAATCTATATATATATAAATATATATATGCTAGTAGATGATGCCAGATGACTTGTGGTGCTTGCCATTTTAATAAGTCTTAGGCAGTATAGACTGACCCATTTGGGCAGCTTTAGACCGATTCGGCAGCTTTTCTTCCTGTGTACGGGCTTTCTGACTATCTGGCAGAAAATCAGCCAGATATTGATCAGGCATTCTTTTTTCCCATTGGATCAAGGACTGCATTGGCTACTTGATGCGGCCCTTACTCCGACGGTTCATATTCCCACCACTGTAATGTGATTGTTTGTGATTAAGCCCAGTATCTCTCACCTAAGGTGGGCATATTTGGAGAAAAGATCTGTTAGTTTTACAGCCTCACCAAACAAACGAATCTTATAGTGTATGGCCAGCTTAAAGGAGAACTAAACCCTTAAAATGAATATGGCTAAAAATGCCATATTTTATATACTGAATTTATGGTACTAGCCTAAGGTTTCAGCTTCTCAATAGCAGCAATTATGCAGAACTTCAAATCTATCAGGTCACCATCTTGGAACGTGTCTGCGACACTCACATCTCAGTGACTCTAAGCAGCTGTTGAGACATTAAGCTTAGGGGTTGTAGCAAATTATCAAACAGAAAATGAGGTTGGCCTGACCTTTTAACTGCTAAAGCCAACAATCATTTCTCACTACTAATACTGCTTGATCTCTCAGCCACATTTGACACTGTAGATCACCCTCTCCTCCTCCAGTCCCTCCATTCGCTTGGCCTTCGTGACACAGCGCTGTCCTGGTTCTCTTCTTACATCACCAATCTTTCCTTCAGTGTCTCCTACAATGGAGTATCATCTTCTCCTCTACCTCTTTCTGTTCCTCAAGGCTCTGTCCTGGGACCATTACTATTCTCCCTCTATACTTCCTCCATCGGCAAATTAATCAACTCGCATGGTTTCCACTACCACCTCTATGCTGACAATACTCAGATCTATCTCTCATCTCCTGATCTCAACCCAGAACTCCTAACTCGCTTCTCCTCCTGCCTGTCTGCTATCTCTACCTGGATGTCGCAAAGCTACTTTAAATTAAACCTCTCTAAAACTGAAATGATTCTCTTTCCTCCAACTAACACCAGTAACATCCCGGAAGTACCCATCATAGTTAACAATTCCACTATCACCCCCTCTCCCCAGGCCCGGTGCCTTGGGGTTATCCTAGATTCTGCCCTGTCATTCACTCCTCATATCCAGTCACTTATTAAATCATGTCACTTCCACCTAAGGAACATATCCAAAATACGATCATTTATCACCCAAGATGCTGCCAAAATTCTTATTCACTCACTCATCATATCACGGCTAGACTACTGTAATTCTCTTTTAATTGGCCTTCCCCTCCAGAGATTGTCACCTCTTCAGTCCATAATGAACACTGCTGCGAGGCTCATATACCTCAGCAACTGCTCCTCCTCTGCCACGCCATTCTGTCAATCCCTGCACTGGCTTCCGTTACCTTTCAGAATCAATTTCAAATTAATGACACTGACTTTCAAAGCACTTCATAACTCTGCCCCACCCTACATCTCTGAACTCATCTCTATATACTCACCTAACCGCTTACTACGCTCCTCTACTGACCTGCTACTCAACTCTTCTCTCATTACCTCCTCACATGCTCGCATTCAAGACTTTGCAAGGGCTGCAACCCTCTCCCACGGTCTGTCCGACTTTCTCCCAACATTTCTGCTTTCAAGAAATCTCTTAAAACGCACTTCTTTCGAGAAGCCTATCCTCACATACAGTACCACATTTCACACCCACTTAATTTGATCTTGCCCACTCCCACACCTTGTGTATTACTCCCTTCCCTTTAGAGTGTATGCTCCTTTGCATAGGGCCGTCCTCCCCTTTTGTACCTGTATTGATTGTGATGTATGTAACTCCATATGTTCTATGTATATAATTCATGTGATTTAGTTGTATAATCACATTTACTTTACAGTGCTACGCAATATGTTGGCGCTATATAAATACATGTTAATAATAATAATAATAATATAAACTGATGCTACAGGGCTAATTATTACATTATGCTGCTAGTTGCACTGGTTTCTGTTCTGCCATGTAGTAATTATATGTATTACTTACTAATCAGCCTTGCCTTGTGGTCATATGAAAAAGTTTGGGAACCTCTCTTAATTCCTTGGAGTTTTGTTTATCATTGGCTGAGCATTCAAAGTAGTAACTTCCTTTTAATACATAACAGGCCTTATGGAAACAGTAGTATTTCAGCACTGACATAAAGTTTATTGTATTAACAGAAAATATGCAATATGCATCATAACAAAAGACACGTGCATAAATTTGGGCATCCCAACAAAGATATTACAGAGATACAACCGAGATATTACATCAATACTTAATTCAGCCTCCTTTTGCAAATGCCTCTAGATGCCTCCTATAGCCTTTGATGAGTGTCTGGATTCTGGGTGGCAGTATTTTTGACCATTCGTCCATACAAAATCTCTCCAGTTCAGTTAAATTTATTACCTGCCGAGCATGGACGGCCTGCTTCAAATCATCCCATAGATTTTCGATGATATTCAAGTTGAGGGACTGTGATGGCCATTCCAGAAAATTGTTCTTCTCCCTCTGCATAAATGCCTTTGTATATTTTGAAGTGTGTTTAGGGTTATTGTCTTGTTGGAATATCCAACCCCTGCGTAACTTCAACTTTATGACTGATGCTTGAACATTATCCTGAAGGATTTGTTGATAATGGGTTGAAATCATCTGAACCTCGACTTTAACAAGGGCCCCAGTCCCTGAACTAGTCACACAGCTCCACAGCATGATGGAACCTCCACCATATTTGACAGTAGGGAGTAGGTTTTTCTTGGAATGCGGTGTTCTTTTTCCACCAAGCAAAGTGCTTTTTTGTTTTGACAAAATAACTAAATTTTAGTCCCATCAGTCCAAAGCACTTTGTTCCAAAATGACTGAGGCTTGTCTAAATGAGCTTTTGCATACAACAAGTGACTCTGTTTGTGGTGTGAGTGCAGAAAGGGCTTCTTTCTCATCACCCTGCCATACAGATGTTCTTTGTGCAAATTGCACTGAATTATAGAACGATGTACAGATACACCATATGCAGCAAGATTTTCTTGCAGGTCTTTGGAGGTGATCTTTGGGTTGTCTGTAACCATTCTCACAATCCTCTGCATATGCCGCTCCTGTATTTTTCTTGGCCTGCCAGACCTGGGTTTTACAGCAACTGTGCCTGTGGCCTTCCATTTCCTGATTATATTCTTTACAGTTGAAACTGACAGTTTAAACCTCTGCGATAGCTTTTCGTAGCCTTCCCCTAAACCATGATACTGAACAATATTTGTTTTCAAATCTTTTGAGAGTTGCTTTGAGGATCTTATGCTGTCACTCTTCAGAGGAGAGTCAAACAGAAGCACAACTTGCAATTGGCCAACTTACTGTAAATACTGTACCTTTTCCCATGATTGGACACACCTGCTTATGAAGTTCAAGGCTTAACAAACTAATCCAATCAATTTTGTGTTGCCAGTAATCAGCATTGATCAGTTATATGCATTCAAATTAGCAAAGTTACAAGAGTACCCACATTTTTGCACAGCCAGTTCACATTTGATTTCATTTCATACAACTGAATACTGCTTCACTAAAAATCTTTGTTCAGAAAACACTCCAGTAATCAGATGTTCCTGGGAAATGAAAGACACCACTGTTATCTTTTTTGTTGAAAGTGGAGTAAATTAATATGCAGGCTGAGAGGGGTTACCAAACTTTTTCATATGACTGTATATTGTTACATATATATTGTGTGTGTACTGTACATTGTGATTGGGTCCCTAAGCTTAGTAAGTGACAGCAGCACAGAGCATATGCAGTGGATCAGCAGAAAAGAAGATGGGAAGTTACTGAGGAATCGTTGGAGGCACAGATCTTCCCTGTTAAATGGTTGTGGGTGCCTTGGGCTGGTACAGATGCCAAGATCATAATGTGTTAGGAATTTCTAGCCTACTTTAGTTAAGCTTTAGTTCTCCTTTATGGCCCAAGGTCTCTAAATGTCTATGATAGAAATAATCAATGCGGTAATATAATCTAACCCTTTAATATGTAGACAGTGGATAAATGGTCCGTTAGTTGGGCAGAGCTGAACTGGTATGCTCAAGGTCGGTTCCTGGCAGTGAATTCCTATGCACTATTGTAAAATGTTAACTTCTCCACTGGTCAATGCCTTTGAACAGAAGCATACATCCAGATGTCCCCATCATGGCCTGAATCCACTTATTTTATTGCTTGCAATTCAATCTAATAATGCACACACAAATGATTTATTTGTATGGCCTCTGGAGAAATGAGGATGGAAACGTACCTAACATAATTATATAAAACTATCAAGCTTGTTTATAATCAGCTTCATTCACTATGGGGGGAAAAGTGCATCAAATTTCATGCATAAGCAGAATATTATGTTGAATAAAAAAGTTGTCCTTTTCCCTTCTTTACAATTTTTTCTACAAATTTCCAAGCTGCTACACCGTTGCATACTAATTGCCCAATTAAACCGCAAGTGCTTTCTGTTTGCTAGGACGAAGGAATTCATTTGAGGCAATGTTGTTTGAAATAACAAGATTTATCAGGCATTAGAGATGTGGGAGCCTGAGCATTGAATAAAGATTCAGAGCCAAATCAAAGTAAAGGTCCCCATAGACGCAAAGATCTTTCTTTTGTGAACGACCGATTTTAGTGCAATTCAACCCATCCGTCAAATTATCGTGAGGTTAGTGGGAATCGACGATCATGCATCTTATGATTTTTCGTCCGACATCTGTCAGAAAATTGATCGGCCAGGTTAAAAAATTCTCATTGGTCACAGTGAAATCTATCTATGTTTGCAGGGCCAAGCAGGCAGCTACCCTCAGTTTTCCTGGCTTCAACTAGACAAAATCTCTTGAAACGGTCTTCTAAGTTGATGGACAAATCGTACATTTAAACGATCGTTTCAAGTTAATCTTGGTCTCACGGTAACAAAAAGATCTTTTAAAAATCTTTACATCTATCGCCAGTTTTACAGATGCTGTAGAATCTGTAGATTTCTTTTAATTACATGTCCAGCATCCCCAACAAGCATTGGCAATGCCCTGTCAAAACTCTGTGGTAGTGTCAACGTAATATCTGTTTACTTCAGCCTATGCTTTTGGCTAACTATAATAAAAACAAATTTTTTATTTTGCACAGACTACTTTTTTTTACCAAATTTTATTTTTAAGACTGAACTGTTCCTTTAAAGATTTATATAGACAGTATTTATGGGACCGAGTTAAAGGATTTCTTTAGTTAGTGAAATAGCTTGCGCTGTTAAAGTTAGAGGTGAGGCCCTAATTGACACTAGGCAGAGAGCGTTTCCTGTGTTAATTTTCCCATGTAATGTTAGGTTCCAAGTATCCAGTATCTACCCATACAACCACTGAGTGACGGAAGGCTTGATAAATGGCCCAGGGGGCACAAAAATTTCCACTTTGGGCATGTATATCTGGGCTAATTAAAATACGCTTGCTCCTTGCAACTGTACACTCTACAGATGGGTGGTCTTGGATAAGCACCCAACACTTTAAAAAAAATGTATTACAGTTAGAGGGTTAAGCTGTCCACTAAGCTGTGGTACTGACAGACAGGACTGTAAACTAACTGCCAGCAAGAACACAAGATGGATTTCACTCAGAAAATGCTCCATTTTCTGTCCATTTTCAGACAACAAACAAAGTATAGTCCTATGTACAACATGCACACAAGTGGAGCAGAGAGGGCCAGTGGGAGTTTTCTGTATTAGCGGGAAACTGCAACGTGTGCCACTAGCCAAAGTGAATAGCCTTTATTAATAGCTATGGGGAGGAGACAGATATTAAAAGAAATGAATAGTAAAAAAAGCAATTGAAAAAAATGTTTCCCCACCTTTAATAACAATATTCTAATGGGAAATGTCCCCAACTTTAATAACTGGAAACAACTGATAATATTATGCCTTCTAAAATTACCCTCTCATTTGTCAACTTCAACCAAAGGTAAGATAGGATTATATGTCCGCTCTCAGAGAACATACTGTGGTCAGAGAGAGTGAGAGCAAGGCTGAAATTGCAAGCAGAGCCAAATGCATATTCATACAAACTAGAGCAAAAAAATTAAGAACACAAATATTAGCTCAAGTCTTAATATTTTGAATACCACAAAAACTAGTCACAGTAAAATTATACTGGCAGAGCCTAGTTGCAAGGTACACTGGAATTTCAATAATGTCAATAACCATATGTCCCAAACTACAGGAACTTAGGTGTTCAGTCTCAGGTTAGTAAATGCCAGGCTTCTAAGTAAATGTCATGCTTCCAGACACTGATTCAGATGCTGGAGCCAGCTTGCATAAAAAGCTGTATGAAATGTGGGTTATTCAATATTTTCACATTTCTAAGAGAAACCATGAAAACAAGACACGGCAATGACAAGGAATTCAAAACATTCTAATAAATCCAATTTTCTAGGTGATCTTAAAGTCAGTTTGATGTGAAAGGATTGCCTTGTTTTTTTCCCCACTATTTACACATAATTGAAGATAAACTATATAATTATTTTAACAAGATTTACCAAACATAATCAAGAAATCAGATTTGCTTCTCATGTTTAGCCATCTAATAAACAGCTAAGGAAAAGCAGGCGACACATTAAATGTAAAAGAGCAATGCAATTAACCTGTGTGGTAATATGTCAACAATTAATCCTGTGAATTATTTCAGTAAATTAAAAGGTCATCAGATTTATCTTGATGAACCAATTAAAATGCTTGGCAGGTGACCTATCCAGTAGCAGCTTGACATTGAACATTAATGCTTTTGGTGATGTCATTCTTTGACAATCTAATCCTATACATAGAGGCAATAGGACTTGCTTTGCAACAACACAATTATTGTATTTTTAATTCTGAAAAATATAGAACAATTTATTTTCTATTGTAGAACAGATTATACTGTTTTTAAGGTTATCATGGGGACATACCCTTAACAGCATGGAACCATTTTTTGGCCCCAACCCATAGGTTAATAATCCTTGCATTAGATCTTCCAGCATAACTGGAATCTTAGTAGGAACTCCAGTCCAACAAAAAGGCCAAAGACTTAATCACATCGTTAAAAAAACACTTTGTATAAATACCAGCAATATGCCACAACGACAGTAGTGTAGGAATCAAACAGTACTGAGAACACAATGCTTAGAAAAATATAAAACAAACTGTCTGCCAGCAAATGGAGCATTCAACGAAACATACTCACTTCAGTGACAGGGAGTAGTCGTGCTTGCTTGTCTGGCTGTTTCTCACAAGATAGCTGCATTCTTTGCACAGTCGGAGCAAGTTCTCTGCATCTGTTCGGCTGATTGCCCCGTGATACCATCTGAAACCAAGGGCAGTGTAGTTATATTTAAAACATTATCATTTATGATTAGTTCCAACACAGTTCTCAAACAGACTGCGTTAGATTCCAAACTGCATTTTTCAGCAACTTACTTAAAGGAGAACTAAACCCTAAAAATGAATATGGATAACAATACCATATTTTATATAATGAACTTATTGCACCAGCCTAAAGTTTCAGCTTCTCAATAGCAGCAATGATCCAGAACTTCAAACTTGGCAAAAGGGATCACCATCTTGGAAAGTGTCTGCGACACTCACATGCTTAGTGGGCTCTGGGCAGCTGTTGAGAAGCTAAGTTTAGGGGTCGTTGCAAATTATCAAGCAGAAAATAAGGTTGGTCTGTAATATAAGCTGATGCTACAGGGCTGATTATTAAATTCTGATGCTAGTTGCACTGTGCTGCCATGTAATAATTATCTGTATTAATTACTAATCAGTCTTATATTGTGACATTTATATTCTATGAGTACAGTACATTTTGAGTTGGTCCCTAAGCTCAGTAAGTGACATCAGCACAGAGCATGTGCAGTGAATCAGCAGAAAAGAAGATGGGGAGTTACTGGGGCATCTTCAATTTCACAGACCTTTACTGCTAAAGGGCTGTGGTTGCCTTGGGCTGATACAAAAACATAATGTACAACATTTCTAGCCTACTACTTTAGTTAAACTTTAGTCCTCCTTTAAGATGTTCAACTGAAAACTACAAAAGATTTAAAGAACTGACCAGTTAGCTAAATAGCGTTCATAAGAGAACTAATTTATCATGGAGAAGCAAGGTGTAAAGCTGGGGGAAAAAAACAGGATGTCCTAAAAAAGTTACCACTCATTACAATTAACCATGGATTTAGTTTTGTAAAAAGAAAAGGTGGTGGCAGGGTCTCACATTTGTTTTTCCAGTGCAATGTTAGGATCCACTCGCTCTCCCAAGATTCCGCAGAGGTCTGGGCTTCCGTGTTTTATAGGTTTAAATCCCCCACCAGGGGCCCTTAGCTGTCGCCGCCTATCATTTGAGGGTGATAATGATTGCCTTTTCTCACCGCCATTGAACTGGGCTGCAAAAAATAAAAAACAACAATTGAAAATCAGGAATTAACGCAGCGCCGCGTGTGCTTTAGCGCAGTTGACTTTTCATTATAGCGGATGGGAAGACACGAGGAGGCAGTTCGGGGAGATTGACTCCCAGAAGAAGAGGCAATTAGTTGCCAGGCGACAAAATCTCCCCGAATCTCCTCGTGTGAACAAACCCTTAGAGAGACTCTCATTTACCTTACATGTACATTGATAACATAGATAACAGACCCTAGAATTTGAGATTTAAAGTAGTTGCATGACCTAGACATAAGTTGCTGTATGCGCTGTTAGCTACAACCCAGTTTTCCACGAAAGATCTTTAAAGGGGTAGTTCACACCTTTATGTTAACTATTAGTATGTTATGGAATGGCTAATTCTAAGCAACTGTCCAATTAGCTTTCTTTTTTTTTCTTTTTCACAGTTTTTGAATTATTTGCCTTCTTTTGACTCCAGATTTCAAATATGGGTAACTGCCCCCATCTAAAAATACAAATCTCTGTAAGGATACAAAATTATTGTTATTGCTACTTTTAATTGCTCCTCGTTCTATTCAGGCCCTCTCCTTCATATTCTAGTGCATGGTTGCTAGTGTAACTGGGACCAAAGCAACCAAATTGCTTAACTTGCAAACTGGAGAGCTGATGAATAAAAAGCTAAATAACTAAAAAAACACAAATATTAATAAATAATAAAAACCAAAGGCAAATAGTCTCAGAATATCACTCTCTGCATCATACTAAAAGTTAATTTAAAGGGGAACAACCCCTTTAACACCAAATTCTGGGAATTGTAGTTCAACTAACAACTAGAGGGCTGCTGTATGGTTCGAATGAGATAAACAAAATTCTTGACTTGACAGTGAAGTGCATGTGAATGGATTTTAAAAGAAAAACAAGGGTACACAAGGCAAATACAGATGATTTTTTAAATAGTATTGCGGCCCTAACACTTAAAGGGAAGTACATGCTCAATTGTGCCCCAGGCAATGTTTGCTTAGCTTTGAACAGGGCTTCTAAAGACACTCCTCACAACACATGTTGGGATATATTTAGAGCTTTGTTTGACCTGATCATGAAAAAAAATTAATAGAAACATCCACCTGCAGTTTAGAATGCCTACCTCATTGCTCAATGCATATACAAAAACAGAGCTTTTTAAGGGAAAAAATGTGCTATCCCAGCTGAACTCGGAGGGGTAAGCAAGTACTATTCTATTTAAGCCATTACTTGTTTTGCACAAAATAGCAAAATAGCTATGATTTTCTATTGCAGCCTATGGAAAATATTGGCCTCTCTGTAAAACTAGAGCAAAAGAAAATACTACTACAGGTGTGGGATCCATTATCCGGACACCCAAATTACAGGATGGCCATCTCCCCTAGACTCTATTTTATCCAAATAATCAAAATGTATTTGTTCTTTGACTTCAAAAAATAAATATACTAGTAAAAATACATTTATATGACTGTTTTGGCTGCTTTTCCTGTGGCTTCTTCAGCTGACACCCTGCTCATCTGAATGAATTATCCCTTCATAAAGATGAACGCCCTGATCCCCTGACATACAACAGTTGTGTAGTGACTAAGTAGTGTCATAGTTAAAATTCCACTATACCATTATTTTTTTATTCTCCCCAGGAATGTCCCCAGGAACATCAGCACCCTAATATGTATTTATATTCCTTGTTTTTGCCCCCCCTCAAATTATAGGAGCAATTTTTTTTATTTTAACCTTGCCTAAAGGTCGCCATATGCTGAAAGATACCAACTAAATTTGCACCTGGGAGTAGCCTATAGATAAATTATTAGCAAGAACTTTATTGGTTATTGGGCTACTGTCCAGGTAAAAATTTGCCTGGTGAAATCAATCCAAGTATTGGAAAAGATATTTAAAGGCAGTCTAACCTAATTTTTATTAGGTCTTCTCTTGCAAGCCTCAAGGCAACTATAGCATGATAACATATTAATGAAGTGTGTGTACTCTTACACATTTAATCAATATATAAATACTGACAAGAACAATAAACTAGTCGCAAAGTAAATTAGAGTGAAGTTCATCCCTACACAGATGTCTAAAATGGTGGCTTGACAGATGCACATCTGGTGAACATTTTGTCCCTTCCCACCTTTAAAAAAAAAAATGGGCAATTTCACACACTTCCGTGGCAGGCAGCAGGTTTAATTGCCAAAACATAATCATGGGTGGTCCTACAGTTAAATGAATTTTCACATAAGAACAGAACGGAAATTGAACATATTGTAAATTAGAGACTTGTGCAACTTGCAATTTCCAGAACTAAATAAATAAATAAATAAAAATGAACAAACTGCAAAGGAAACAACCTGGTCCTGAAATTCCCAAAGTGCACCTCGTTTTAAAAGGTATTTATTGGATGTATATTTCCTATAGCCTTTATAGTTTTACTCTAGGCATCAGATGGCCATCTGGAAGTAGGACCTTACCACCTATTCAGAGTTTAGAAATGTCAAGGAAGTATAATTTGTCACACACAATCTTAAAAACCACACACAGACAGACAAAATGTATACCTGCTCTGCCCCACACAGTCACATAAAAAACATCCCCCACCTTTCTCACTGAACACACCTTATTAAAATACTGGTAAACCTAGATCAACAACCGCCACTTGCCCCCAAATGAGGACTCAATAGAAAGGTACTGCTCTGTGTAAAATGCTGGAAAGCATATGCATAGCTGGATTGCCTTTCCCCTATTACCCCACCCATGGGTGTATGTCACTTGATTGACAAACTAGTGCTTTAGCTCCAAGTTATGTGAGCACAATCAAACAGGCCTCTCTTTGGAGTCAGAAATCTGAACTTTTCTTTCACTCCACTTGAATCACAGCCAGTTACCACAAGGTTTTCAAGCAACTATACCAATATAGCATAACAATAACAACATATGGAAATGTTTTATTTTGATTTCACTGTAAGACAGATTTTTGATTTTGATTAAAGTGCATTTTAAAATCAGTTTATGAAGCAATGCAGATAAGAAGTTAATAAAATCAGAACAGGAAGCAAGTTTCAATAAGCAGTTAATCATTTATTTTTAGAATTTATATATTGCACAGTACAGAGCATGCAGTTTATGGAATTATACTCTTATTGGAATACTGGAACTAAAGGTCAACTCTAGAGGCACATAAAAAAAGAGTTTGCTGCGAACGCATGGTCCCCTACTGGCCTTGCTTAATACACTCTTCTACCATAAAAAGAAGACATACAGAAGCATAAAAGTAAATACAGAAGGTGCACTGCAAGGTGCAAGCCACTCATAAGCACCAAGAATAGAAAGGCTAGATTGGACTTTGCTAAAAAAAAAAAAAATCTAAAAAAGCAAGCACAGTTGTGGAAAAACATTCTTTGGACAGATGAAACCAAGATCAACCTCTACCAGAATGATGGCAAGAAAAAAGTATGGAGAAGACATGAAACAGCTTATGATCCAAAGCATACCACATCATCTATAAAACATGGCGGAGGCAGTGTGATGGCTTGGGCGTGCATGGCTGCCAGTGGCACTGGGACACTAGTGTTTATCCATGATGTGACACAGGACAGAAGCAGCTGAATGAATTCTGACGTGTTCAGAGACACTGTCTGCTCAAATCCAGCTAAATGCAGTCAAATTGATTGGGAGGCGTTTCATAATACAGATGGACAATGACCCAAAACATACAGCCAAAGCAACCCAGGAATTTAATATTAAAGCAAAGAAGTGGAATATTCTTGAATGGCCAAGTCAGTCACCTGATCTAAACCTAATTGAACATGCATTTCACTTTTTGAAGACTAAACTTCAGGACAGAAAGGCCCACAAACAAACAGCAACTGAAAGCCACTGCAGTAAAGGCCTGGCAGAACATTATAAAGGAGGGAACCCAGAATCTGGTGATGTCCATCAGTTCAAGACTTCAGGCTGTCATTACCAACAAAGGAGCCCCTGAAATGAAGAGATTGTGTTTAAAAGGCTTTAGTTCCTCACTTTTTTATGCAATCTTTTCGTTCAACCTACTGAATTAAAGCTGAAAGTCTGCAGTTCAACTGCATTTGAGTTGTTTCATTTAAAATTCATTGTGGTAGTGTACAGAACCAAAAATTTTAAAAAAAAGTTGTCCAAATATTCATGGACCTAACTGTATCTTCCCTTGGTCAGACACCCACAAGATACGATTAATAACTCACTTGGGTAAATAGTGATATCTGAATTCACTCTGCAATGAGGATGGGTGAAAAGAAAAGGCAACAGTTAAGACACCAAAGTGCAGTGTTATATTAATGTGCTTGCACAAACTACACACTTGCCACAAGCAAGTATTACTATAATCTCTATAAAAGTCATGTACTGGAGGATTAGATTTAATTATATCTGTTTCCAGCTGCATAGAAAGGTTGTTAAAAGCCAATTACCTCCTTTCAATGCAGTGATGCAAAGAAAGGCTATTCCTGGGGCCTCTTGCACTTTTTAATGCCAAATACTAACTGTGTTTTAATTCTTCATGACAACTTCCCCTCCTGGGGGGAATCAAGAGGAAAGCAAAGGAGAGAGCAATTTTCAGCTCTACTTGGAAGGAAAAGATAACAATGAATGCTAATTGTATTTGCAAAAGTCATCAGAGAAAAACATTTGAATTTTATTATTATATGTATTGTTTTTCCTAGGATACTTGCTTCACTTTATTAAAACTTTATTAAAACTGGGAAATTAAATAAAAGCTCCACATTAATGTTTTCCTCCTAAGACTGTTTCATTGAAAATTGTTGCAGGTTTATGCAAATTTAATTTGTAAACCCTAAACCCCTCGCCTTCTTTGTGCTACTTTCTGTGTGCAGACCAGCACTTCGGTATTTCACTGTCCAGTGCTTTGATATGCATGTGATGGCACATGGAAGGCCCCACTAGAACCAAGAAAGGGGCCATAAATGCCAGAACAGTAGTATGCAAGAAACCAAACTTGGCTTATACGTGGATTAATGATTGGATTCAAATTGCCATTTGAGGGCCAGGGCACACATACTGTTATTTGGGGAGATTAGTCGCCCAGCGACAAATTGCTTCTTCTATGGGTGACTAATGTCCCCAAACTGCCTTCCCAGTGGCTAGAATGTAAATCGCCAGTGGGATGGCAGTCGGATCACTTTGGCTTTCCGAAGACGACCAGGCAACTTCAGGCGAGTTCGGTAATGAATTACTGCGAGTGCCATCCCGCAGGCTATTTACATTCTAGCTGATGGGAACGCAGTTCGGGGAGATTAGTGGCCCTAAGAAGAAGCGATTTGTTGCTGGACAACTAATCTCCTGAAATATCAACGTGTGCCCTTACCCTAAGGGCAGAGACACACTGCTATTTCGGGATTAATTCGGCTTTCCGAAGTCGCCCAAAGTTTCCTCGTGAGGCAACTTCGGAAAAACTAAGCGTTCCAGTTTACATTCTAGACAGCACGAAGGCAGTTCTGGGAGATTAGTCGCCGAAGAAGAAGCGATTTGTCTCTGGGCAATTAATCTCCCAAAATAGCAGCGTGTGTCTCTGCCCTTAGCCTTCATGGTCTGTCTTTATAAAACATTATGATTATTTATTAAGATAACAGAGACTTTATAGAAAAGGAAACAATGAAAGTGGGGCTTAAAGCCTAATCTAATACAGGTATGGGACCTGTTATCCAGAATACTCAGGACCTGCAGTTTTCAGGATAATGGATCTTTCCGTAATTTGGATCTTCATACCTTAACTCTACTAGAAAATCATTTAAACGTTAAATAAACCTTATTGCTTCCAATAAGGATTAATTTTATCTTAGTTAGGATGAAGGTGTGGGATCCATTATCCGGAAACCCGTTATCCAGAAAGTTCGAATTTATGTAAAGCACCTCTCCCAGAGACTCCATTCTATCCAAAGAATCCAAATTTTTAAAACCGATTAGTTTTTTCTCTGTAATAATAAAACAATACCTTGTAACTAAGATGTAATGAATCCTTAGTAATAACAGAACTGTTGAGTTGCTAAATGTCAGCACACATTCGATTTTGCCGGGATTCCAAGTTTTTGATAAATCTGCCTTCTGTTAATGGGAGGCATCAGGGACAGTTTCAGGCACTGGCTGGAATTATATGGAAGATGTGCCCTGTGCCATTGCACATAGACATATTTGGCCAGTGAAAATGTCCATATTGCCACACTAACAGAGCTTCCATGTTAAATTGTATCTGAAATCTCTCCATTTCAGAAAGCTGTATTGATCCAGAATAAGGCAGACAACACCCCAGTGATACAGTTTGCAATTAAGATTCTACAGGGAAAAAAATCTATCCTGATTCCACTAATGACAATCTAATTTTTCTTGAATCAATGCTTCCTCATGTAAATAACAAGTCCTTAATGCATGCCCCATGCAGTATGGCACATTTGAAAAACAACTATGCATTGTTATTCCCTAGAATTCCAGCATCTCTGCACATGCTGCAATATTTTGCCCCAGCTTTGCTTTACTTTGGGTACAAAATTAGCATTCATTTGTAAATCACAAGCAAAAAGCATGTGTATAAAGCTGCATGTTCTTTTACATGGCCTCCCTCAAAGATTCCTTTCAGTTTGTGTGGAGACAGCGCTATCACAGCTTCGGGAAATAAGTAGTATGGAAAAAAATAATAAAGTGTAGTATTTTTGCACTCTTTTTAAATTAGGTAGCCCACTTTCCAAATATTCAGTCAGATAAGGTTTCGTACACTCCACATTCCGGTGTCACATTCAGAAGTTACGATATGATCACCACACGTAGTTTAAAAAAACTTGCAAACGTTTAGATTAAAGATCCTAATCGGCACTCCAATCTTGCAATGCTTAAAGGAGGGAGCAATACATAGCGTAAAATCCTTTTAATTAGAAATATACATATTTAAAATGCACTCACAATTGTTGCAATTTTTTAGCGAACATCAGTCTTTAGGTTGCCCGTATCTTGCAGCGGTCAGTTCCGAGGAAGTCGGGAAACCGACGAAACGACTAGCCAGTACCCAACGTCATCTATAAGCACCCCAACATAAATCCACGCGGCGGAAAAGCAATGCTGGCCTGAGCAGACCCGCGCTAGATACAGCAATCTAGAGACTGATGTTCAATTTGCAATAATTGTGAGTGTGCATTTTAAATTCATGCCTTGCAAATGGTTCCAATTATATATATATATATATATATATATATATATATATATATATATATATATATAGATATATATATATACACATATATAGATATATATATACATATATATATATATATATATATATATATATATATATACACATTTATTTCAAAAATAAAATGCTAGACACAATTATTTTTCAAATAATTGTGAGAAAAATCTCTAGATTAACCCTATTCATGATGGTGGTCAGCTCATTCATCTATGCTGCATGGTGCCAACTACAGGTATGGAATAAGTAAATGACAATCTACAATTTCAATTGTACATTTTATGGACTAAAATGCATTCATTCTTCATTACATGGCATTCAGGGTGTTAGAAAGAGAAAGGACCTCTTAGGATGAATTTCCTGTGCTGCCACCGTTCCACTTCCATTCAGTATAACTGTACTGTGGCACTTAACTTTGACAAGGATCACACAATAAAGCTGCCTGCTGTGCAATACTCCCTTAAGAGCCATATGGAATGCAAGGGGCAGTGCCCGTGATGTTTTGATTACCTTTTTCTCAGGCAACAGTGGAGATTTAAACCTCCATTGTGTCAAAACCCATTGTATCAATACCATTAGACTACCGGAGACAAACCAAGAATTTTTTTTCCCATCAAAGTGATACTGACCCATCTCTGGTAACAATGTCAATATTTACAATGACATGTGCAGTCATTCTGGATTCCATTTTGCAGATAGCAGCTATACAGTTACACAAGGCAACAACAGCCACTCAGTTTAGCCTTGCTTCAGTTATTTATAAGTATGGAGCCTGTAAGTTAACTATACCCTAATCATACTGATGACAGCACTGTGCTTACAGAACCAGATGTTGTGTTAGTGGATGTGTGAAATACCCTGTTAAATGGATACTGGGTGGTCTGCTGGGCCAATTAAAATTAGCTTTCTTTTGAGACTTAGCTAAAGGTGGCCATACATGGAGAGATCCGCACGTTTGGCGATGTTTGGCTTGAGGTGGGCAATATCGGGCTGATCCAATCGTGGGCCCTAGGGCCCAAAGATCGGATCCTAACGGTGGCTTTATGGGCGGTCGGATCGCGGGACCACATTAACGAACAGATGCGGCCACGATCCAACGGGATTTTTAGTCCCATCCGATCGAGATCTGGCTGACTTTCAGCCAGATCTCGATCGGGGAAGCCCGTCGGGGGGCCCCATACACGGGCCAATAAGCTGCCGACAGCTTTTATCGGCCCATGTATGGCCACCTTAAGTCTACTGACCATCACACTGAACGGATACTGCTGTAAAAAAAAAAACAGTAGTGAGGAGATGGTTTATCCTCAATTTGAACACCTATGATCAAATTTGGATTGATAACATACAATGCATTTCAATTACAGGGAGTCCTCAAGGTACATAAAACTCATACTTACAAACAGAGGCTATTACAAACTACAGACCCTATCTCGTACATTACCCAGGGACTGCTTTTATTGTTACCTTACCATGTCTTCAAAAATTTGCAGCCAATAGAGCCCTTAATAAAAGGTGAATAAAATAATATTTTTTACATATAGAGTGCTGACACATCACACATCGACAGAGAGAGAATAAAGAAGAAGGAAAGTCTTTGTGCAGTTGGGGGTGCAAAATTTTAGGCACCCTAATTGACTGTATTGACTTAACTAATAACCCGGGCTGGTGCTTTTATCAGAAAACTGCGGCCCGGGGTTATACTAGTGAGTACCACGGAGTGATCCACTACTATCTTCCTCTTTCTTTGCGCAGCTGCGCATGCGAAGTAGAACGAAAAGCTGAACTTTAACTAAAAAGTTGCCTATTTTGTTCAACTGCACCTGCGTCTGGCCTGGGAAATTTGAAGAAAGAAGAAGCCGTAAAAAGATAGTTCCTTGGTGCTCGATTGAATAACCCCGGGCCGGTGCAGTTTTCTGCTGATAGAAGGCCCAGGGTTTCAGGTAAGTAAATACAATCACTTGGGAGTGCCTATCATTTGTCACTAGTGATGGGTGAATTTATTCGCCAGGCGCAAATTTGGAGTGAATTGAAGTGAAATTCGCAAGATTCACCGCCGGAGAATAAATTCACTAAACGGCTGCAAAAATTCACAGGCAAAAATTTGCCGGCGTAAAAAACATGTAAATTTTTCACAAAAACAAAAACAGACACGGCGTGAAAAATGAGACGCTGGCGCCCATCACTATTTGTCACCTCAAAGTGCAAGATGTCTTTACTTCTTTAATCCTTGACACATTTTCCATAATTTAGGTACATAAACAACAATGTTAATCCCAGAACAACAGCAGTGTGTGCCATCAAAACGAATGTGCAACCATGTGGCCAGTTTAGAGCAAACGCAGCAAAATAAAACTACATTTAAATAAAAAAATAAAATAATTAATTTAAATGCAAAAAACGGAAGGTGTTATTGTAATCCCAACAGGATCTGTTGCAATAAAACCCAAAGCTTTTTAATGCAATTGTTACACAAGTGACCACTACCACTGTGATTCTTTTGGCATACTGCCATAGTTATTGCACCCTTAAAATGGAATGTTGGCTTTTAAGCACTCTAGTGGTGTCCTATACTTCATACCAGACTAAAGTAAAAGGTCTTATTGCAGCTCTGTGCTATTTGCAGATCTTGCATTTGGACAGTGAATTACACAACAACGTTTGTACTGCTTAGCAGAAACTGTAAACATTCAAGATTCAGTTGAAAAAAAGATGGAAATTAGGTATTGTGCTTCCAAGAAAATTCTAATGGCAACTGATAAAAGATTACTAAGAATTAGATGTCCGTTTTCATAAGCAACATTTGTAGTACCGAAACATCAGAACAAAACAGCCTTTCCTACTAGAATCACTTCTACATGATTTTCTTTCTAGATTACAAATAGGATGCATCAGATAAAAAAAAAATAGTAAAATTCGGAGATATCCTAAATCTGTGAGATATTTTTTGAGACATGAGCTCAATAGAGGAAACATACTTGCAACAATTCTTCAGATGCTGAACTTGCAATATAATGATCTTTGCAGAACTTTGCACTGTGTACAAATGTCAGAATTGCAGCTAGAGTGTTGCTAATTTTGGAAGAGTTAAAGGGTCAGTAACATGAACATTGGCTATGCCCTTAATGCTTTTAAACATAAAGTTCATTTAAGGCCTCATTTACCGTTGTCGTTAGGCAGCCTGAGAAATCCCATACATGAAGGGTCTTTGATTTATGTGCTCTCCTCTATAATTGCCAAGGTACAATTTGCTGCCTTTGTCTGCTTTGATGAATATGGTCCTAGGAAAATGGTGTGTATTGGACCCACAGATGTTATCAAGATGTGCCAGTTGGATTGCACACATGTGGATTCCTGAGGCTGCATATACAGGAATGCTCACACTGATACTGAGACACCTTGTGGCTAATCTACCATAGTATAAATAATTGTCTTTGCCACATATGGAGCCTTTTTAGAACTCATCAGATGCAAGTAGCCACCTTCTATAGAATTAATTGTAAAATCAGGTGACTGCCATCTTTAAAATTATCTAGTGCACATTGTCAGGCTAAAAAGTGTCTGTGTTGTGCTTTTAGCCATTTTACTTTTAAAGGGTGGGTTGTCTTCAAACTTGTGAATTTGAGGGAGGACAAAAGTGCACAGCCAAGAGCGTGTGTGTGCGGCCGTGCGCAAAGCACTTTGATCAGAGACCATGCCTTCTCAATGAGGTAACACTTGCTGGACTAGGGGTAGGCTGCATATGAGGTCCATGCCTGGCGCCGCCCAATTTTTGCGCCCTAGGCACGTGCCTCTTCTACCTACCCCTAGTTCCGGCCCTGGCTGGAAGGTTTGTCAAACTGTCAGGGGTGAAAGTGTTTTTACTAACTGCCACTGTAAACTGTGCATGGGTCACATCAAGTTTAGAGGCAGCATGAGGAGGAATTGGGTAGAAGGGCATGAATTTTAATATAAAGTGAGTTTGGGTCACAGGAGACTCTGATTTCTAAACACAAGTTGCAAAGGTTTAATATGGCCACATTCACAATGCCTTGGGCTTAGGTCATCTCAGACAGGTACGAGAGGCAAGCATGGGCAATGCTTCCATTGGTCTTCCTCACACTGTTTCCTAATAATCCTCATCAATTTAATCAGTGTCGGACTGGGGGTCCTGGGACCACTGGGACTGCTACCTCAGGGGCCCCCACACAGTGTCAACCTGGGACACCAGAGGCCCACCCAAAAACTTTAGACCAGGGGACCACTCTACTATTATTCTTCCTCTCCTCACTTAACCTCTATTCTCCTAGACTCTTTTCTATACTATAATCTATTAATCAATCTATTTAGCTTCTTTGTTCTCATAGAAATTCATAATAACCATGAAATTGGCCAAATGATTACAAGCAGGAGGGCCTACTGACACCTGGGCCCACCGGGAGTTTTCCTGGTATCACGGTGGGCCAGTCCGACACTGCATTTAATATCACTTCTGGAAAACTCTTGCTGACTTCAAAATTAGTGGGCCCCTATATGATATCTTACCTTTGGAAACCTTCTTAACCTGCCTGATTAGAAAGTTTATATCTTGACTGGCTAGCCTTTCCAGTGACCAGGAAAATACCCCTTTTGTTTTTTTTAAACTCAAGACTGTACTGATTAATTTTTCAGTTCTCCAGTGTTACATATTTCACATTTTTTATTTATGATAGTTTCCTTCACAAAGAAAAACAAAGACAAAGAATGTATGTGCTTCTGCTATAAAATCTGTCCACAAATGTAAATAGTACACAATCAGATACTCCAATGTCAGTAGGTAAGGTGGCAGTCTCTTAAAAAAGTTACACAGATACACATGGGCAGGATACATGTGCTCTGCCTTACTTTCAAATATAGTCCAACCATGGATACATTGGAATGGAATGAAATGGTATACACAGTTCAGATACCTGCCAAGGCTGGCAATGCTTTGTTCCATTCCCAAGGCTGGTCATACTCATCAGCAGGTCGGTCGTCATCTTGGGGTAACTTGCTCTCTCGCAGCTTAAGGCCAACTATGCTTTCTGAATCTGACTCCACCCCATTACTCTCTGGCTCGTAGGGGGTGTCATACAACTGGATGTTTTTCTGAAGTGACTTCTGACTTTCATTCTTCTGAATATCTGAAAGAAAGCAGTGTTGGGAATATTAGATGCATAAAGTAGCAATGTAAATTATACAAAAAAATAAAAGGAAAATGAAATACAATTCTAATATTCTTACATTTCGCTGTTATTTTTGAGAAGTTTATCATTTGCTGGCTTATCTATGAAAAGCATAGTTTAATATGTATTATTACATTATTACATCTTTTGTGGGGTTTTTTAGGGATGCACTGAATCCACTATTTTAGGATTCAGTCAATTTCCGAAACCTGTGAAAGATTTGTCTGAATACTGAACCGAATCTGAACCATAATTTGCATAGGCAAATTTGGGAAATGAGGAGGAAAGAGAGTAAAAAACGTCCTTGTTTGTGTGACTAAAAGTCACATGATTTTTTGGATTCGATTCTTTTCGGCCAGGCACTTGGATTCAGCCGAATTCTGATAAAAAAAGCTGAATCTTGAACAGATTGGTGCACCCTTATTTTTGTTTTGGGAACCTGAATCCCTGAGACAGAAAGTGAAAAGTAACAAACTGGCTGCTGTACACAGCCAATTTCACAGGGTAATATAATCAGTGTATCACATTGGATTTGCAGTTATACCTACAGTCTGACAAACCAGCTACTGTACTGAAGGCAAAAATAACGTTTTCAATACAAGTCCAGAAAGCAATATATACATATATACATACTACGGAGCCGGCTGTAGGGCAGCAGAAGAAGAGTAAAGCTGACCATAGATGTAAAGATTTTTAAAAGATCCAATCGTCATTGTGAGACCGCGATTATCTCGAAACGATCGTACGAATTGTCCATCAACTAAAAAGACCATTTCCGGCGATATTGCCAGGAAAACAAAGGGTAGCTGCCTGCTTGTCCATGCAAACATAGATAGATTGCACTGGAACCGATAAAGAATTTTTAACCTGGCTGATCAATTTTTCAGTTGTCGGCCGAAAAATCGTAAGATGTTCGATCGTTCGAATCCCGCTAACCACTAATGGGGACCTTAAATAGTACAGTGCAGCTTTACAGATCAGAGATGTCATGATTTCTTCAAACAAAGGGATATCCAGAGAGTGAAAGTTTTGTTGAACTTCTAAGCATTATTTTTACGACATAAGGAAATACAAACAAACAAACAGGGTTACACTTCTATTTTTAGAATCATTTAGCTTATGTTTTTTACACTTAGCAAAGGTTAAAATAGGGTATGTCTCTTTAATAAGTGCTGTTTCAATGACTAGCAGCTTGCATCGAAATGCTGGAAAAATTCAATGCAAAGATCAATGAAGAGGTCAGACAAACAAGAAGACACAATTTCAACTCTCCAGTTTTAAATTGTCCACCATTAGTTCATTAGCTTTTGTGTGTTCACATACAGAGTTAACATGATTATCTCACCATAATGTTGCTGATAACTGAGAAAGTATATTTGTTACATAAAGAACAAATGCTAACCTAGCACAGCTAGTTCAGGTTTAATGACAACAAACCCCAGAAACCTAATCTAATTGTCTGCTGGTGATTCTCAAACTGCCACGACAAAAGGTAGTAATTGTACTACATTATATGAAGAAAACATAGCCAGTCTGTATACAAAGGCCCAACTATAGTAAGTTGGTATTATAGTGGTCATTGGTTCAGCTGTTACACCCAAGGTGGAGATGAGCGGTGTGGTAGTGTTCTGTGCATTAACATACTGACCTAGTAATACAGGGAAGTGCTTTGACTGGCTTAATGTATAGGGCTTCCAGTAAGCAAAGGGACACTGAGATAAACTCCCCCAATCCTTTGGCTGTCCTATTTTGTGGGCCTTATATGTAATCTGGATTAGGTGCAGCTAATGAGTGTACAAAGATTTTGAATGCATTCATTCAAAAGCTTAACGGGAAACAAACATGGAACAATATTCAACAATATTCACTATTGCTAAGGGTCTGTGATATTGGTAGTGAATTAGTACAGTTCTTTGAGACCCACAGATACACTTCATTGAATTTGATACACAGATACACTTAGGGGGTTATTTACTAAAACTTGAATTTATCACATATTTGTATTAAACCAAGCTTGACCAAACTCCCATCAACAATTTTTTCTTATCAATAAAATAATTTAAAAAAGTCGGGGTTGGAAAAAAATCGAGAGAAAACCCAAATCGTTTGTATTTTTAGAATTTGATGCCAGAATCGTTTTTTTTTGGGGTTATCGACACAATATCTTTAAATTGTAAAAGGGACATATGCCATTGACTTCTACGTGACCTCGACAGGCTTGAGATGGTGGATTTTCGGTACCCTCCTCCCCTCGAACAGAAAAAATGCAAGGTTTAGTAAATAATCCCCTTAATTAATTTTGCAAAACTGGCAAAGTTCAGCTCCTGTTGTCTTGTCATTCTCCTCCTATAAATGAATATATTTACACTGCACATCTTCTCCTCATAATGAAATCAGAGTGGAAAACTAGCCACAAAGCCATAACGATGAGAAAGGGACACAATAAACATAAGGAGTAATATGAAACCAGACAAAAAAAGATAATTAGGGAGATCCTAACAGCGCCTGGCAGAATGGCAATGGGAAAGTGGAGTGAAAACAATTAAAGGGAACAAAAATTGAGAAAGCAATGTGAGAAAGCAAAGGATGTGAACGTACGAGAAAGAATTGATTTGGAAAACCTGAAGACTGAACAGAATATGATAGAAAAGGAAAATTTCTACTGTACTGTGCTGCATGCACAAGTAGCTTCGTGAATAAAAATAGACATACAAGAAAGTAACAAAGGCAACAAAAAAGAGCAATATGTTTTTTTTTAAAAAAAAAAGCAAAAAATTGTAACATTCAATAAACACATCAGATTTTCTAGTTACATAATTTAAACATTATTTAATTATGTCTGATGATAGCATCGTTGTTTCAAAACAACAGCTAAACTTACAATTAAAAAAAATATACCATTTAAAAAACAATAAGGCATCATTTATCAAAAAGCTCTGGCCCTCTTCAACATATTAAAGAGATTGCATGATCCCACTGCAGGCTACAGCATTGTGGATTAGTCCTCCGGCCACTAACTAAAATGTAATGAAACCAGTCAAGCAAGATATTAGTTATACAACAAGCAAACCTTGTGCAATGGAATAAACATGAAATATACAATAGTGTTATTTTTAAAAAACCGGTCAGTGTGTGGTTACATAGTAAGAAATAGCTAGCATATTTTTCTAGTTTCAACATTACAAGGGCAGATATTGCCTTATTTTTTTTTTTTAATATTGCTTAACAAAGAAAAAAATAACATATCAAATAGGGTGACATTTCTCAGTGTTAAAGAATTCAATAACAACTGCTTAATCAGAGTTATATTTTGCAAAATCCTTTTAACAGTAACCTTGCATATGCACGTATTACCCAAATGTGAACCTGAAAGCTATAGACTGCCAAGCCCTGTCTGATCTTCGCATCAAAGCACTCACTCCAGATCTTTAAATCAGCTTATTGACCAAGACAATGGGTTTTTTTTTAAAAAAAAAAAAATCTTAAAATCACTTTAATTTGAAACTGGTCTATATGGATTACTGTTCTGCCAGTTTCTCTGGGAATAAAAAAAAAGAATCCATTAACACCGTGCTTAACAAAAGAGAAATGATGGCTACTTGAGGGGGTCAATATGAAATTGCAGTCCACCTGTTCTAAGATGCAATATGGGACTTGAGTGCACCTGCTGAGTTTCCTAATGGATCCTGGTTGCTATTCACTTCAAAGACTTAATTTAACACTCCTTTCTAAACTAATGCAACAGCAAAGCAACACGCTGGATTAAACCCAGGCAGTCAACTGACTTTTCACAGTTATTTTATGAATATGCAATAATGTCTCTCTAAAGCCTTAACTAGCTATCTCCTACCAAATATCTATTAATACATATGGCTTTTAAGCTCTGCATTACCCAGCTCACCTTCCAGGTTGTGTGCAGTGGACCATTCAAAGGGGTTCTTCACTTTTGAGTTAACTTTTAGTATGTGAGTGATATTTTTTTTTTTTTTGTAATCTCTTTTATTTTTCAAAAATAGATACATTCACAGAGAATAACTTAAATATATTTTCCAGTACAGAACATTGTAATTAGTTCACAACAGTACAACTCCAAGTAGTATAACATACATTAAACGCATTGTTTTGCTCAAGGTTGTAGAAACACATTCCATGGGGCCCAAATTTGCATATGTCTCTCCACCCTGTCTTCTAATGAAGCTGTTAAATATAACATATTCTGTGTTTGAGTAATTTTTGCAGTGACAGCATGAATATCAATAGTGTGTTGTAGCCAGTGATGTGAGTGATATTTTAAGACAATGTGCCATTGGTTTTCATTTATTATTTGTGGTTCTTGAGTTATTTAGATTGTTGTTCATCTAGTTGCTAGAGTCCACATGATCCTATCAACCATGCATTAATTTGAATAACAGACTGAAATATGAATAGGAGCGGGTCTGAATAGAAAGATGAATTGTAAAAAGTAGCAATAACAATACATTTGCAACCTTACTGAGCATTTTTTTTAGATGGGGTCAGTGACCCCCATTTCAAAGCTGGAAAAGTATGCGGGTAATTTAAAAACTCTAAAAAATAAATAATGACAACCAATTAAAAGGTTGTTCAAAACTGTCCATTATATAACACACTGGCAGGATTATTCCCTAAAATCCAAATGCAAGTACTGAGGAAAAAGCATTAAATGCTGCTGTACATTCCCATAGCCAGTTTGTCCTAAATCAATGAACAATTAAAGGAAAACTATGCCCCCCAAACAATGTAGGTCTCTATTAAAAGATACTGAGTAAAGCAGCTCATGTGTAAAACCCTGCTTCGTGTAAATGAACCATTATCATAATAATATACTTTTTTAGTAGTATGTGCCATTGGGTAATCATAAATAGAAAATTGCCATTTTAAAAAATAAGGGCCGCCCCCTGGGATCGTAGGATTCACTGTACTCACATACAAACCACATGTAAGGTCACATGAGCCAATTAACAGACAGAGTTCTGCCTTTTGCTTCCTCACTTCTTCCTGTTACAGTTAGTGTTGTAGTATTTCTGGTCAGGAAATCTCTGAGGCAGCACAGATAGAGTCACGAAATGGTGGTTCAAGGCAAGAGATGTAAAAGGGCAATATTTACTTAAATATATATTCCAGTTTGATAAGATTCTTTAATATGTCATTCAATTTGATATGAACTATCTGTTGCTTAAGTATTCGTTTTGGGGATATAGTTTTCCTTTAACTCAATATATATCTACTGTTTAAAAATCCAAGGATATCCAAGGATATTCTCCATTGCTATATGTATACATATCCCTCATAGGGATGTTAATTAATGCATACTGTAAAACTGTTGTGCAACCAGATGCATGAACCTGTACTGTCTATGACATGAAATGAAAAAAAGATGTTAAATTAAGAATATAAAGGATAAATTGTGAAATAGGGGTAAAAAACAGGGTAAAAAAAAATATACAACTCTAATACAAAGGCATAGTATATGTATACGTCTTCCGGGACATCTAGTTTGTGGCCTCATTAAACAATTCTCCCATAATAACTCAATGCAATCATTCAATCAAAGAGTTTTTTAAAATTTTATAACTTATGAACAAGGAGATCAAAAGGCACCATACTATATATTAATAATTAGTGTGCCAGCGACCTTTTGGTAGTATAATAAATGACACTCTACAACAGAAATGAAAAGTTCTGCCGTAGACTAAGGGTAGGACTCCACAAGCAACGCAACACGACTGTCGGATGCAGACGCAGCGTGCAGGATCAACACTGCGACGCCATGCAACAATTCTATTATTTACCTTATTTTTGTTGCATGCGTTTTGTCGCAGCGCGTCAAAAACGCTCGTGGAGTCCTACCCTAAGGGGTAATTTGAGAATTGTTAACAGCCGAGGCCTTATTTAACAGAACAATTACAAAGCACTATACAAGTTTTTCCATTAGCTTTGGCATAAGTGTGTTGTTGCTTCCCATGGTTCATTCCTCATTGCATCTTCAAAGGCAGTATATTTTTAATTTTTAAGGCAGCCAGTCTATTGAAATTGTTACCATTCTATTAATTGCTAAACCTTGCTATTAAAAAAAAAATAACCACCGTGAAGTTCTCAGTTTCTATTACATAGGGACTGAGCTATTTAGAATTGATTGTGTATTTAAGTTTGATTATTATTTTTTACACGCAGCAATGACATCAAGCTGATTTCTGGGAGTTTTAGTGTAAACAGCAGCTGGAGGGCAACACATTAAAAATTATATACGCAGGGGTAATTTATTCCCTATAAAATATTAATGCTCTCATAAATGTAATACAAACACAGTAACATCACAAAATTACGATTTATACAGCTCTATTGCCAGAGAATTAAATAATATTACAGGTATTGGATCTGTTATCTAGAAATCTGTAATTCAGAAAGCTCTGAATTACGGGAAGGCCATCTCCCATAGATAATAATCTAAATTTTAAAAAAATATTTTCCTTTTAACAAAACAGTATCTTGTACTTGATCCAAACCAAGATATAATTAATTCGTATTGGAAGCAAAACCAGCCTATTAGATGTATTTAATGTTTACAAGATATTTTTAGTAGATTTAATGCATGAAGATCCAAATTATGGAAAGATCCTTTATCCGGAAAACCCCAGATCCCGAGCATATATAAAAATTTATAAACAAGAGAAAAATAGAAATATTTTAAGTAAACAGGGTCCTGCTTACTTTCAGAGAAGGTAAACTTAATATACAGGTATGGGATCCGTTATTCAGAAACCAGCTATCCACAAAGTTCCGAATTACGGAAAGGCTGTCTCCCATAGACTCCATTTTATCCAAATTTTTAAAAATATTTAAAAAAAAAATATTTACAACCGTACTTTGTACTTGACTCAAACTAGGATATAATTAATCTTATTAAACATCAGCCTATTAGGTTTGTTAAATGTTTAAATGATTTTCTAATAGACTTAAGGTATGAAGATTCAAATTACAGAAAGACCTGTTATCCAGAAAACCCCAGGTCCCGAGCATTCTATAACAGGTCCCATACCTGTATAAGCAATAAATAATTGCATAAAACATAAATATTTTAAATCATCCATCCGCACACATACTCTATGGATTATGTGCATTTATTTTCAGAGTGAAATTATGAAATCAAACATCAGCTAAACTGGCATCAACTGCCTTTGGTGCCACATAAAAGACTGGATGTAGCAGATGGCACCAAAGGGTAAAATATACAAGTCTTTAGTCAGAATCCACAAGAATAGTAAATCCAGACATTCTGGAGCCCAGAGCTTATCTAAAATAGCTTAAAGTATATGAACATATACACAGCAAAGATATAACACTTCAAGCCTTGATTGAGCACCCGAGGTTTCAAATCTCTTTATTCGTTTTTAGCGTATCACAGGATTTTATCAGGATTTAAACTGTCAGGGTAATTTGACAAGTGGCTAAGATAAACTATGGACATGCAGGTTTTCACAGAGAAAGACTCTGTGTTGTCTTATCTACATACACAAAATGAGGGTATACTGAGATCTATGAATTAGGGCGAAGAGCTTTCACTATATACAGAAGATAAAGAAAAAGGTAATGTCCCACCCAGCTACTGACATGTACTTTCATGACTTGGCACGCAAGGTTTTTAGGGTCTGGCCACCCGAGCAGATTGGAGGAGATTAGTTGCCCCAGTGGCAATTCTCCTCTTCTTCGGGGCTACAATCTCCCCAAACTCCCTTCCCCCTGCCTTCCGATGGCTAAAATGAAAATAGTCTGGAGGAAGGCACACAAGGTGCTTCGTTTTCCAAAGTCGCCCGAAGTGCAACTGGCCAGACCCTTAGGTCAGAGACACACGGTCAGATTCGGGGAGATTAGTTGCCAGGCGACAAATCTCCTCTTCTTTAGGGCGACTAATCTCCAATAACTGCTTTCCCTTGGCTTCCAGCCAGCTAGAATGTAAATCGTTGGCGGGATGGCAATCGGATAGTTTGGTTTTTCCGAAGTCGCCCGGTTTCCTCTTGAGGCAACTTCAGGCGACTTGGAAAATGAAGCGATCTGAGTGCCACCCCGGCGGCACGCTAATGGATAGTGTAGGACTCACCTACAATGAGGGGCCTAGACTTGGCACGTGAGTTTATACATTATTTGGCCAAATAATGGATAATGGATCTTTCTGTAGGTTGGATCTAAAGACTACAAGAAAATCATTCAAACATTAATGAAAGCCAATAAGGTAGTTTTGCTTCCAATAATGATTAATTATATCTTAGTTTGGATCAAGTACAAGGTACTGTTTTGTTAATAATTGTTAATTTGTATAATAGGTTTCCAGATAATGAATCCTATACCCGTACCTTCAAAGCTTTTTAGTGATTTTGCCATTATCTGTTATTTTACCAGTTTGGGGTCACATTATTTTAAAACTATTATGTCATACAAAGAGGTTTGTAGAGATCTTGTGTATTCTGTGGGCAATTCATACCCCGGCCCCTGGAGGGCCACATTTAGTCCGTGGAAAACCAACTGAAGGGCCTAGAGGCTTCGGTACAGATATTAGAATTAAGCTAAAACAAGAACAGTGTCAGTTCTAGGCAGTTGATCACTGACAAACAAGTTTGCGACTTTCCTTTATTCCTGGCTTGGCAAATGAGAATAATATCAGATGACAGAAACAAATAAGCTCATAGGGTGTACAAAGCCATTGGCTCAGTTTCTTCCTTTTTATAGTAATGTTCCCACTGGCTTTTTATATTCTTTTATTCCAACATTGTACCTGAGGGCTGTACTTGGCTTAGCATATTTTGACATCTGGACATCATAAAAGCTGTAGGATTTTTGAATGTATTTATTCTTGAACAATGATAGCAGACAGATGAGTCCTAGGCTAAAGTGTTTGCTGCTGTTCTGGCCATCAAGGCCATGTTTTGCGGAGAGCATTTACTGACTGAAGCATGCAGCTCATTAGACTTTTATTGGTTCCCGGTGTCTCTGCCCAAGGACAAAAAAATGCAGTTCACACAGGACGCCCTCCACACAGATGGACTTGACAGTAGCCAGAAATGAGACTGTATGTGTAAATTATGTTGTGAGCATTCAAGGCAGGGATTCCAGTTCTGTAAATTGAACCATCTGCCTAAGATTTTAGAATGCCTAGAATGGGAAAAGATCAGCTATAATTTAAGATGAAACTGGAACCAGCTTAGAGCAATGAAATCATTTGTCTTGTTGCCTGAAGCACAAAAAAGGGTACACTCTAATAATGTTCCTTTGTTGTAAATGGTCCAGAAAGTTTCGAAAATAATATATGGTGTGTTATGATTTCCAGAATACTCAACTTGTGCATTCATTTTATAACTCTTTAGATTCCATGTTTTTGCTAAATCTGAAATCTATTGAGTTATGCCAGAGGAACAGTATTTACAGATGAATAAATTCAAACCTGGCTACGAGGGTCACACAATGGCATCTGACTTGGGCAGGCCCGGACTGCAATCTGTGGTTTCTGGAGAATGCCAAAGACTGGCCACTTTTTATGGGGATGCTGAGGACTGTTTGGGCCTCTATGCAATTGAAATACCAGGGCCTATTTTATATCCCAGTCCAGATCTGGACATGGGTGTGTGTGTAATAATATTTCTTAGGGATGCAAAAGTGCAATCCTAGGGTTACTTGGTAATCAAACCAAGTATCCCGCTGAAAGCCAAAGGATACCGGTACTGTAGTCCTACCAAAAAATAGCTGCTAGTTGTAAATGAATTATTTAAAGAAACAGGAATGCTGAAAGAACGATATTCACATATAAGAAAAAAATAATTACAGTAACCTGGCAATGCTTTAATTCAGTATATGGGGAATGCAATATTCTAAAATGTTGAAGGAATGCTACAAGTGATAAAGAACACTTTGCAACCTCCATTGTGTTACATGACCAGGATCTGTAGTCTATTACAAATATTTTTACACTCGTTCATATATTCATGAGGCAAACTGTGGAACAAACTCATATTACTGGAAGAGCGCCAGCGTGGTGCACATCCACTTTCAAACAGGCAAAACACAGCCAAGACAAAGCACTCATTAGCGTTCATATTTTATAAGTACAGCAGGGATCCGCAATAGGCCTGAAAGAATGACTTGATGCCTGGTGACAGAAGCAACAATATCTTAAGGACAACGTGCTGGTAAATGAGGGAGAAGCAGCTGTCAATTTGCAGAGGCCACACAAAAACCACAAACAAAGCAATGCTGTTCTAAACTTCACTCCTGCTTGTTTCTGCCAGGGGCATGGGGAGGTTAAATTAAAAAAAAGAAACACAGGCCAAAGTGGCACAGTTACCTGTTGTGTATTATATTGTAAACAATGCAATAATTCTTAAATTGGCTGTAAAGCAAGTGATGGGATTTATGTTGCCAAGCATGCTTGATGTTTTGCCTCTACTGTTTTACCATTTGCTCCCCAGCAGAGCTACCCACAATAATTTGCTCTTTGTATTGATTACTTTTCCTTCTGCACAGGTAAAGAAATAATACAACTTTTTATTTATAGTAATAATAATGTTTATATTCTTTTATTTTCCTTGAATCAGAGTATAATATTAACAAGGATAGTTTACAGTTTCAAATGTATGTCTAACCTTTAAAGAACCCTGTACCATAATCGTAAATACTGTAAATAATTCCGATTTTTCTAATAGAAATATTAAGACCTGGATGTGATCTTATGTATTTAATTTTTGCTTTATTTCCCCAAGACATTTATAGGGATATTACTGGGTAAGCATGCAGTCTGCTCCTTCAGTCTGAAATGCCCAGCTTTCTAATGTTGAGGCATGATGGGCCTGAATAGCAGAATGGGGCTGTTAATGGCACATTCTCCATAATAGGAAAAAAAACTACCTGGATCTGAGCCTAAGTAATTCCATAAATGTACACCAGCATAATCACTGTAGTAGCCAAAGTTATGTGGTGAAATAGCCCAAGGGTACCCTCAATTCCTTTACATGAAAGCATCATTTCAATAACTGTTTAGCAAGAATATTCCAGTAAAGGACTTTATAATCTATGCAATAAAAGGAGCAAGGTTTGTAAAAGGTCCTTTAACCCAGAGCAACCCATCAGCAGGTAGCATTTATAGGTCGTATAATGGAAAGAAAACACCTGACCTCTGTAGATGTGGGTTACAAGACAGAGTGCAACTTCTGAATCTTTTATTACATTAATATACAAATATGTTGAAAAGGCAGTTAAATCCTATGTAATTCATGACGAGCAGACAGAAACACAAGCTTCTGATTGCACCAAAAAACATGGAATATATGTCCCAGCGTCTGGAAGGGTAAAATTGAAGCTAAAGGGGTGTTTTTATAATGTGTTATTGTTGCATCATTGCATCACTTTAACCCATTCAAGTGACAAAGATTGTACAATCTATGGTGCTGATCTGGAAGTACCATTGTACCACCAGTGTATATTTCCGGGACATATGTTGCCTAGCAATGCTTGCTGCTGTTGGACTTCTCCATAGCTGACAGCTACAAGGTTACGCTTATTCTAATATACAAGAAAACACAATATGAAGCAGGATTTAATGGTGTTAGAATCTATATTTTGTGGGTATCTGTACCTAAAAGCTTATAGTCTACCTTTAAATGTTTTTTCTGACCAAATAAAGCAGAGAGTTTCACGAGTGAATAAATATTTAGGCTGTCAAAACAATCTGCAGTCACAACATGGTTTACTATATTAAATGCAACAGTTTTTGGTCAAACAAATAATATCACTGTAAGAAATTATTCCAAGTGGGATTAACCTCAGCCTTCAGACACTTCAGAACAGCTATGGCTGACCAACAGCAACATCTGTCTTGTAAGCAAAACACAGCTCTGATCTAATCAAGGATTTCTTTTCTGTTCAGTAAACAAGGGCCAAGAGAGGTTGAGAAATAACCACATTGTAAAGCCTGATAAGCTACAACTGTGGGCACACAAAGTGGTACCAAGCAGCCATTTTATAACAGAGGGCTGCAGCGCCACCTCTATGTGTGCCTCAGTCTTTTATGTGCCATGTTTCTGGGTTCCATCTTCCTCAGTGTGGGATTGCGAGTTGATCCTAGCAGTAGGAAATCTATAGACACTAAAATGGTTAAGTATGTTTCCCATAGCTATTCATAATAATATGACTATTGAAAAGTGACTTTTACACTGGATTTTATAGAGGCGATACAACATGTTGCTCTGATAAAAACATTAAACCATCTGCCACTATATAAAGATAAAGACTTCTTCTTCCTGTGCAGTATAACCTGAGCAAATACAGTACTTAATGTTTTGTGGAGCATATGTATAGAAAGATAAATCAAACTCAAACCAATCTGTAAAAACATTACATCTTCCCTTTAAAATAATATATGGGCCAAACACCAATGTAAAAATGTATGAACAAGTATGAGTGTGTAGTCTTTACAAAACAGTGCACACCAATTCCATGCAGTTTATGCTGTCAGTCCAGCTTTGTTTTAGATGTATACATATTTTGATTTTGTCAAGACTTTTCAAGTTTCATGTACATGACTATATGTACTCATTTGATGTGCTATCTTTTTATTTCAACAAGATTTATTCAAACTTATAAAATGTGAACGTTAGTGCACATTCCTTGCACAATATATTTCAGAAAATGTTTCACTCCAGTGATACACTGTCATAATCCTATTTATTAAACCTACATACAATTATCCTGAGTTTTGAACTGCCCCTGATTGCCAGGGAAAATGACCCACATTTAGGCTCCTTTAAATTTACTGAAACCGTAGAATAAAATCAAATTAACTTATGGCCAGATATCAGATGTCTTTTCTCACTATATAATGACAAATTGTGGTTATAATACAATACTGGTAAGAGTAGCGGATTATACTCCATGTTCATGCAACTGTCAAAAAAACACACTGGCTGGGTGACAAAGCATCTATGGCAATGAATTTCAGATTGAAACAAAGTATACAGGATTTTTAAATACAAGGTGCAGCCTAAAAGAAAAGAAGGTGGCTGTTGTAGGGATGAGGCTATTGACTTTGGCTTTATAGTGACCAACACAAATCACCCGCATGGTGCTTGTTTTAGAAGGGGGAATGATCCCACTGCAGGAGAAGGATTTTTGTTTACATTTAGTATTCATTTTTGCTCAATAATGTTACTGGGCTTTGGTGGTATAAAGATATGTAGAAACACTATTGTGTCGTTGCTCTACTAATAATACAGTCATTCTGTAATCTGCTACGTCTACATTTAGCATTTGAAAGTTTCAGCACTTACAATTATGCTTTTTCAGTATGAAAGCATAATTAAGCAGTCTGCTTTCTCCACAATAATCCTCATTCATCTATGTCTGCCTTACAGGTGTGTTATTTCATGTAACCGCACACACAGTCAGTGAAAGCAAACACACCGTCATTGCATCAAGAAACAAAGGAATCTTTGTCATCTAAAGTAAGATAACAGTTCTGATAAAGGTCAGGGTAAAGATTTCGTTTATACACTGTGTGTAGATAGAGTATGCCGGATAGTAACTATTCATTTTGGCATATAAAAAATCAATAGGCAAAACAAAAATCCACTGAGGTTTGAAAGGTCAGCTGCATCAAATACAATTTTCAGTTGTGCTATAACAGGCGAGGTAATCTGCAAAAAGTGATGTGCAGGCTAAAAAATGTCTGACGTGATTTAAAAAATAAAAAAAAAAAGAAAATTATATATATATATATATATATATATATATATATATATATATATATATATATATATATATATATATATATATATAAAGGCAATGCATGCTGATAAAAATGTTAGATGGATTCCAGCAAAAAACTTCTATAAAGAGCACACAACACTGTTTGCAGCTTACTGGGCACACAGAGGCACAATCTCATTCTGCCTAGAACAGTGTAGGTGCTTAAAGAGCCAGTGAATAAGGCTAAGGCCACACTAGGCGATAGCGCCGCAATTTGACTCGCGGCGACTTTTCGCCGCGACTTTTAAGCCACAATCGCTGGGGAAATTTTGGCGCTGGCGTCTATGGGGAATCACGACAAATCGCCAGCGTAAAAACACACGCGGCGATCTTTTTTCTACTGTCGCTCGAAATTGCCTCGCTAGTCGATTTCGAGCGACAATAGAAAAAAGATCGCCGCGTGTGTTTTTACGCTGGCGATTTGTCGCGATTCCCCATAGACGCCAGCATTTCCCCAGCGATTGCGGCTTAAAAGTCGCAGCGAAAAGTCGCCGCGAGTCAAATCGCGGCGCTATCGCCTAGTGTGGCCTTAGCCTAAGACTTTGCTGTCTCACAGAAACCTGTTTGCCACTTGTTGTCTAGTGATTCTGTTTTGTCACTGATAACAGCTGCTTGAAGCTCTTATTGAGCTACAAAGGTGGCTCTGAATTGGCAGATGTCCTTAGACAGATGTCAATGTCAATTTTCCCCTTTAGCCAATGAATTGGTCCTGAAACTTCGCCAGATGTACCAAATCCCTAGGCAGGTAGTCCACAAAAGCACAATCTATTACTCTAATATATACTTTATTACTAAACTTGGCAAGTTTTAAACTGTAAAGAACTAATAAATATTCTAATTAAAACCACAAACTGTGCAGGAAAACCTTCATGTAATCTTAAAAAAAATCATATAAACCCTGCCTGGTGACATTTGTTCTGTTAATTCCTTTTATAAGCATTTTCACATTTTAAAATTAACTTCCAGGGATTTAGGGATTAAAAAAATCAAAGGAAAAGCAATCGTTTCCTCTCACAGGGAATGTGTCCACTACATATATTCAAATAGCGACACACCACAAGCCAAGCAGTAAGGGTGACTAAGCCTTTAATCCAGATCAACCTCCCCCTAAGGGATGACCATCCATTTATTCTCCTTGCATCCACAAACTAAAATTGAAAACATTCTAGGAAACATCTAAATTGGTGATTTATATAAGGAATACCAATAATAAAATATAAACAGATTATAAGGGAGTAATGTGACAAATATAACTAAGCAGCAACTCTGAATGATGACATCACTATAAACAATGTAAAAAAAATTTACAGGATACTCATGGCTGTCATATATTATTATCTCTTTTGCTCCATGGGTCATATCCTGCTCATCATGACCTGCCTTTACACTGATTAATTCTTTTCTTGAACTCTTAAGCACCAGAAAATGCTGGCTGGCAAGCTTCCAGGATAGGTCCTTGTAAACAGAAGGTATTATGGAGGCGTTGGCCTTTAAAGGAAAACTATACCCTACAAACAATGTAGGTCTCTATTAAAAGATACTGAGTAAAACAGCTCATGTGTAAAACCCTGCTTCATGTAAATGAACCATTATCATAATAATATACTTTTTTAGTAGTATGTGCCATTGGGTAATCATAAATAGAAAATTGCCATTTTAAAAAATAAGGGCCGCCCCCTGAGATCGTAAGATTCACTGTGCACACATACAAACCACATGTAAGGTCACATGAGCCAATTAACAGACAGAGTTCTGCCTTTTGCTTCCTCACTTCTTCCTGTTACAGTTAGTGTTGTAGTATTTCTGGTCAGGTGATCTCTGAGGCAGCACAGATAGAGTCACGAAATGGTGGTTCAAGGCAAGAGATGTAAAAGGGCAATATTTATGTAAATATATATTCCAGTTTGGTAAGATTCTTTAATATGTCATTCAATTTGATATCAACTATCTGTTGCTTAAGTATTCATTTTGGGGGTATAGTTTTCCTTTAATGTATTATAATTGATATGCCTTACAATCTGTTACACAGAAGCCACACCCTACATGTATATGTAATGACTGGTGTACCTACCTCCCTGTGCTTAAAGGAACCCCCAAAATGAATACTTAAGCAACAGATAGTTTATATCAAATTGAATGACACATTAAAGAATCTTACCAAACTGGAATATATATTTACATAAATATTGCCCTTTTACATCTCTTGCCTTAATCCACCATTTTGTGACTCTATCTGTGCTGCCTCAGAGATCACCTGACCAGAAATACTACAACACTAACTATAACAGGAAGAAGTGAGGAAGCAAAAGGCAGAACTCTGTCTGTTAATTGGCTCATGTGACCTTACATGTGGTTTGTATGTGTGCACAGTGAATCGTACGATCTCAGGGGGCGGCCCTTATTTTTTAAAATGGCAATTTTCTATTTATGATCACTTAATGGCACATACTACTAAAAAAGTATATTATTATGATAATGGTTCATCTACATGAAGCAGGGTTTTACACATGAGCTGTTTTACTCAGTATCTTTTAATAGAGACCTACATTGTTTGGGGGGTATAGTTTTCCTTTAAATCAGATAATTGCCTCGCTGGTTAATACCTACTTCCTGTTTTGCTGGCAAAGCACAGATAATTAGAGGCAAGCACTATGCATTACATGACAATCAAAAATGAGCAAAAAGGAAAATATTAATATTGGGATCCAGATTTAAACAAGACATAGTTCACCAGGGTACACTGCATCTCTGTGCCTTAAAACATAAAAATAAAACCAAGACAATGGGGAGTATTTCTGGATATCTAAGTAATCTAGAAATGCTGTTGTTATTATGCTCAGAAAAACGACCAGTCCAAAAGGGGCAATAATGGCCTGGTAGCCAAATTTACCTTGTTAGCAGCACAAACACAAGAGAATATTGATCTCCCAAGATTTATTGATGCTTTATAGCCATACACCTTCTTGCTAGACAATGAAATACACAATTCAGGAGCAGATCTAAAAGCTGTCTATGCACCTTAAGATCTGCTTTTTAAGCTAGGTCTTGTGAAGCACAAACCTCCTATAGACATTCATTGTGAGAATAAATCATGGCCAAGTTAATATTCGTTCATGTTTTTTGCCTGGGTCCATTGATTTATCAGACTTTTCTTGTTGAGAAAATCAATAGTGACATTTTACATATATTTAGAAAAAAAAAAATAAGGGAAGGAAATATGTAACCTCTGATAAAATTGTTGCAACAGTGTAACAGAGCAGATTAGAAAACATAGGAACATTATTGGCATGATGTATTTCCATGTAGTTCAGAAGTACTGGGTTGTCAAGCCATTGTTTGCTAAATAATCACAACCCACACAGTTTTGCACAAAACAAAGAGCCCAATATTTGCTCTAAGAAATGTTGCTTGAGGAATGTATCTTGTGTGACAGCAAGGTATACTCTACTGCTGGTATTTGTCAGGAACTTGAAGGGAATACTAACTGAGGCTTATGCCTCATACTTCAACAGGGCGGGCCACATTGCTTTTGCCAGCAGCGAAGCAACACACTGGAAATTCTACAAGTTTTTCTATATAATTCATACCCTTACCCAGTTCTCATACTGCACATCCAAAAGAAATACCTCACAAGTGAACAAGAGGAAGATGTTTATCACAAACATTACAGGCATGGAACAAATCCGTGCTCTATTCCCTTGGGGTGAGTTCAGTGACAAGTATTGCTGATTCAGGGAACAGTTATACAATGCACAATGGAATGTGGAGCTCAACAGCATGACCGCTTAAAGGAAACATTTTATTCCTTGAGTAGGAGGGCCCTTTGTAACACCAAAACACTACTTTTGGGGTTTAGAATTCTGAAAATATGTAGGGGTAGCTACCAATGTAAAACACACTTCATTCTCCTTTTTAGAACATATTTATTAGGAGAACATTTAACAGTTCCATCACGCAACAGTTTACCAGTGACACCATTCACAATCTTTTCTGTGTCACAAATTAGCCACTGTCTGTGTGTTTAGAATATGTAAAGCAGAGGGTGGGCAAACTAAAGTACCTTTAAAATGTCACTCCACTACTCTGATGCATGTTGAAAGCTTTTGGTTGCCTTAAATGACAACTGCAGAGAAACAGTGGCAGCTCCACTACAGCTCTACAAATGGAACAGTATCTCCAGTGGTGAAACAGGTATGAATTATGTTCAACCAATGTTCTGTATGTGGTACCTTGGCAACAGATATCTTTAAGTTGGAATCCAGAAAATAAAGGATGGGTGCTGTAAATTAGGAGGAATAAGAATATTGATCATGGAAATCAACAGAGCAGCCAATGCCCTAATGAGATTGAATATTTTTATTCTGGGATTTACTTGGCTTTTAATACTCCAGCAACTGTGCCCTTATTGATATACTGTACACTGTGATTTAATTACAGCAACAACTACAGCAACAATGTTAGCCCACATAAATAAGGCACACTAAAAAAAAGTATTAAAAAAAAATAATATTACAGGTAGAATATTATTAATTACATTACCCCCTCCCTTTGTTGTGTCTAATATGTGGTGGGATGCAAATTTTTAAGTTGCATTTGCAAATAAGAAATATAGTGCTTCTTTAAATGATTGGAATTAAAAAAAATTGATTGAATGATTGAGCTTTTTTTTTGGCAAAAACTCAAATTTGTCAAACTTTTTCAAGATTTATTATACCCCGAAGCTGCAAAAAGCCAGAATCCAAAAATTCACCATCTCAGACCTGTTGAGTTTTCTGTATAAGTCAATGGGAGAGGTACCTATCCCAATTTGAAGGTATCGTGGTCTGTGCTAAAAAAAGACTATGTTATCAATTTTTTTTCACATCTGATGAAATTGAGTTTTTTTTTATTCATAACTAAGCTAAAATCGTGCATGGGAATTTGATCAAGCTTTTTTATTAATATTCGGAGATAAATACGGATTTTAGTAAATAACCCTCTAAATTTTCTTTAATATGTGCTTTATGCATTTTGAAAACAAGGCATGAACCACTTGCTGAGCTCACTCAGGCTATACAGATGTCCATATTTTCTCAAAGAAAGTTAAAATGACTGTACATGCATCATTGTAGGAAAGTATGTATATTACATATGTTACAAAAGTGAAGATAAAATGTAACTATTTTTTAATAAAATAAACACAGTATTTTAATAGTTACTTCAGAAACGAATGTATTTATCAAACCTTACCATCTCTTAACCATTTAAGAAAAACAGAGCTATGCAATCTAAGATTCTACTGCAAATGACCAGCTAAGGGGTTTCCAGTACTCAGTACCCATACTTTACTAATGTGTGGTCTACTTTTAGTGATGTTGTCCCATTATATTCTATAAAAGCATAGTTCGCATTCTGTTCCATGAAAAATATTACTTAACTTTATATGGATTTATGAGAGAATTTATATTGCTACATTTAGCAAACCTATATTTCTTATGTAACCTTAACATAATAAATATCTGAATGAAAAGCATGAAACAGGAGGGTGATATAGACAAGCTGTTTGTTGACAGTGTCTTGAGATCTACTGATCACCAGCTAAAGGTCTACTGGTAGATCCCGATCTACCTTTTGGGCACCCCTGACCTAGATGCACTTCAATTTGTATAGTGAGCTTTGTGGTTAGCACAGTGGCATCTGCTATATTAAAGGACTGTAAGTTTGGTTTCCCAGCTTTAAACACAGAGACAAGAAGTACATCTCTATGTAAGTGTTCCTCTCATTCTTTGCTCAATAGCAAAATGCTTGGGTAAGGCAAAGTTACATCCTAGACTGCTCAGAACTCTTACTGTAAATGTGATATTTGGTGTTATTTTACTTGAGCTAAAACAATACATTTAAAAACAGATTTTCAAGAAGTCTTGCACTTTTATCTATTTCGGTCGCATTACTACAGGGCTAATTGGGCTCTGGTTAAAAGCTATGTGAGAATAAATCAGACAAAATGCACTTGCCGGCAGATTAGCTTTATCACATGTGAATTGTGCAATATTGTATTTATGCTGAAACAGTGGAAATATTTCATTATTGGGCAGTCCTGCAGGTGCCATGCCAACTGAATACACAAAAGAATGAAGTACAAAGGGCAAGTTCTGCAGGCACAAATGGCACTCACAAATTATGGCCAGTTCTAGTCCTTAACACAAAGCTTTCCAAGTCACCAACATTTGCATCTACTTGCAAAAACGAACAGGCTTCTCCTTATGCAGTTTTCTAAAGTCAAATGATTTGTGTGTTATAACCAGCCAAAGGACAGAGCACAAGCTGTTGTCTTATAAATAAAGAGAAAAGCATTTTGTATTATAAATAAAGAGAAAAGCTACATGTTGTAGCCAGAATGACTGTATGCATGGCAGGGAGAAATGTGAGAAAGAAGAGCTGATATGTTACTGTTTAGAACTGTACTGCACTGTTTACTGTAGTGTACTATTTGCCTCTGTAATTTCAAAGGCACCCCCAGTAAACATGTCAATACTCAATTACACTAGACAGTTGCAGAAAACTCAGTATCATAAAACTTTCAACTCAGGCCCAACAATGGTTAAAACATTACAGCAATCAGTATTCTTTTTATTCTCATTTCCTTATATATCTAAATATAATACAGTCACACCATATAAATCACAATTTATTTTGTGTTTATATGTATTTTGTGCCAGGTAAGTAAAATAGTTTGGTGACCAGGCTATTTAGATACTATAGCAAGTATAGCAAATGAGCTATTTCTACTTTAAAGGGGAACTATTGTAAAAATAAAATAATTTTCTGACTGCAGAATCACTGCATTGTTGGATAATTTCTAGTTGAAGTATCTATAAAAATAGGTACTGTAAAGCAGCAAAGCTTCTCACCTGTCATTAATCTTTGGGCTTCATAAGGTTCCATGTAACCATTGCTCTCCGTTTTGATTCCCTTGTTTTTCTTCTCATTTTTGGCATCAAATGGATCGGAATAGTCATCAGCTATAATAACCTGAAATAGGAAAGGTTGGAATACTTTTATTATACAATTTATCAATATTTCTAATTTGAACAATACTAAATGATGACAAGCACAGATGCAGGGGCAAAATTCTTAGAAATACAGTTGTGCTTCATTTATAAAAAAATATATATACATATACAAACAAGTTATGTAAATGTCAAAATTCATAACTGATCGGAATGACCCTTTAAATAACAGGTATACATCCTTCAAATATATAGATATGGTTGATGTCCACACTAATTTAAACCTCCTCTTTACTACAGCCTACTAAGGCAGATATCTAATTTTTCTTATTTTGTACAGAATTTAATCACATCCTTTGAGACTTGCCGTCTTCCACTAATGCATGCAGAATAGCACTTCTACATCAGTAGCTAATGCCTATTTATAGACACCATGCAGCTTACATTGTAAGTTCTACAGGGCAGGGACCTCCTCCCTCTTGTGTTTCTTAACATGTTCTACTTAATCTTTACTAATGTAAATATTTGTGTACAGTCAATATTTTTTTTCCGGCACTTGTCACCATTTGTACTATTGCTGTCCTATAAAAATGCTTACACATCAATCAAGCTTTTCTTTGGAAAACTACTTGCTCCAAGCTGCCTCTAAAGAGCATTAAAACCCTCTTAGGGCAAGAACACACATAGCGGATTATCCCCCATTCTGCACAGGTGTTTTTTATAGAGGCAGAGGAAGTGGACCCACCCTAATTCACACACCCCCATAGCTCCAATGAAAGGCCCGGCATTAGCATGTGTGGAGCAACATGGAGTGGATACTTGTGTGAAAGCACAAATGTATGCATTTTTGTGTCCATAGTCTGCACCTGGTCTGCAAAGCACCAACGAGAGGAACATTAAAGTTTAAACTTTTTCAAAAATGAAAAAAAAAAAGAAAGCAACTGAATAAGAGGTGTTAAAAGGTGTAAATGTCAGTTTGTCAACAATCAAACTAAATCTAGTTTACATTGGGATGGAATACATTTGCTAACCAGTGGGATATGAACACATCAATGTTGATTAGAAATGTTTACTTCTGGAACGCAACCCCTCCCAAATCAGTTTACAGTAATAAAGGAGCATATTGCAAGGCATTCTAGCACTCGGGCAGAACGGAGAGAAATGGAAACCCTTCTCGCTGAAGGAATTATGTGCAAAGCACACAAAACATTCCATCTGTGTCACTGCTATATGCTCGGGCCTATTTTCTCAGTGAGTAGTATGTATACTCATCAAGCAACATTACGCATTTTCTGATTTATTCTTAAGAACTCCTTGTTTCTACAGAGAAATCTCAGACACTTGCTTGAAACAGCTACAGAAAGTCTCCATACCTAGTTCATCTGATTCTTGAATTCAATTTTAACAGAGCATTGACTCAAGTAAAAAAAAGTATAGGCAGTATATTTTACTTAAAAGTGATTGCCTGGTGCATTTCAAGCATGAAAGTATGGTAGCTTCTAATGATAGAAAACATTACAAAATGTACACCAAGGCTCCTTAGATGGAATTACATGTGCCCATACTGTTACTAAGCATTTATAGGATGTAATTTGGTCTGAATAAGCATAATCTTTCTTAGGGCAGGGCTGCACAATTGAACACTTGCAGGATGATTGCGACCCCAAAACTGCTCAAGAGCTCCATAGATATTTTCAAATTTAACCTGTCCATTGAGCATGCAATATGACACATAACTGCCCCACTATATATTGTAAAGGACTGCTGTGTGCAGGCAGTGTAGTTGGAATACAGGAGATAAAGGATGGGTTCAAGGGGGGCTGTAAGAACATAAGGCTATTGATCATGGGAAGCAACACAAAAGCCTTATGACTAAATACGTTTAAATATTTTTATTCTGGAATTTACTTGGCTTTTAATACTTTGTCCTTATTGATATCAATTGTTTGATTAAATTACAGTGACTATGTAAGCACACACAAATATGGCACACTAAAGAAAAAGTTGTTTTTTCACATAAACAGGTAGAATATTATTAATTAGATTATCTCATTCCTTTATTTTGTCTAATATATGGGGGGATTATTAATGCACTTGTAATCTAATGATCTACCTCGCAAGGACCAAACACGGAGTACCTTCAACTTCCCTGTCTGACCCGTTTAGATCAATAACCAAAACCATAGACTTTTCTGACACAAGGGCACCCATTCCGATTAAAAGAAAGGAGGTTCTGATTAAATATTTGGAATGGGATCTTTACAGTGAAGTTGTGGAATTCTCTCCCTGAATTTGATGTGCAGGCTGATACATTAGATAGCTTTAAGAAGGGGTTGGATGGCTTTTTAGCAAGTGAGGTAATACAGGGTTATGGAAGATAGCTCATAGTACAAGTTCCACAATTGGAGAGGCTTATTTTCCCTTTCTCTTGCTCAACTAGCAAGTATATAGACATACAAGGTTGAACTTGATGGGCCTGTGTCTTTTTTCAACCTAACTTACTTACTATTAAAACAATAGGCAAAAAGTATATTCAGCAGAAGCCCTATCCGTTGCACTCATTATTCAAAGGATTTACCAGCCTTTTTCAAGCAAAATAACAGAAAATGCTCAAAGAAAGAATTTTTTTTGTCAAGAGCATGCCTCTAAATGATTTGTTATATAGCCACATCTTCTACTTCAAACAAATTATGAAAATGATTAGTGCGTTTGGAAAATGTGACTAAGTTTGCATATCTACATAGGAGTGGACATTGCTGTGCTGTTGCTTGCACCAGCAAAACCTACTGTTCATAGCCTGTTCAGGTGAAGTGCATTTACAAAACGACATGGCAATTTCTGCTATTGGTCCAAAAGGCTGTCAAAATGTCCAGTGCAACATTTAGATATCAGCTGTACAATTTACATAGTTAGTTACATAGTTAAATCGGGTTGAAAAAAAGACAAAGTCCATCAAGTTCAACCCCTCCAAATGAAAACCCAGCACCCATACACACACCCCTCCCTACTTTCACATAAATTCTATATACCCATACCTATACTAACTAGAGAGTTTAGTATCACAATAACCTTTGATATTCTGTCTGTCCAAGAAATCATCCAATTTGTCTTCATTTACATATGTGTGACTGTAACAGCATTTATCGGAGTATTGATCTTCTTCAAGTGGTTCATAGTTTATCAATGCTGTCTTTATTGCTATTGTGCAAGTAGGATAGGGCCATTGTTGGTTCTTGTTTACAGCAGCATTTGGTGGAATAGATGCATGCAGAGAAAGAAAATAAGCACAAAAAGATTTAAGACAATTTTTTAACATCCGTTGTTGGAAACATGTCAGTGCTCTCAGGAGCACCAGCCTGTCACTTATTCTGCTTTTTTTGGGATAAGGTGACATGTATAACAGAAACCTGAGTTATCCTGGGGAAGAGATCCGTTTGCAGACTTTTAGAGCCTTTGTTGGACTGAAGCGCAACTACACAAAGAAGCCACAAACAGCAAAGAGATGCAGATAACACCTAATGAGGGCATAGTAAACATTCATGAATAGCGCTTTCATTCTTCATTGGGGCTCTGAATACGTGAAACAGGAAACAACAGTGTTTGCAGTGCTCTTTCTCCTCCACTGCCCCTTATATGCTTCCTAAGGTCCCATCCTGTTAAAAGATGCCTTCTTGAAGAAAAACAATATCAGGTATACACATGGCTCCCATGTCATGTTTAATAGAATTTAAGTTAACGGTTTCCTGAATGGGACAGTGTTGTTTTTAATTGACATGCTGAAACAATGCTACAATGTTACACATAAAAGGGAACGGTTTCACTTAGAGACTGGGAGTCTCTGGGCACAGAAGATGAAAGAGGAGGTCTAACAGAAAGTGTGAAGAAACTCTGGCACCCCTGACTTTCTCATCTGCCAGTTCCCCATTCATACACTAAGAAAAAGAGACATCTGAAATTAACATATTCAGTTTGAACACACTAACTGCAATAATATTGAGGGATGGCCTGTTGCATTTTTTTCTCTCAAACTTTGCATTATTGATGTGCGGGTTGACCCTATAGCAATGGTGTAAGGGCAGATACAGTTTCAAACCTGCCCAATCCCAGACCGATCCCATGTACTTTGGATGTTGGTTGGGATTGTTGTGCCGCCATACAAATAATGAAGATCACAAGAACTTAAAGAGGTTGTTCACCTTTAAGTTAACTTTTATGTTTGGAATGGCAACTTTTCAATTGGTCTTCATTTTTTTTAAAAAATGGATTTTGCATGATTTTCCTTTTTCTGACAGTTTCCAGTTTTTAATTTGGGGTCATTGACCCCACCTAAAAAACAAAGCTCGGTAAGGCTACATATTTGTAGTTTATGCATGGTTGCTAGGGTAATTTCGACCCTAACAGCAGGACTGCTAAAATTGCAAACTGTGGAGCTGCTGAGTACAAAGCTAAATAACTCAAAAACAACAAGTGAAAACCAATTGCAATTTGTCTCAGAATAGCACTGTATACATCATACTAAAAGTTAATTTAAAGGTGAACAGCCCCTTTTTTAATAGTGTGTGTGGCAAGTTTTTAGCCTTTTGAGGATATGTGGTAGAAGACAGGACAATGATGGTGTAAGACAGGAAAGTGCAACCAACAATTATAGCACAATACAGAAAAATAGAAAGAAATCTTTCTAATGCAACGAACGTTTAAATGTCAGCATGGGGCAGTGCAGTGAACAACAATAGCAAAATATAATAATAGCAAATACATTAAAATCATTTAACTCTGCCAATACAATACTTTAAATTGAGACATTTATATGTCCATAGGAGAAAATCCCCATCATTGCTCTCAAGCAGAGAGCAGGACAGTGTTCAAGCTAGCACAGACTGAAAGAAAAAAATAATAATGTAATTAACCAATGAGAAATGTAAGTGGCCTTTCAGTGATGTATACAAGCTGCAATCAGATGGGCTGTGACAGGCAGCATATACTGTTCAAAGACAACAATGTGCATCAGCCAGCAGTAATTCCTCCTCAGAAAAAAAGCAGGTGTGAAAGCCTTGGAGCTGAAACCCCATCCATTCCCTTTGTGTTTCTGTCTTGTCACGAGCAGATGGATGGTGTTTTAGACTCCCTGCTGATTCCACAAGCTCCACAGTAATGGCCATCTTACTTCCATCCAAATGCTCTTTAAGGGACAGTTGCAACCACCAAGCTGGAACCTCAATTCAGTCTTAAAATTAAGATACATCTTTAAAGGAAAGAACATGCAGAGGTAGTAATTAAATGGTGACTAGGGTAATCAGAGACTGAACTGAATTGAATGTGATTTTCTCTTCTGGCAGCGAGTGATATTACCTGAATAACTATATGCACAGTTGCTATCTCTGCATATGAATAAGATAATACTTTTATACTACCTTTCAATCCACTAAAAAGGCATTTGACCGCACATACATTTCACAAAAAGTCTATTAATATCATAAACTGTTAACTTTAAATATATTTTATAATTTCCTTTTTATTTATTGCCCTGCAATGAATGAATTAAGATTGAGGATCCAACATATACCAAGGTTAATTCTTTTTGTACAGTGTTTAAGAGTTCAGCTAAGACGCAGTTGGAGTAATTTATCAAAAACGTGCCCATGGGCAGTAACCCATGGTAACCAATCAAATTGCCGCATTCATTGTTTTACCTGCAGCTGGCTGAAAAAAAGCTAATCACTGATTGATTGGTTGCTATGGGTAACTGCCCATGGGCAAATATCCCCAATGAGTCTGAGTGAGTCAGGTTTGTATGTCATGCAAAAAAAAAACAAATGTGATTTATTTTCCCATCAGCAGTAATATCTCTCATTTATATCATTTGGCATGCAATTAATTCCATCCAAAAGGATAGATGAATGGCTGTAACAATGTTTCCTTAAAACAGAGCATGGTGATACAGTGATAAGTACTGCTTCCTTGCAGGGCTGGGGGTCCTAGGTTTGACTCCAGTTAGAGCATGCAAGAAGTTTGTATGGACTCCCAGTACGTATAGTCTGGGAACTCCAGTTTCCTCCCACACTCCGAAAACATACAGACAAGTTAACTGGGTCCTTGACCTTAGCAATTGATAAGTCATAGGGACCTCAGATTGTAACTCCACTGGTGCAGGGGCTGGTGTGATATATGTATAATCACTGTAAAGTGCTGTAGAAAATGCCAGAACTAAATAAATAAAAATAACAACAACATGGCACTATATTACTAGAGTCCCTGCAACACAGTTACTCTGTGCAGCAAAGGTAAAGTCCAAAGGCCACTGGCTGAAGAATTGTAATGTAAATTAACTCACTCTGGGTCTGTGCCAAATGCAGCACTGCTACAAGCCTGACAATAGCAAAGAGCAACAGAAATCACAATACTGCGCCTTGGAAACTAACTTCCCCACTAAACATTACATCATCTGAAAGGTAATTTCTTTATATAGAAGCTACTTTTCCAAATCCAGTATATGTCTTCATTTTCTTACACCTTCCTCCATGTGCGTGGGAAGCTTTGAGTATTTTTACCTTCAGCTGTTAAATAGCTCAATTCATCACAGGGGAAAGTGTAAAGACAGAATGAATTTGCTGTTTTCAGCATCATACATTAAATACACTGCATACAAACAGATGACTGAGACCACTTTTTGGTCAAAAAAAAGAGTCAGATTTAACATAAAAGAAAAAATATATAAAATAATAATCAGACATATCTGGAGGACTGTCATTGCCACTTGCACTCTCCTAAAAATCTAAAATAACTATTTTTTAATGGCCACACTCGTCATGATGCAATCAGGACACAAAGCTGGTAGATGCTGGATTCGTGTGGTTTTAGCTATCCACCTGGGGAGCCAAATTGCCGAAAGATCCAATTGTTAGGAGATGTGGCCTGTCAGTCACACCGCATGGCAATTGCACCATGTGCAAACAGATCTCAGAAAGCAATAACTGTAAAAGGAAATCAAATGTTCGATGAAGCATAATGTCCCTAAGGTTTCCAAAATACATAAGAATGGGCATCAAGCACTGTTTTATATTAACTTACTCTTAACATTGGCATACAGTAAATAGAAACAACTGGCATATTGTTAAACTAAATCACAATTGGTATATATATATATATATATTGAGTCATTAAATCCATAAATGTGGTGCTTTCCAGCAAAAACTGAGGAGTTAGCAAAGTAAATAAACCATGTCAGAATTCTGTTTTAAAAGAAAAACATAAAATACAATTTCCTGTTATATGTAGTTTTATAAAGCTTGAACTTGAAATAATAACACAGCCATGAGGAGGACTTATTTACATTAAGTACAAATAAAACTCTTCACAAATATGCATTATGTAATATTGCACAATTTTTCATAATTGTGTACCAACGATCTGTTACATTTTATGACAGTGAAGCAGCTACATTTAGAGGCCCATTTATCAAAGGTTGAATTTTGAATTCAAGTGAGTTTTTTAAAACTCAAATATACTCACAATAAGACTGGGAGGTCATTTAAGAAAAAAATTGAATGGCTATAATTCGATTGAATGTTCCCGCCACGAAAATTTGAATCGTATTCTATTCATATTCGATTCGTATGAATCAATTTTTCTCCCTAAAAAAACGTAAATGTCAGGAAGGATATTAACATCTCCAAATGGCTCAACTGACCTCTGCCATTGACTTGCACATGAAGTCTGCAGGTTTAGGTGGCAAATATTCGAATTAGGACTGTTTCCATGGTCGAGGTGTGATAAATCTCACATTCGAATTTACATTTGATTTGGGGAATTAAAATTCAAATGTGTTTATTTTTAAATTCTAATTGACTATTTGACCCTTGATAAGTCTAACCTTTAGTTATATCTGGTGCAAAAGCAACTGACTTGTTTGACAAACTAAACATGATTTAGCAATGACACGAGTCAGGTTACAAGAACCATGTAACTAAAAGAAGTGAAGGTTCTACACCAGTGATACCCAGAACTGGTGTAGATAATTACATTCTTTAAATTATAACAGCCTCTGTGTCCACTCTTCTCCTGGATCAAAACTACCACTAGGTCTGAATCATTAACACATCAATCCACTTGGTTAACCTGCAGATTTGTATGGGTCATATAAAAATAGGCCCCTAAGGACAGAACTTAAAACCCTGTCTAGACATTATTTGAAATGGCTGGGACAGGTTGAAATATCTTGTTGATGAGATCAGTACTGCCTGATAAGGCACCTGAGAGGCAAACAGAGGTACCTATCAGATAATTTATTATGGCTTACAGTGGTTACGTCATATCAAGCTTCTTCTAAGACTGTCCAAGTTACTTGATCATTTGCTATATATCTTCATGAAAACTGAAAAAGAGAGCAATGCCAAACTACTTAGACTTTTTCTTTGTTAGGTGTTATTAATACAGGATGTGAATACTAGTTTTAGAACAGTGGGTCATTTATTGAGGTCTTTGGTGTAGACTTATGAAAGAATAGCTCAGAGAAAAAGTTTTATGAATTCTCAAGTTATAATATGTAGCAATCATCAGTCATAACAAGAACCATAGCAACTATAGCCACAAGAGACTTAGAGCCTTTTTTGGCTATATACAAAAAGGGGGGTTGTGGGAGCACCGAAAAGACTACGTCAAAATGTATTTAAGTATAATGGAAGTGCTACTGACCTGGCCAATTAATCAGTGCACATTCCCTGGTCCCCTGTCTCATAAGTAATTCAGTATAAATGCAAGTACATGTGTATGACATGACATAAAAAAACAATATTCTACAATTTTCTATTCTAAAAACAAGAATTTTACATTGGGGTAGAATTATGTGGGACCCAAACGTTGCTGATGGTTCACCGCCCCATTTCCCTTTCAAGTTAACATCTGCAGCATAATACCATGAGTTAATGTATAAATACTGTAACAATCGTTTTATTTTATATTCCATTGCAAATAACTGCAAATTTTCAATTGTATTTGGATGACATGTATAACAGCTTACCTCTCTCCCTGCTGGAATCCTGCTGAGAGCCCATTACCAACCCCTAGGCTGCTGACAAAAGAGGAGTGAGTGACAGACCCATCACTCAATCATGCAGAGACAGTGTCAGCTTCACACTTTGTCTTTGACAAAGTAAAATATAAAAGGGCCAAAGTCTGGGTTATTAGTGTGAATGGACCTTGACTTGAATGGTCAGATACTGTCTGATAAAGGAAAGGATCTAAAGAAAATGGGACAGTGGTGCTTCCCTCTCACTTTCCCAGTTTGCAATTGCTGCAGCATCAAAGCAAAAATGGCATAATTGATTTTTTTTCATGCTCAAACCACTGAAATCCAGTTGGATCGGATCACAGAAGTCTTCTCATGCAAGCTAATAAACTATATTGTCGCACGTGTGGGTGACTTTATGTTAGTCTCTTAAAATTGCTAATTCTAAGCAATTTTTCAGTTGGCCTTCATTTTTCCTTTTTTATAGTTTTTTAATTATTTGCCTTATTCTTCTTCTGATGATTTTCAGAATTTCCAGCTTCCAATGGGGATCACAGACTCAATCTAAAAAACCAAAATGCTCTGTAAAGCTATAAATCTGTTATCAATACTTTTTATTACTCATTTTTAGGGGCGATCCTGGCCCCTCCGCTGTCTGAGGCAGCTTGCTGTTGCTGCCGCCCCCTCCCCGTACACTCACCTTTTTGTGCCGGAAGGGGTCCATGAGGTGGCGGAGAGGGCCAGAACACTATTGTAGAGAGCATAATTGTGCTCTCTGCACTAGAAGAGTCAAATTTCCGTTTTGAAAACAGGAAATTCAGCTCTTAAACTACCAGGAGCGCAATTATGCCACCCCTGGTACCAAGTGGGGCAGCCCTGCTCATCTTTTTAGTTAGGCCCTCTTCTATTCATATTACAGTCTCTAATTTAAATCAGTGCATGGTGGCTGGGGTAATCTGAACCCCTGCAACCAGATTGCTAAATAACTCAAAAATCACAAATAAGGGTACAACTACACGGATGGTGTCGCAACGGTGATCCGACGTGCGTTTTGTCGCCCAGTGACGGATCCAATGGAAACACAACTAAATTGGCCGTGTAGTTCTACCCTAATACAAAATTAAAACCATTTGCAAATTGTCTCAGAATATCACTCTTTACATTGTACTAAAGGTTAATTTAAAGGTGAATAACCCCTTTAAAGCCACTATATACCACCATGTAAGGGGTCGAACGACTAAGGGTCGAATTTCGAAGTTAAAAATACTTCGAAATTCGATCCTCGAATTGAAATCCTTCGACTTCGAATATCGAAGTCGAAGGATTTAGCGCTAAAAGTTCAATCGATCGAAGGATTTTAATCCAATCGAACGATTCAAAGGATTTTAATCCAACGATCGAAGGAAAATCCTTAGATCAAAAAAAACTTAGCAAGCCTATGGGGACCTTCCCCATAGGCTAACATTGACTTCGGTAGGTTTTATCTGCCGAAGTAGGGGGTCGAAGTTTTTTTTAAAGGGAAAGTACTTCGACTATCGAATGGTCGAATAGTCGAACGATTTTTACTTTGAATAGTTCGATTTCGTTCGACTTCGATCGAATTCGAACGAATTTAACCAATTCGATGGTCGAAGTACCCAAAAAAAACTTCGAAATTCGAAGTTTTTTTTATTCTAACCCTTCACCTGAATTTAGTGAATCGGCCCCTAAGTGTATGCTTTTTAATCATACCACTGAGCTATTACAATCCTATGTGGCTTACACCCATATGAATCAATGGTGCGGCTCTAGACCATTTTATTATTAGTGACCACAGAATCACATATGTGGTGCTTTTAAGTTTGAACTGTCTGATTTAGGATTGCCAACACCTTTTAACCTTTTGTTCAAGGATAATAATTACTGTTAAACAAGGCAGCTTTATGAGACAGCTTTAAGCATAGGACTACATTGTAATCTGATAACTGATCCCCAAAGGGAAGTCAGAAGTGGCACACTGCCATCTGACATATCATTGTTACAGGATTAATTGGGCACATGCTCAGCTGTCCTAGACCTATATGCAAACTGACAACCTTAGGAAACAAAATGCCCTATATTATTTAAAGTTTTTCTTAAAGGTAGTTGAGGCTCAGGAAACAAGGATTAAACAAGGATAAACAACGTACTGTTTTATTAATACAGAGAAAAAGAGAATACATTTAAACATTTAAATTATTTGGATAAAATGAAGTCTATGGAATATGGCCTTTCTGTAATTCAGAGCTTTATGGCCTTTCCGTAATTCAGAGCTTTCTGGATAATGGATCCCATATATTTATAGTAAATATATAGACTGGTGTCTACAATAGTTTGTTATTATAATACTGCTCTCTCACGCATGCATTTGTGAGTAAAGCAGATCATGATATATAAACTGCTTGCACATTTGTAACCTTTTATGGCTGATAAAGATAACTGTTTCCTGATTCTGACCTTGTAGAGGTTGAGTAAGCTTTCCCTAAAAGGTTAGCAATGTGTGTAGCTACGCTCAGTATTAAGGGGTGTTTATTTTCATGGGAGGTTCTGTACATAAAATGCTGATTTTAGAAAAGATCTGCCAAAAAGTCTAGCCAGCTGCAAGTTAGTAATGTCTTCGGGAATATGAGAAAAAGCCTCAAAGTGAATTCACTGAAGATATAAAACTGCATGAATTCTTATTCACGTAATTCTAAGTAAGCCAAGCATTATGTCCATACTAAACTGTACAGGAAGATTTTGATGGTACAGTATTGATGGTACAGTACACTTTCTTATATATTTTTTTTTTATGTAAATGTTAAAGCTGTTTTATTCCCATAATTGCATTTTTTTGTGGAAGTGCTATTAATACATGCATATATGGAGTCACAAAAGGAAGAACTGTAACAAACTTGCAGATGTAAAAATTTAGCAGCACATCTGCACACATACTTGCAGGCTTTGCCTCAGGGAATACTAAATAATAAACCGGTAATAATACCTATAACCCTTTGCTAATCAAACCCTGATAGTTGTGGTGATAGCAGTGAGACAACATTTTGAGCGTAGATCGAATAACCTAACTACGCTTTATGAATAATATGTTTTTTGATATGCTATGTTTAAAAACAAAGATCGCTCAGTCTGCTGCTTTGATCTGCCTAAGTGTACATGAAGCTGTTGAAAGTTTTCTCACTATAGGTAGGTCTCCATAATGTAAGTACAGAAGCCAGTCAGTGGAAAAATGAACTCCCTGTAGTAAATATCCAGCACTATTTCAGAAGGGAGATTACTTCAACTGACAAGACAGACAGGTACATATGGAGCAGACAAGCTGAACATTACAGGCCATTCATTTTAGTTTGGGGGAAAAAAACTGGCAGATTATTCCGTAAGGACAACTCCACCGGGATCTATGCTGAAAACAGGACTGAAAAAAATAATGAAGTGGTACAAGCCCCTTTTCTAAGGAAAAGTGAGTTCCATGACAAACTGTCATCACTTTCTAAGCTTAGGGGTATAAGTAAAACAGCCCTGAATTATCACACAGTAAAAAGTCTACCCATGGCAATATATATATATATATATATCTATACATATATATATATAATATATATATATTCATATATATAATTTTTTCATATTTCAATATATATTTAAAATAACAGGAAATGTACTTTTTTCCAATTTTTAAAGTCCTCTTACTGCAAACAATGGCTTCTGCAGCCAACTTGGATCAATAGGAGTGGATGGAAATGAGAAATGACAGTGCTGAATGATCCTATTAACATGTATGGCTGTATATTTATATTGCCTAAGGTGACAATGCATAGTGCTTGTGAGTGCTGGTATGCTGCTTCCTAAGCAATATATCTTTTGTGAGGGTTTTGGTGCACACCCACTTGACAGATTTATTTTCTTCCATCACCTGCTTTTCAGTGGGCCAGATTATTTTGGCTTCTTAACAGCTGCTGGATTAGAATGAAGTTCAATTATTTCTAAATACGAAGTTTTTACGTACCGGACATTTGTAGACTGAAAATGTACTAAATTGGAATATACAGTAGGGAAGCTTCACAGTATACAGTATATTCTGAAAATACATATATGATTCAAATAGAAATGCTGCAGAGTTGCCAAAAAATCCTCACTCATTAGGTGATGTGAAGCCTTATTATAAAAAAATAAGGGCATGGCAGCTGTTATCCAGAATGCTTGGGACCTGAGGTGTTCCAAATAAGGGATCTTTCTGAAATTTGAACATTAAATAAATCCAATAGGACTGTTTTGCCACAAGTATGGATTCATTTAGATTAGTTAGAATCAAGTATATGGTACTGTTAAGAATAGTATATGGCACCAATCAAATGATTAGATGATGAGATAATAATCAGCGAAGAAATGAAATGTTATATGTAACCAAACACTCAAGAACTAACCACTTTTTTGCACCAGCTGTTTTATCTATCTCTAGGTTTGCTGTCTGTGTCTGCAGTAAGTTATGGGGAATACCAGATGGACAATGAGCTAGAGTTTCAGGTGACCAGAAATAAAATAAATAAATTTCTTTTGTTCAGCTTACATTTTCCAGTTCAATTTTGTGAGAAAATTAAGTTTGAAATTACAGGGTATGAACTGAACACAGGGTGCAAAATCAGGATAAAATTTTGCCTCAGAAATAATGTTCATGTATAGCTTAACAAACCCCTTTATAAATACTGCAAGGCTTGCCTAGGAAAACTGATACAGAATTAACTTTAAGAAAGTTTTTAGATAATAAATAGAAAGTCTGATATTTAGCCAGCCACTGGATGCAAATAAGGAGTAGGGCACCCTACTTTCAACTAATCAAATAAGAAAAAAATAGTAAAAAAAGTAAAATGTAGTTTTCGATGCAGGTATTACTCATTTTTCTCATGAGCAAGGTAAGTTGTTTATGACATTTTTAAAAGTGTCATGGGGCTCCATATAGAAGAGAATTCAAAGGAAATAACTGGTGTTTGTTTGAACAGAGATGTTAAAAATGATTTTGTACAGAAGCTCCATGGACTATACTGAATAATGAGGTGCACAGGTGTGTGGGGTCCAAGGATCCCCTTGAGGAGGCTTTACACAGACATTGCCAATGCTCTGATGAGGCAGAATTTCTGTTAAAAATTATATTTCACTTTTTCTACTTTCATTCCTCAAGGTTCCAGTTGCTTGTTATTATTTGCCATTGTGTTTTTATTCTTGCTTGCACATCAGTAGCCTGGTAGGATATCAAGCTTCCATATGGTCTTAAATCAGCTACTGCACAAACAGCATACAAATCTAATTATATTTTGACAGTGGCACTGTGCAAAACCAACAACAAACACTACATTTGAAGATGGAATACAGCTATGCCATATGAAAATTGGCCGTTGCTCAAACGCTTGTAATAAATTACCTGTATGATTTAAGACACAAGTAATTTTAGTTGCAGCAACATAATGGGTAACATATGAAGGACCTTATTATCAGTATTCATATCACAGTGCGCACTGCAGCTTAAATTAGTGAGCTACTACCATGACCTATATAACTAGACAGAAATGAATGAGGCGTACACATACACAATGTGGCCTTGCTCTATATCAAGCAAACAGTCAATTGACATCTCTCAGCTCCAAATAGAATGCTCATAAAATCATTCCAGTAACATGTAGAAACGATTTCTCACTGCCTAGTCTATTGGTGACAGTAGTGTCCAATTCTTTCTTTTCAACCACTGTTAAATATACAATAACCGGATTCATATACTTAAAGGCAAACTATACCCCCAAAATGAATACTGGAGCAGCTCTGTCTGTTAATTGGCTCATGTGACCTAACATGTTTGGTTTGTGTGCACCGTAAATCCTACGATCCCAGGGGGCTGTCCTTATTTTTTAAAATGGCAATTTTCTATTGATGATTACCCAATGGCACATACTAGTAAACTAGTATATTATTATGAAAATGGTTTATTTACATGAAGCAGGGTTTTACATATGAGCTGTTTTATGTGTTTTATGCAATATCTTTTTATAGAGACCTACATTGTTCGGGGGGTATAGTTTGCTTTAACTTAATTTAGTCTATTAGAAGGAAATGTATGATCCACTGGCATTACGTTATCACTCTACGCAAATATAGAGTGGCTATGTGTGAATCCCATTGCCTGTTCAGGCCACAACACCAGTAACAGGAAGTCACATAAATGAGTTACTAGGGCTACAGCTTTGAGGGAGATAAAGAAGAATGCCACTTAATGCAAAAACAATAGCTACAGTAACTACGGTTGACTTCTGTAGCACCTTTACAGTAGCTAAGGAAGGACCAATGTAACAAGTGGCGTTTTGAAAAGGTTGACTGAAAGAAAAACATTAGAGTGCTCTATCAAGGTCTGCATGGAATGGCAATATGTTCGCTGTTACACATGTGCAGCCTTACACTGACAGAAAGTGCTGAACACTATATATATATATATATATATAAATATATAGTTCAATAGAAGGACCAGCACTCCATTTCGTGAAGTAAATGTATCTTTATTCAATGCATTTCCAAGCCCTAATGTGGGCCAAAACGTTCGATATGCAATAAATAAAGACACATTTACGTCATGAAGAAATGGAGTGCTGGTCCTTCTATTGAACTGGATAACAAATTTTGACCATTGCACCCAAAATAATTTCTGATCTGGTAAGAGTGGGAACACTGTACATAATAAATATATATATACACACACACACACAAACACATTTTGAGTTTGATAACCCCTCTCAGCCTGCATAATAATTTACTCCACTTTCAACAAAAAAAGATAACAGTGGTATGTCTTTCATTTCCCAGGAACATCTGAGTACTGGGGTGTTTTCTTCACAAAGATTTTTAGCGAAGCAGTATTCAAAAAAATGTGAAAAACTGGCTGTGCAAAATTTGGGCACCCTTGTAATTGTGGCTAGTTTAGGGACTGGAGTCCTTGCTAAAGTCAAGGGTCAGATGAATTTAACCCAATCCAAACCAACCCAATCGCCAGCCATCAAATTTAACTTTTTTTTTTAAATTTTGTAAGGGCAAATGGTTAAAAATAACGCCATCCAGAATCCAGAATCTCATCAAAGGCTATAGGAGGTGTCTAGAGGCGGTTATATTTGCAAAAGGAGGTTCAACTAAGTATTGATGTAATATCTCTGTTGGGGTGCCCAAATTTTTGTACCAGTCTAATTTTGTTATGATGCATATTGCATATTTCTGTTAATCCAATAAACTGTATATCGCTACTGAAATACTACTGTTTCCATAAGGCATGTTGTATATTAAAAGGAAGTTGCTACTTTGAAAGCTTAGCCGATCATAAACAAAACTCCAAAGAATTAAGAGGGGCTCCCAAACTTTTTCATATGACTATATATATATATATATATATATATATATATATATATATATATATTTATTAACACTTTACTAGTATTCAAAATTGTATAATTATGAGTTACCTTTAAAATAAATAAATTAAATAAAAAAAGAGCTGGCTGGGAATAAATTAATAGGAAATTCCCAATATGTCATGATAAGCTTGCTCATTAATCATGAAAAGGCCACAGTAGTCCATAGCAAAATCTGTAATGAGGGAGCTTTGTGCATTGAATTTGAGTGAAATGCAAATAATCATTTTCACAATTTCTCCACTTACTTAAAAAAGGGGAAGATATTTTTTTTCTACATGTTTGTAAATCCAATTAGAAAATGTATAAATATATTGGTAATATGTAAAAACAAAGAGCCTTTGAAGCACTGCTTGTTGCTCTTGCTTTTTCTGCTGATATCCTTAGTAGACCTTTTTCAAACTGACCTTTATTGTACAGGAGCTCAAGCATTATCAAGCATTATCAGAGAGTCTGTCAGACAGCTCAGTAACACTGCATGAAGTCAGGACAGGATAGCATAATACAATTTTAATGGGTTATGCCATCAAAACCAACAGGACTACTGCACTGCATTATAAGGAGAAAAACAGAAAGAATGGGTATTAATGGAAGCTAAATGTTTTCATAATGAGCTCTTACACATGTAGGTTGTAATATATTTAACAAATCTTTCAAGTCACACAAACACTTTATTAGCTATTCAGATTGTGAACACGATTGCTGCAATGTTGCAGGTGTCTGTATGAGTATGTACCCACAGGCGTTTTTACTTGCGTTTGCTATGCTGCGGATTTCAATGCATTCTACTGTATAGCAAGGGCAGACTGAAATGAATGAACATGTGTGATGCTATACTGTGGGAAAGAGACACATGCAAACACGGGTAAATACGCTTTGGAGGCACAAGAGATTCATGCTAAAGTGAACTGATTGGTAGCATACTGCTAGACATCCCTCAAGGAGAGCCTCTAGCTCCTAATCTTATTATACATTCTGGTGCAGAACTAGCATGTTTTATCAAAACTTCATAAAGCATGTCATATTTACCATTTATCGATTTTCTCATACGATATGAATCAAAATACTACACTATCCCACACACATTTCTGTAATTGTGCAGGTGAAACTAACAAAAACAAGACAATCCCCATATACTGTACATAATGACAGGGGAACGGTTTGCCCAGGTCAATAACCTATAGCAACCAATAAGACAAATAACTGATAAATGCTACATATTGATTGGCTGATATTGGTGATGAGACTTATACACATGGAATGGTAGGGAGTACCATTTGAAGATTTTAATAGCCTTCATCATGTTTGAGTTTTTTCAGAGGTTTTGCCAGAAAACTTAAATAATACGAGAGATTCAAGTTTTTTTTTTTCACTGAAACTCGATCAATTCGAGTTTTTGGGTTTTGCAACTCGCAGAATTTATTGTTTTCCATTCAAGTTTTTTTTTTTTTTAAATAAGAAACCATTCAAGTTGTGAGTTCATTTGAGGTCTAAAAAACTCTAACATTCAACCTTTGATGAATAACCCCCTAAATATCACACATGAAACATTTCACACATAAAAGCCATGCAAAAGACATAATCTGGCTTCAAGCCTGAAATGGGGGTATTTAAACCTATTGAGCTTAATCTGGGTTAATCAGTTCACTTAAATGCAGCATAGGATACATAAATGTAATAAAATCATAAAATCCTTAAAGTTTTTCAGTTCTAAAATTATTTTCTTTTAATGTAATTTCATGCAACGTATTTAATAGGCAAGCTACAGTTATTTCCTTTTTAATAACTATCAAATGAATCAGCAGTCTTGAAATGGATGTTAAGTTGATCTGTGTATATGCAAGTAAGCCTGGCTCAAATGGCTAACAATACAAATTAGACATAGTTCACACTATTGCAACTTCAGCACAATTTAGAGAACAATCTATAAATAGTATTTTATTTTCTAAAATGAAATAGTGTTAACAAAAATATGTGCTTTAGTACTTGCTTTCTATGAAGGTGATGCACCTTTCCCAAATGCAAGCAATTATATATTTGCATGTTTACTACCTCTTTGTTCTTCTTCTTTGATAACATGCTTCAAGGCTGTCCAATTGAAAGCCCTCCCACTTTTTGGTTCCCAACTTGCCCAGTCAAGCATGCCCAGACATGCAAATGGTTAGCATTTTTGGTCTGCACTAGTTAGATTCCAGCTAGGACACACGCGGGCATAATTATGATTTTTGGGCAAAACTAAGGCAAAAAATGTGTGCAAGTTTTTGAATTTGTGTTTTTACCCAATCAATTGCTTTTGCTTTTTCTCAATCCTGTTTTGCAAAGACCTTGTGTATTTGCCATAGAAACAAAGCAATAATTACAAATTGAAATCTCGCGTTTACAATTGCCTGTTTAATTTTACTGAGGGGAGTATTGCTAAATTCTGAAATAAAATGATTACTATTTGAAGCCCCTGAGGGTCCCAGGCAGCATCCCCAAAGTCTTTAAATCCTATTAGGTAAAGAGTAGCCCCTACCAGCATGTAACTTTCCTTTACCTTTTAAAGATGCACTGTTACTGATATAAACATGCACACAAACTTAACTGGATGTTTAATCATTATTTTTCACAAACAGGTTTTATTATTTTTTCTTATACTTTTTTTTAGCTATAAAAAGGTTTATCGGCACTGCAAATGGCTGACTCATTCTGGACTCTTAGAGCAGTGACTCACAGTATGAATGTGTTGCAGCCAAAAACATGTTAGGTTGAAGAAGTAAGTCATAAAACATACATATATAAACAATTGTAAGAAATAAAAATAAAGTCTATTAATGAAACTGATTTATTAAACATGCACAACAAATTAGAGGATTTTTATCCCTTTAAAGGAGACTCCTTAGAAAAAAAACGTTTCCCAATACCAGACCACAAAAAGCAGTTGTGCTGCAGGGTCTGGCAATGTCACTTGTAGTTCCCGGCTCCCTGGAACTGATTGGAGACCATGGGGCACATTTACTAAAGGGCGAATTGTTGATGTTTAGAGAAAATTCGCCAAGAAGACAATTCACCACAGCATAGCCTATTTACTAAACGGTGAAGAGGACAAATCACAAGCAAAAACCTCAAGACTAGAGAACTTTCACACCGTTCTGCCAGTGAAAAATGTAGCAAAAATCTGGTGATTTATCAATGTGTGAACGCTACCCTTTTCGCAAAAGTGTTTTTTGCCAAGTTCGGGCTGATGAACTCCCATTATAAAAATAGAGCAGCCACTTTTAAATCGCAATCAACATGGCCCTTTACATGCTACTTTTGGTACTTTTCCATGGTGAATATTCAAAAAAAAGAATTTTCGCTGATACTTTTGTATGGGAAAAATTTTTCTCAGAGAATTTTTGCCAGGAGAATATTCACCACAATTCTCTTGAAAAAGTGAACCTATGATTTTTAGTAAATATGGAAATGTGTTGTGAAAATACACCTGGCAAAGTGAGGTGAACTGTGGTGACGTTAGGTGATGAGAAAATTCACACTTTAGTAAAAGTGCCCCCATGTGTACTAAAATCCAGTATCAAATCAGTATTTAGTGTATATGCTCCACCTCAGTGATCATGGCACTAAAGGTTCTGCCAGGTTGTGAAGTAGCCAAACCATGAGGGCTATCAATTCCACTGCCCAAATGCTCTCAGGTACAGGGGAGTGGGGGCCCATTTTGAAAGTCTTTCAGGGTGTATTTTTTATTGCATTGATTGATCTCCCTGTCTTTACTGTTAGGGTAACAGTAAGTATTCCATAAACCATACAACAGACTTGTATTGGCTGTCCTGTGTACAGACACTTTTCCAGGCAACTATGTCCATAAAACAAGTGGATACAAACTGCAAATTAAATCTTGGGCAGGGGTCATTAAAGGAAACCCCCCCCTCCAAAGAGTGCCCCCATCTCCCCGCATAGCCCACTAGTTAAAAAAGTGTTGCAGAAAGTCGGACGGACCTCTCCATGTAGAGTAGTGCAGCGAAGCTCACAGGCACCATCTTCGGATCCTCTTTATCCCATCAGCTATGGAGAGGTCACTTTTTTAAGTAGTGGGCTATACGGGGAGAAAGCAGGAAGGGGACCAATGGAGACTAGTAGATGGGGACTCTTTTTAGGAGTGGGGTTTAGTTCTCCTTTAAAAAAAAAGAAAGGAAGTCAAGATATATTTTATAAAGATTCTACCACCAATGACTAACAAACTATAAATGCTAAAGTGCTGTATAACATGCCAGGACTATACAGTATAAATAAACAATGCTAAACACATCCCAACATTGATCAGCACACATTTACACAACAGATTATTTTCTTCCGCCTTTCGTTTTTAGTATTAACAACAAAACCCTTCTTCTTGGCACAGATGGCTACAAAATAATTAGTCATCCATTAACGACTGAGCATAAATGAGTAAGCCACTAATTGACAGAAATACATAAAAATAAATCACTTCTAATGGTAAGATGCCTGAGAAGCTGTGATGGTGAATCCCAATGTATTGCTAGGTTAGCCTGATGAATTCCTTGTGTGCTGCTACAAATCATTCCTTATAAAGCAGTTCATCAGCAGTTCATCATGGGATTAAAATGGAGGAAGGGCAAAGGCTTATTTTAGGTTAAAGGGGCCACTGAGAAGAAATAAACCTGACAGAAAAGCTACATGTTTAAAGGGAAATATATATTTGACCTAAAACTAAATAAAACTAATCTAACCCTTCTAAATATTTTCAGTTTATTTTCACATAAAGGGATTTCTAGGTATGGATCTACAGGTACTACAATTTAGAAAGTGGCACCAGGAAGGGCTGCTTCGTCTCACATACAGATGGAGTGGTGAAGTGCTGTAGTTTACCACACAGAATTTAAAGGTGGCCATACACGGGACGCTAAAAGCTGCTGACAGACCAAGTCGGCAGCTTATTGGCCTGTATGTGGGGCCCTCTGATGGGCTTCCCCGGTTAAAAGTCGGGCAGATGTTCGTTCGGCCAGGGTTGAAAATCCCATAGAATTGTGGCTGCATCTGTTCGTTGATTCATTCCTACGATCTGATCACCCATATTGGCTGCATATTTGGGCATATTGGGGAGAGATCAGCTCGTTTGGCGAAATCGAACCCACCACAAAATTCTGCTTGTTTGTAGTCAGTGGAAAAAAAATCAAACTGATTAGTTATAAACTACTGCTTATGGCCAACTTATGGTACCAACATGGTAGTACTAACACTTTAGCATAATGGCATATGGGGCTATCTTGGGTATTTTGTCACTTCATTGTTTTTTAGCTTTATGGGTGGGAAATAAAATGCTCTGTATCGACCCTCCATCAACTTTGCATAGTTATCATATTCAAGTGTTTTTTAATGCAAACTGGATGCAAACTTTTTGTCTAAATGAACGCAGTGGCATTTTGGAGAGTTTCTCCCACCTCCAAATTGTCTTGTGTGCCATCGGGCCGTAACTAGTGGTAGGCAGAGGAGGCACGTGCCTAGGGTGCAAAGGTGGAGGGGTGCCAGGCACCATACCTATTCTGCCTTGCCCCTAGTTCAGACCCTTGTTTCACCACCTGTGGCAGCAATCACAGCTCTTTTGGCGCATACGCATGCTCTGGTAGTACTCCTGTCTGCACGTGTGCATGCGCACCTATGAGTGCGCATCAGGAGGGGGCAATGTAGTCGGCCAGGACAGGTTGACTTGGCCCGGCACTGTGTGCCATGATCATAAGGAAATAAGGATAAGGATATGTAATATCTGCCCTAACAATGAATCACTGTGTATAGGAATGTGCAATCTGTGTTCATCATGGTTCAAAGAGCTTGATGTTTCCTTGCACTACCTGTTATAACAAATAATGAAACACACCCTGGGTAACATCAACAGTGAGAGGCGGAACACATTCAGGCTGTCATTTCCACCAAGTCATTTAATCATATCTGAACTAGCCCAACTACCAGTCTCACCCATCTGCATTAAACTACAGGCTGCAGTATGGGGTGGGCACCTATACATTTGCACTTGCAATTTCTCATTCTCTGGATACAAATATCCATGTCTTTTACAACGACGTATATATTTTTTTCTCAATATGTTTTTTTATTGTTTTACCAATATCAGTGTACAGTGATGCTGACAATTTTTCAGTTTACATATGTATGAACGCATAGCGTTATTTTGTGTAAATGTTAGAGCTTGCTGCTGTTCGCTTTGAAAGTGGTTTTGGAAAACCAGTTCCAATTTTAAAACATATGTAGTTATAAAATAGAATGGAAAAAATAAAATAGAAACATAAAATACAAAAGGAAGAAAGACTAACTTAAAGAAAAGTAGAGTTAGAAAGTGGGTTAATTCACTATTTTTAAACCTCCATAGATTATCAGTTTGTTAAGGTAGTATATTTTTATTTCATATTTAATATTTTAGTGGAGGACAATCTGTAGGTTTAACCTAACTCATAATGAAGCAAGCATATTTGCCAATGTGACAGTACAGAGAAAGTCCAGTTCTGGATTCCAAAGAAATAGTCAAGCAGTGAACATTTAAAATATGAAATTAATAACGGATATTGACAATGGGCAAGGCGACACAATCAAAACACATTTTTGCAATTTTATGTATACATTGTAACTGTAAAAGTACATATATACAATTCATGGCAATAGATACGACCAAAATCCTTTTCATATATTTGGTCATTACAGTCACCTAAAAAACTGGCACTCCCCAGTCCCCACACAGAAAGCCCATAACAAATTTGAAAAGTAAGTGAGTTAACAGTGAGTGGAGACAGGGAGCCTAAAGTTAAACTTGAGAAGCCTGAGACAGATATAATCTGTGGCCAAATATCCCCAAAACAACAGAATTTTAAGGTTCTATATATAACATTTTTGGCAGTTTAAACTCCTGTTTAGTTGCCAAGAGTGGAGAGGAAATGTGTGTCAAAGAGAAAATGGCCTGTCGTCAAACTTGTAAAACTGACAGCTATGCTTTTAGAAACCATATATTAACATTACAGATTCCTCAGAGGAAACAATTCCAGGACGTGGCTTCAGCTGTTGGTGGAAGAGTCATGACTACAACGACAAGTCGAGACTGAGCTCTGACAACTTGCACTTAAAATGCTTTGGGATAATCTAGGATTCTGCGTTTTTGGTATTTAAATTATAGATGTCCATAAACTATAAATTTTATTGCAGTGAAGCCCTGTACTAGAAAAGCACTGAAATAAAAAAGGTAATAGCAATCTGGCTTTGGAAGTGAAAATAGCAAAGTCTACATGATGATATGTTTTCTCTGTTGCCATGCAATTACCCTCCAAATCAGCAATATACAATTTAGACACAATTGGATAATGAAACGTTATACACAACTTTGTGGCTAAGTGACTTGCCAGCTGGGGTTTTGAAGCGAAACATCTTGATTCCTGACAGTGTGTCTCCTCCTACATCCAATATTAGCCAAGGTTTTTCTTTGTTATGCTTTATTTATATACATAAAAAAATCGCATCCAACCCTAACCCACTGCTCCTCCAACCGCACATGACCCTAACCCGGCGCATTCCCCTGTTTATATACCCATGCCCACCCTGCTATGATGTCACTAAAGGGGTGGGGCTACACGTGAATATAAATCAAGGCATGCAGAGATGGAATTGGGGCAGAAGAAGGCCGTTCGCGGTCCAAAGACTTTGTGCGGAAGCAGCCTGAACCCATGGGCTTCAGCCAGCTCCGCACATCACTAGAAAGCACTCCAAGCAGAGAACATACATTACAAGCAGATAGTGATTGGTTGACATTTTACTTAAAACACTAGTGATGCAAGGCAGCTGCACCAATACAACATTATAACTAGGGTTGTAAAGCCTGCCACCCAACATCTAGATACACACAGACACAAGTGTCTAGTATTAGTCGAAAAATTTGATTGCAGACATCATAATGCAGCAAAGAGGAATGTGTTGGGGCACAGTAGAGAGCTACTTTAAAACCTTTAAAACCCAGGAAAAGTATGCAAACATGAACTAAGATGTGGGTATTAGCATAACCTGTACAAGGTGAAAGCATTTAAAACCGGAATAGAATTTTTAGAGGTTTCCATTCATAAAATAATGTAAATTGCTATCACAAAATGTCAACATCCAAATCAAATAGAGACTAAAATTAAACTTGGAAGAAACCTAAAATGGTAATTTCAAACTATAACTATTAAATTTCCCAAGCACAACACCAAGTATTAAATCCAAAGTGTGATTATTGCTAAAAAGTCTTCCACTAGAGTCAGTAACTTGACCAATGAATGGGAGCTACCCTTCAGCTTCTTAAATTACAAAAATTATGTTGTTCATTATCAATACCCTAAAGAATTAAATCCCTGTATCATCTATGTACCTTGAAAATAAATCACATTTTTCAATATACAAAGAAACATTAAAGAAGAAGTGAGATAGGTAGTGTTGGGTGAATTTGCGCCATTTCGATTCGCCGAAAAATTTGCGAATTTATTCGCCGGTGGTGAATAGCGCAAATTTGCGTCTGGCGAATAAATTCGCCCATCACTATGGGCTTACTTTTAGGGAGCAGTGAAATAACAGATAACATATTAATCCTACAACTAATGGCTTGTAGCTAACTCTGCTGGAGTAACAGTAACTGGCGTGATAAAAATAACATGTTTACATGTCACATTCAAGGTTAAAAAAATGTAATCAATCAGCCAGATCATATAAGCATTTCACTAGTTGTGTAAAAGGAAATTTGAGGAAGGGTGGTGCCACACTTTCAACAGGAATCTTATATGGTAATGGAATTCCGAAACACTTGCAGTAAACTAAACACTATTCTAGACATGGCAGAAAGCCAACTATTAAGGTCTGAGGTTACACTACACATTGAAATCCAGAAACTGTATTTGGTAGCCAGCTCTTTCTTGTTAATCAGCATACAGAAGTGCAGGGGCTTAAGGTCCCTTGTAGGTCATCCTCTAGTGTAAAGAAGAAAAATAACGTGTAAAATAAATATAGTATTCATTGCTAAATCACATATACAGTACTCTGTAGATGAAAGAAAGAATTACCTATACAAAAAATGTGTAAAATAAAAAGCATGCTGAAATGTGATTATCAATAGACAGTGCATAGCAAAAGAGTACAGCAAATCATTTTGGAGCTATTGCTACATTACAGGATTCAGTCTATTCCGCAGGATTCAGCTGAATCCTGGTGCCTGGCCGCACTGAATCTTAAATTGCATATGCGAATTAGGACAGGAAGGGAACTCAGGTAACTTTTCGTCACAAAACTAGGAAGTAAAAAATTTTTTTTCCACTTTTTCCCTACCCGTCCGTCACTGCATATGCAAATTTGGATTAAGTTCCGGAATTCAGATGAATCTTTCATTAAGGATTCGGGGATTCAGTCGAAACCCAAATAGTGGATTTGGTGCATCCATAGTTTTTATAGGTTTCATAAAAATACTTATTGGTTTATATAACACAGGTACCAAACAATCTTACTTTGTAAGTAGATGTATTTATATACAGCTATAGATGCATATTTTATATGAATTTCTCATATCAAGACTCTAGTTGTTGACCCAAATTAAATTGCTGTATAGTGTTTCATCAAGCTTTGCTCCCCCTAAATACAGATATGATCATTGTGAGGCCACTTTGATTGCTTGCCCACTGTAACATATTTACTGCTGCAAGAAGTATATGTTCTGATAGCTTTCATAGCATATGATCAAAAGATCTAGGAGAGGGATAAAAGATGGATGACAGGGATATCAACAATGACTGATGTTGCCAGCTTTGTGTCTACTTCCTAACAAAATTAACAAATCATGTCATGTCTCATGGCCGACATTCTAAGCAAATGTATAGGCTACAAGAGTCATGGATACTGGCATGAATGATTTCTATTGTTTAATTTGCTACATAGAAAAGCCTAAGGCTTAATATCATACTGAAAACTTCCCAACAGTAGCCAAACAGAGCCGAATCCCCCAAATTGCAACCTACTGCCCTCTTTGCATTGGCATATGATCAAGAGTCACTCAGACACTAATGAATGCCTATTGAAAGATTTCCTTGGCACTAAACACATAACCTTAAATATTCTGCCAACCACCTACTCAAAGAAATAGCCACTGCAAATCAAAAAACAAAACAAAAAAAAATGGAAACAGGAGGTGGGGGGCAGGGGCGATCCTGTCCCCTCCGCCGCCTGAGGCAGCAACAGTTGCTGCTGCCCGCCCGCCCTCCCCTGGAAATTCGCTCTTAAAGTACCAGGAGCAGCATTTTTGCTGCCCCTGGTACCTAGTGGGGTGCTGCCGCCTGAGGCGACAGCCTCAACTTGCCTCATTGGCGAAGCACCCCTGGTGGGGGGAGCTTTCAATATGGCAAATTTACATTAGCTTATCCAAACATATTGTGGTAGTACTCCTTTCCATTCTGCAGTCATGTTCCCAATAGCAACAACTAGTTACTAGTAAAAAATCACATTTATTTGGCATGATCTTTGACTCCCTGCAGAATGAAAAGGGAAAATAGCGCTTATTCAACAGCTTTCCAGTAAGTTATCCGATGACTGTTTCAATTGGAGGAAAAACATATACATATGAGTCATAGCACGGACACTCTGGACAGCTATAAACTGGTTTCAAGCCACAGGCATAGCCTACCTCATAATTCATCTCACATAGTTCTCACACCCTTCTGCCTACTTAACAACTGACTGTAAACTAATATAACAAAACCAACTGCATAAATTGGCACTGCTCCTGCTGACCTGAACTGGAAGGGGTGTTAACTGGTCATAAACAAGGATTTTCAAAATGAAAAAGTAAAAAAAAAAACTATCCCACCCCAGAAGCAGCTACATTCCTTAGAGAGCCTCATACTTAGGTGGGAGGTGTGGAAAGAATGAAGCATTGGAACATGTAAGCCCTTCAGTTCTAAAGGAACATAAATAGTTCCAAACCTAGTCACACAATAAGGTTCCCTCTTCTTCAGATGAGTGTAAAATCCAATAAACTTTTTATTCTTGTGTTAATTTAAGTATGTAGCTGTTGCTCACTGTTAATTCCCCTCTCCTTTTCCAGTTTTACAATATTCCAGAGACCCAAACCCATGATATTAGAAAGCTGCTAAACAATTGCCTGCTGCAAGAGTATTTCTGAAAGGTGGCCATAGACGTAACAATTATGATCTTTCTTGGAAAAGATCTTTCCAAGAAAGATTGTTTGTTTCAATACACACATGTAGAGCTGAATCTTCAGATATACAGGTAGAAACAACAGAATTCTATCTGTACCTGACAAGTCAGCTCTAACAATAGCCAATGTTTGGGTGTCTTCAAAGGCACCTTATAGAAATTTTCCATCCAGCCCGATCGACGAGCCAATCGATATCCAAGTCTTCTGCCGATATCGGTCATCTCTTTTCCCACCATAAATGCACCGAATATCATACGAAAATTAATTTTGTACAATATTAACTGTGCGTCTATGGCCACCTTAAGTCTCCATCAGTGGTGGGCGAATCTGACCATTTCACCAAAAAATTGCTAAACGAAAAAATCCAGCACAAGTCAATGGGTGTGTTTTTGACATTTTTTAAACTGTACAAGTTTTTTTTTACAATACATTACAGTCTGTGGATGTTATTTTGCGCCAAAATATTTCACTCATCCCTAATCTCCAACTCCGAATTACAAAAAGGCCATCTCCCATAAACTCTATTTTGTCAAAATAATCCAAATTTTTTTCCATGAGAAACTGAACAGGTGACCTAAATCCTAAAAAAGACACACAAATTTAAACAAATGCTGCAGCTCACCTTAACTTTACTTAAGTAATTACTGAATGTTCTGAAGCACAAACCTGTCATAAGAACACAAATAAATACAATGTTGTCTTGGGGATAACATTTTTGCTATGTATTATCATTTCCCCCCATTTTTATGTATCTTTACTTACACATAGTACAAGTATAATATCCGTTATCGTTAAACCAGTTACCAGGAACCCTGAATTTACGGGACGGCCATTTCCATTTTAATCAAATAATTCAAAATGGTTTGGTAATTTTTTCCTCTGTAATAATAAAACAGTATCTTGTACTTGATCCCAACTAAGATATAATGAATACTTATATAAGGCAAACAATACTATTGGGTATATTTAATGCAACTTGATATTTTAGCAGGTTTTTTTTAGCAATTTGGAATTAGTGCACAAGATGAGCTAAAACATTTTTTATAGTCAATCACCATCATTGACCCTGAATTATGGTTCCTTAACCAGGCATAATAATGGTTGGCTGAACTACAGTTAAATAAAAGCTTAATTGTGTATTAGCAGGAATATTATACACACAGCAATATATGTGTATTGAACATTTAAGAAAAATGAATGCTGTATACATTTATCAGAGTTTCTGGAAAATGGATTACAAGATGCATGTCTAGTAATAATGCATTCCATTAAAGCAATACTTTGTACTTATTCGCATTTGTCTGTATATTCAGATTTATTAAGCAAATGTATTCCAATTTATTTACAGATCTATTTTCATTACATGGTATACACAAATTCGGAATTTGCAGGAGTGTTAGGAGGTAATGCCATGAATTACTAGCCTATGCAGAGTGAAATTAAGGCAAATGCCCGCATATCTCTAACCTGGATAGCCAAAAATTCCAAAACAGAACGTGGACTAAATTCTAAAACGTCTCGTCTCACTGTATATTCGTATACTGCTGAGATGACAATAAAGTTTACTTTGACTTTTAATAAGTTTTACTTTGACTTTTGACTTTGAATTTGACAACAAATTGGCACATTCCCTATGACATTATAAAATATTGGTACCCCGTGGAGACTATATGTGAAGTTTGTTAAAGTAAAATCTTAAACAAGTCCAAAAAAATTATAACAATAGCTGCCAATCATACTGTTGGTGGGCAAAAAATGTTATTTGCAAGTAACCTACTACTGCTGACTGTTCTGAAGCTAATATTTAAGACAATGAAGCTCACTATTACATTCACTATTAGATTCTATCAGGTGGTGCTGCAAAGACATCTGTGATCTTGGCCCCTCTCTATTGTTCTCTAAAATGGACAGCATTCCTGTAAATTATGGACAACACAGACAGCTAATAAGTGCTACTAAGGTGTGTATGGGTGCTGTTACGATCTGACATTTACCACACTAGACTAGTTTCCTTTCTATGCAGTATTACCTTGGGGCCAAGGAAGTTCACACATGCGCAAACACAGCATATATCTCACTCACACAACTTTGTAATTGCAATGAACTTTTATAGTTAAGATTCAACATTTCAGCTGTTTTTCACAGCCTTCCTCAGAATAAAATCAGCTGAATGCTAACTCTCTTCAATAAAAATTAGCTGTTACAATGTTCCTTTAGGATAATGAGTGCTTCTCACAGTTCCCAATAACTTCAATGAGAACTGCATGAAAGTGTTGGATTGAGTGCTACGCCTTCCAACAGTGCTCACCAGTGCAAGGGCTAATGTTGGATCCAACAATAATTTTAGATTTAATCAAAGCGGCAAACATTTTGAGTCTGAACTGAGGATGAGGGGTGAAGTTACTAAAGAAAATAGTATGTACAAATGTCATGGCAGGTGAACCAGTACCTCTCCTACACATACCATTGATAATTAAAATGTTAATGTCTCCTGAAAAACAGAGAAGTTCTCTTTAATTCTAATAAACAATTAAAGCAGCCAGTCTTTTTAGGATGCAAAAGAGAGTTCTATTCATGCTGATCACTGATCCAACACTTCATTTACATGAGTATACAAATAGCCCTCTGGCTACCTAGCCTGTCTGTGTTATCTAATCCTCACTATAATGATGGTCATGGCAATAAAGGTGAGGGGAATCTGAAGAAAGCCTTTGATTACACATATTGTAAAATAGTTTCCCTTCTGACCTGTTCCTGTAACGGCGCTGAAACAATACTATATCTGGATTTTCTCTGCAAATGAGAAAGAGGATGGATTTAGTTGTCACTTTTTTTTCAACTGACCTTGGATAACACCACACTTGTCAAACCAAGTGATTCGTAAAGAAGCAATTGAGAGCGCCCACATTTAATTGGTTGCTTTTCATTAAGTCTAAATGTCTACTGCGGGTTATATTACAACTGAGCTGTCAGGAAAGATGCAATGTCTTGCAATTGTTTTGACACATGAGACAAATCATCATGGTTTCCTATACCTAAGTGGGTTAGCACAGAGATACATAGGTAAGAAAGATGCAGCTGTAGGAAAGAAAGAGCACATTCATTCCTGGTTACTTTAAAAAACACAGGACTTTCTTTCCTGGATTCTTAAAAATCTATAAACAACTCTACAAGACAGAAGTGCCTGAATAAATATATTTGTGTCTGTGCCCATTATAACTCAATACCAAGTCCAAAGAACTGCAGCAAACTGTTAAGGTGAATCAGCTTTGGATCATAGTGACTTTTTTTGCTCAAACATAAAGTAGACAAAATATGGCAATGTTTCAGGCCTTACTGGGCCCTTTATCAAGCGTAAAGTCATACACACCACTCTGTGAAGGTGGTGGAGGATTATGATTATAACTCAATGGTCTTGCTGACCATATGGGTGCAACTACAACTGTCAATCAGAAAAGAAGGCAGGGTGAAACATAGACACAAGGCCAAGATGGGTATGTAACAATACCATTCTAGAACAATGTGGGCGCTGTCTTTGGTAAAGCAATTCTATCATAATCTATCACACAAACAATATTGATTGGATGTTCTTGTTTCACTTTAACTATTGCTTTTAATAATATGTATAATATTGGAACACTATTATATTAAAATAAGCAACCTACCTCAAAAGAAAACCAAAACTGAATTTCTGAGGCTTAGAGCAGATGTACTGTCCACTAGCATGGCTCATCTACTAGTAACTCAGAATCAAGCTCTGGCCACACTTGATAAATCTTGAATTAAATGTAGAAGAATAAGTTATACTGCTCAGCTATAGTTTATATGTAGGTTAAAATAGAGTTATAACGTCTATGATCATGAAGCAACAAAAATTGCCTATTTTGTTCAAAGCATTAACCCACACCACACATTCCAAAACCTATTTAGCTACTGGCGCTTAGCAGTTAAAGCCCTGGTACAAAGCATTACACCTTACTATTTGTTATTGCAAACACAACAAATATGCATGTGTAAACTAGTCCAAAGATATCCCTTTAGGGACACAATAATTTTTAGTGCTAAGAAACATGGCACGCTTTAGTTAGGTGGACCCCCAGTGCAAACAGTAGTTTTTTCATGTAGCTTTATCTGCATATTTGTAGTATAAATAGAAGCTGCCATCCCATTTGCTGAACAAGCATTAAAAAAAATTATAAATGTCACAGAACAGAAATATGTGCTGCTCTCTTAGCGTGTGATGAACCAATGGTTTTTTAATTAATAATCTCTCAAACATGACAATAATCTTCCTTTACTCAGTATGAAAAGCCAATCAAATATTTGTTTTCCAAATCCCTAATTGGTCAGTGACACATTCTTTAATACCATTGTTTACGCTGTTTCCTGTAGACAACGGCCAAAAGCAAAGTGCCCCAGACTCGGCATACAACCACAGAAGATGGAATAGAAAAGTTTACCAAGTAGGAGAGAAATTCCTGCTCAGTAACATAAGGGACAGGTGTTGCAATAAACACTCCAGTGCTTGAGGATTCTCTGGTATATTGTTGTCATTTCCTTCCCTGTCTCTACCACTAAGATAAGAATCATGGAGAGGTGTACAGTACCAATACAGTCCTGGCTATAAAAGCACTCACTTTTTTTGTTTGTTTGATCTTGCAATTTGAGTTGGGTGTTTTTTCAAAGGAGCATTTGCATTTATACTAGTCATAAATTTGTGACAGTGTTTGCCCATTCAACAGAAACCAACAAAGTTGTATTCAGTAAATGGTGGCTGGTCACAAAAGAGAATGCAAAGGCAAATATCTGAAGTACAGCACCATACAAATGGGCTCAAATTCAGTGCAATATTTTTCTTACTTTCACATACATGCCAGGCTAACATCTTACTATTTTGTTCTAAGTTCCTTCTCTTTATAAAAAATGTTAAGTATATTCTACTTCATAAACAACACTAGACCAGAAAATCACAACAAATATTACCCCAAAGTCTTCTTACTTTAGAGTCTTCTATCATGTGTCCTTAAATCAGCCACAGATAGAGATTATAATCTATGAACTGCAATATATCAAGAGTCTTTGGAATGGTATCCACGAACACGAGTGTTTTGGAATGGTGTCATCTATCACTTGAAGTACAATACTAAAGTGTTCCTTATTGCCTAGTATAAAGATGGCCCTTTGCTCCCTTGATAGCTGCCTTGGGCACTACAAGCTCCAAATGCCTGGATTTAACTTTAAAGTTATTTACGAGACCCATCTCAAAGGCTCAGATAGCTACGCATGACTGGTAACTGTACAATTTCTGGGTGTCAAAACTCTTTCAAGAACTGCAAAATATGCTTAGTCATTCTTTTTAAAGCAAAATGGATACATTTATTATCCTGGAAATGTAACGCCATAATGCAAGGAACAGAACAATAACACATAAACTAGACATGGTATAACAGGTATGGCACCTGTTATCCAGAATGCTCAGGACCTGATAGTTTGGATCTTCATACCTTAAGTCTACTAGAAAATCATTTAAACATTAAATAAACGCAATAGGTTGAATTATATGAATTATATTATATAAAGATGAATTGTATCTTAGTTTGGTTCAAGTGCATGCTACTATTTTATTACTACAGAGAAAAAGGGAATCATTTTTAAACATTTGGATTACTTGGATAAAATGGAGTCTATGGAAGATGGCCATTCCGTAATTCGGAGCTTTCTAGATAAAGGTTTTTTGGATAATGGATCCCATAGTATATAATATTTTGTACTTTGAATTTGTATTTATTTTTCAGCCATCAGTTACAGATCAGTATATAAAGTGATGTAAGCCAAGTATTGGCAGACTTGTCAGAATCATCTCCAATGTTTTCCAAACAGTACCAATGCAACATTCATGGCTATGAAACACACATAATGATAACAAAGAGTGAAAGAAAAAACAATGAAAAAATATGGTAAACAATCAGCATTACTACAAATTGAGTGCAGGGGTATCTCCTGACATGTAAGTGCCGCTATTCTTTACTTTTGCATTTATTATACATTGGTGGACACCCAGTTATTTTCCGGTGTAAACAGTGTGCACCTTGGGACTGTTTATATATATATATATATATATATATATATATATATATATATATATATATATATATAGTCAATGCAGAAATGACGGCACTCACAGGCAAAAAAATCAAACGATCAAATAAGGTGAAACCATACGGTTTATTGTGATCCTACGTTTCGGTTCCTTCTTGGAACCTTCGTCAGGGAAAGAAACGAAGGTTCCAAGAAGGAACCGAAACGTAGGATCACAATAAACCGTATGGTTTCACCTTATTTGATCGTTTGATTTTTTTGCCTGTGAGTGCCGTCATTTCTGCATTGACTCTATGATTCTCTTTCGGGCTGGCACCCAGGCTATTATTTACTTCATGGTGTGCGCTCCACAAACGGATTATATATATATATATATATATATATATATATATATATATATATATATATATATATATATATATATATATATCTATCTATCTATCTATCTATCTATCTATCTATCTATCTATCTATCTATCTATCTATCTATCTATCTATCTATCTATATATATATATATATATATATATATATATATACATACATACACACACACATGTTATACATATATCATACATTTCGGTCCCTATAGGGGCCTTTCTCCTTGAGAAAGTTCCCAATAGGGACCCCAATGTTGGATATATGTACAATGTGTTAAAATAAATGAATACATAGAGGGAGTGCTGGTCCTTGGACTAACTGTTTTTTTTCACACTAATGTGAAAAATGTTCTCTGTTGGTTGCTAGGAAAAATATTTTTCCCATGTATCAATCTAATGGTAATAATATGCTCTTGTTTCAGTATAGGTTTATCCAATAACACATAACATCAGATATATTTTTGTAGAGACCTGTAATGGTCAGGAATATAGATTTCTTTAACTCTTCCCAAAGCCCTCCCCAAAACTATGAAAATCCTGCATATAGGTATGGCCTGAAATCAACATGAAAGTGGCTGTAAATAAAAAGACAAGGGAAGGAAAAACAGTAAGAAAGTGTTAGAAAGCCCCAAGCTTGGAGTCTCAAAAATACATAATTGAAGCACATGTACTCCTTTGTAAAAAAACAAAAAAAAAAAACAAACCAATACTGAAAGACATCTGGAAAATGTAGTTTTTTTTTGTCTAGCTACCATTTCCTGCTTCCCTTTTATTCTCGGGTATAGGCATAGTCCTATACCTCTTTAGAGTTTCTGGATATACTAGGGTAGGGAGTCTTGCTAAATAAATCATGCACCGCAAGTGAAACAAAAACGAGCAGTATAAGGCCAGCAACCTTCTTCAAATGTTGTGAAACATCCTCAGTTGTTTTTACAAGTTGCACCTGCTGTGTTGCAATGCACTGTGTTCATAGCACTGTGAATAGATTGTAGTATTATTAGTAACGTAACTAGAGGGGAGTGGGCCCTGGCGCGGGACGTGCAGTCGGGCCCCCGCCGTCCTCCGTATGCCCGGAAACACTGAATAAGTCAGTGGCGCGAGCTGCCGGGCCCCCTCGCCCTGCTTCCCCTCCCATTAGTACAAAGGCTACACAGTCACAAGTGCTAAAACATTTAAGGCCCACCTACAAGTTAAAGAAAAAAATTGGTGGCTACAGAGCACCCCCTACAACTTATTAAAACATTAGTAGCCAGTACTCCCCTACAAGTTATAAAAAAAACATTAGTGCCTGGGCCCCTACAAATTATTGAAAAAAATAAAAACATAGTATAACAAAGTTATATAAATTAAATTCCTGGGCAAGGCACCTACTAATTATATTTAAAAAAAACTGGTGGCGAGGGACCCTATAAATTATTTAAAATAAAAATTGGTGGCTGGCCCCTACAAGTTATATAGAAAAATAGTGGCCAGGGCCCTTAAATGTTATATATAAAAAATGGTGGGCAGGGCCCCTACAAGTTACATTAAAAAATGGTTGACAAGGCCCCTATATGTTATATAAAAAAATTGGTGACCAGGGCCCCAACAAGTAATATAAAAAAATGGTGGCAGGGTCCCTACTGGTTACATAAAAATTGGTGGCCAGGGCCCCTGTAAGTTATTAAAAAAAATAAGTGTACTTACTTCAGCTGCAGAGTTCGAGGAAGCTCAAGTGTCTTCAGCTTTCCTGTGCTCTGATTTGCCAGTGAAATCTAAGGCCCAGTAATTTTGTATGGTGATTGGATAAGCTAGAGGGGAGGTTCAAATTTCACCCATCCAATCACCATGCAGCTTAACCGAGACTTAAAATTCACTGACAAATCAGAGCAGTTACAAGATGCAGGCTCCCGCCCACTCTCCCTTCCGAAGTCTCCAGCTCAGTGACAGCGGGGCCAGCTATCCAAGCAGCACGGCCTCCGGGACAACACTCCCCCCTGTCCCCCCCTGATGGCGGCCCTGGCAGAGCCTATTGACCCAGAATGATGAGGAAACTCTGGAATTACCACCACATTTAAAGGTGGCAGTAGTTCCAGCATTCCCCAATGTTCATAGACTTGATCTTGAAATAACGGCGGCAACTAACATACAACAAACATGTCTGGAAGCAAGTACCTTCAATGAATGGCATTAATATGCATAATGATTTTATCCATTTTAGCGCACCCGCATCTGTGATCACAAATAATTTATGACAGGAAGTACATTATTTATTGTAATTCAAACATTTCTGTGAGTTACAAATGACATCACTAAGCACCGAATAGAACTGATGACATCACTAAGCATCGTTTATAAGGATATAATACACAAAAGCCATAAATATCTTGTAAATGATATCCTTATAAACGGTGCGTTCTGATGTCATCAGTTATAAACAGTGAGTTCTGATGTCATTTCTGTCACATGACTCACTGAAACTAGTGAATTATAATAAATAAAGTACCCCCAGTTGCAAAATATGAGGATATTAGAAGTTACCTCGGAGTTCCATGACCTGTATAAAAACACTCTGCCTTCGGCCTCCTCGGTAACCTAGAATATCCTTATATTTTACAAGATGGGGTACTTTATTCACTATATAAAACTTACAGGCTAAGCAGAGCTCTCGTATAACTTAAAATGCAGAGATCAAAAAGTGAACATGAAAATTATACAGAATAACATGCCTACATTAGACTGATATTTATAAATGATAGCTTCCCGTTATTACATCAAAACAGCTACATACATGTCCATGTAAGATACATTTTTAAAAGTAATTTCCCCACTGAGTCATTTTTATTGGTCACACAATATGGTAATTTTATCATATATGATAGAATCGTATTCAGAATTACAGTTTGGTCTGCACAATACACCTTGAAGAGTATACTTTTTAGAACCATTTAATAATGAACTATTAGGAAGTTAATAATTAATTCTCAGGGTTAGCAATAGCTGTGTATTAGGATACTTGAAAACCAAACCAGTTAGAAATTAACCCATTACTCCCCAATTTAAATGGGAAGATCATTCACTCTGGGGGAAGGGTTCTGGCATCTGCTTTTGCATATCTGACAGTTTTTTGGAGGAAACCATCAACCACACAATTCTGACAGCATACTGAAAGTGATAGTAGGGCAAAATAATATCTTTATTTATATAGCTACAAGAATAAAAGCAGTGTGTTATAAGGAAACATCACAACATTGTTATTTTGCTGCAGTCATTGAACAGAGGAGAAAATTGCCCAAGCTGCAAAAAGTATTTCTGAACCTTGCTTGGTAGATTGACTTTGCTACGCTTGTCATCTTAGCAATTTTGACACAAAAAGGTAGCTGCCAAAACTGTGGTTAAAATAAATTGGTCAGCAAACAGAGTGATTTCTTAGGCCCAGTCTGCTGAACCATCTCTAAACATACTATTGCAACTCATGGGTAAGAAGACACTTACAGAAAATGTTGAGAAATCACATTTGAGTTAACTTTTATTATTACATAGAGAGTGATATTCTGAGACAATTTGCAATTTTTTTTTTTTTTATTTGTTGTTTCTGAGTTGGTTATTTAGTTTTTTATTCAGCTGCTCTCCAGTTTGTAGTTCAGCAATCTGGTTGCTAGGGTTCAAATTACCCTAGCAACCAAGCATTGATTTGAATGTATTTCTGGAATATCAATAGGAGATGTCTGACAAGAAATATAAGCAATAAAATATAGCAATAAAAATACATTTGTTGCTTTGCAGAGCTTTTGGGGTTTTTTTAGATGGGGTCAGTGACCCCCATTTGAAAGCTGGAAAGAGTAAGAAGAAGAAGGCAAATAATTCAAAAACTATATAAAAAAAAATCACAAAGACTATTTGAAAAGTTGCTTAGAATTAGCCATTCTATAACATACTGAAAGAAAACATAAAGGTAAACCACCTTTACCTAAAAGGTAGCACAGGTCAAGTAAAGAGAAAATGAAACACAATTTCAGTAGTAGATGCATTGTTTTCGCATGAAAAGAGGAAATGCAAGAAACAATGTCTAACAGCTTATGATCAGATTAAGATGACAAAGGTCCATCTGCAAAGATTAGGGAGTGCAGCAGCAAGGTCAAAGGTTAGCACAATATATCTTTACGAAAATGGAGAAGGAATTAAGATCAGATATGAGTGTAAGCAATGAAATTAAAAGTGAAAGTGTCAAAGCAAACTGGTGGAGAGTTTGTTGCTAGAAGCAAACTTAAATGGGTTGTTCAACTTTGAGTTAATTTTAGTATGATGTAGAGAGCAACATTCTGAGCCAATCTGCATTTGGTTTCCATCTTTTCTTGTGTCCAATCTAATTAATCAAGTTACTGGTTGTAATAACAACATGCTACATGTTGACATGATGGCAAAATTAAATGGGTTGTTCAACTTTGAGTTAATTTTAGTATAATGTAGAGAGCAACATTCGGATATAATCTGCATTTGGTTTCCATCTTTTCTTGTGTTTTTTGGGTTATTTAGCTTTTTATTCAGCTGCTCTCCAGTTTGCAATTTCATCAATATAGTTGCTGGGGTTGAAATTACCCTAGCAACCATGCATTGATTTAAAGAAAAGACTGGAATATGAATAGGAGAGGGCCTGAATAGAAAGACGAGCATTTTGTTTTTAGATGGGGTCAGCGATCCCCATTTGAAAGCTGGAATGGTCAGAAGAAAAACGCAAATAAAAATAAAAGCTATAAAAATACACAATGAAGACCATTTGAAAAGTTGCTTAGAATTGCCCATACTATAACATACTAAAAGTTAACTTAAAGATGAACCACCCCTTTAACTTGATAAAGAGCTGTTAAGCGCGAAACAGGTCATTTTGCTAATAAAGGCACTTTGCAGCAGAATCACTGCACCTAGTGGTATCATTACCCATTTACTGAATTATTAACCACCCCTTTAACATACTATGATTATATGTATGAGGTCTATGCACACAGATGTGTAAAAGAAATACTAATATCAGAAAACGAAAGTGTGTAAAAGGAATAACAATATAATGTACTGTCGCCATGCACTGGTAAAACTGGTGTGTTTGCTTCACAAACACAACTATAATTTATATAATCAAGCTGCTGTATAGTCATGAGGCAGCCATTCAAAACTGAAAAAGGAGAAATGTCACAGGATACATAGCACATAACAGATAATGCTCTGAAGTAAACAGTGGGATTCTTAAGAACATATCTGTTATCTACTATGTATCCTGTGCTTGAATGGCTGCCTCCATGGCTACAAAGCTGCTTGTTTATATAAACTATAGTTGAATTTCTGACGTAAACACACCGGTTTTACCAGTACAGGGCAACAGTACATTATATTGTCATTTTCATACAACATTTTTGGGGTTACTGTTAACCAGTGATAATAACTAATAATTTGGTGCTTTGTAAATATGAATTAAAGTTGCTGACTATTAATACATATAATGACTACATTACCTTAAACAGAAGACATTTAATATTAGGCATGCACCAAATCCACTAATTTGGATTTGGCCGAACCCACGAATCCTTTACGAAATATTCGGCCAAATATCGATCCAAATCCGAATCCTAATTTGCATATGCAAATTATGGGTGGGAAGGGGAAAACATTTTTACATCCTTGTTTTGTGACAAAAAGTCACAAGATTTCCCTCCCCGTCCATAATTTGCATATGCAAATTAATATGAACTATCCAGGAGCTGTATATTCAAAATGTAGTAACAAATTAAAGTCAAAATTACATTTATTTAAACTATTTAAAAAGGTTTATTTGACAGACCCTGTCTTAGAAAACAAGATACTGTGCTACACGTAGTATATAATTTTTAAAATCCTTCTTTAAATCATCTTCTTGTGTAATCAATAAGAATAAGTAAAGATAGATACAATATAAGTAAGGTTAGTATCTCAAATCATGGACAATGTGGAGAAAAGATTTAATCAGTGTGCTTTAAGCTTTATGAATGTCTTCTGGTATTATGATGGTGATTTGCAGGGATTCCCAGAATTAATATAAAAAAGGGCAAAGCAATGTCTATGCCAGAAAAAAGTGAAAAACTCTGGTTTCAGCAAATAGCAAAGCTCCCTGTTTTTAGTTTATGACATAAGGAATTATAGTGCAATATAAAGAGATGTTCTGCTTCACCAGGTTTGAAAATCTGCTTCAGTGTCCACATTCCAGACTCATACTTAGCCATTGTCCATCTGGCCTGCATACTTTTCATCTTACAATGCCTCTCATCTGACACTTTACAAAGGAATCAGCCCAATAAAAATAGATGGCGAACAGCTTTGTAGAGCCGGAAATTTGTCTTTTTGGCTCAAAAAAGGCACTGCTGCACCCACAAAATCACAAGACAATCTTTTTAATGGTTCTCCTTGTCGGTAACCAGAATTTTATAAGGGCACAGTCATTGCATACCTGCCAAGCTGCAAAGCCATTCTTTATGTTACAATTTGATTCTGCCAGACCTTTTCCTTCATTTTAAAGGTTAATAGGGGTGAGGAGGCTTGAGAGAAGAGTGGCTGTAATAGCCATGAGGCAGATAATGTTGCTTCTAAACCAGCTGTCACGTTTAAACTGGCGGCACTGTAGCTCGTGTATAGCAACAGAAGGAAATAAATCCCTGCTTTAATTCTACAGGTTTGGTACAAGTAGGCAATGTGAGCAACAGTTCAATCAAATCCACCCATAGTTTTACTACAACATTTTTTGTCAAGGCACACACACACACACAACAAGAATCCTGAATTTCAGGAAACAGAGAAAGTGCACAATCAATAAACCAAACCTACTCTCTAATAATTCCTATGTAACCAAGCAGAAAAGCCTGTTTTTCATACTTTAAAAACGGATTGCGTCATAAAATGGGCAATATTGTGAAATGCATAACATTTTTGGCATTTCAGTTACTTAGTTCCCTTCATCAGGATGTAATTATATGCATATAGTGGCCATAATTATCTCAGTACATCTAACAGAAAGCAGTGAATCCAAACATGATGCAGCTAGTCGTGCTCTACGACTATTATGCTTCAGACAACAATAAGAAGATTTCTACTAACAGAGTAAACACCCACTAATATAGACAGTTGTTGTTTCAATCAAGACAGGGCTGTCAAGAGCTCAGCACTTAACTAATTGCTCTTTTGTCAGTTTGCCTTATTTCCAAACAATGTATAGTATATAACATCTGTGAGACACAAATTAAAATGTAAATAAAAGCAATGCACACACATGCAAAAAGTTCCTGGGGGTGCCAATGATGGGCTGTGATTGACTATTGGTAGCCCCTATGTGGACTGACATTCTATGACAGACTGTTTGGCAGAACACTTGGTTTTTATACATTCAAAACTTGACCTCAAGCCAGGAATAAAAAAATAAGCACTTGCGTCGAGGGAGCAACATCCAAGGGGTTGATGAGCAACATGTTGCTCTTCTAGGGCCACTGGTATATAATATTCAAATATGGTTGGAACAAATATGAACTATATGCACATGCCCAATTGCATCAACACTAGCTCCTGTTATTGCCAACTGACAGACACTTAAAAAGGCCAAACTCTTGGTCAAATTCCTGAGGCCTGTGTTAAGAGGAATAAGGCTTTTCCTTATACTGATAAGTACTGTATAAGTGAAGGTTTAAACCTGGCATGAGCTTTTCTAATGTCAAAGAAAATATTACGTTAATGAGTTGTCAACCCTGGTCATACAAACAAAGGCACTTTGGTGCCAGAGGCCTAAAATTCCCATTTCCATCAAATAAAGCAATTTATGCTTTTATGGCAATCACCTCAAAACAATAGTACAAGAAATCAGGCAGCTGTCACTTTTCATGTGCATTAGGGTGACTGCCACTGCAGGCAATGGGGGTAAAGAGTGTTGGGTAGGTCATCCCAGTAATATATAAACTGTTCATCACAGTGTGTCTCCAGTTGTACCATGTACTCTTGCAAGCAGGGCCCTTTAATGCTCCCCTCCCATGTTAATTTATTGTAAAGCTTCTGGATTATAGAGTAATAATGTAAAGTGCTACATGAGATGACGCTGCTTTATGAATAAATGATGCTTTGAATTAGCAGAATGTGAGCATTTAATCTGCTCCACAACCATTATACACTCAGGAAATAGATAACACAGGGGTTCTACACCTACGGTTGGATAACAAAACCACACCTCATTTCCATATTCATTAATGAGTTGAAATGTCAAACGAGCAATTAAAATGAGGTACATAATTGATTTAGACAAATGTTTAGGTAGGCAAGTTGATAATGTGGGTCCCTAAGAAAAGAATCAATAAACCCCGAGAACATGGATAATCAAGCAGTAGCAGTAGTTGCTAGAATAGTGTTCTCCCTAGCCTCTTTTAGCCAGGTACATCTCCAAGCATTTTGTAAGCTACTTGGCTCTGCTCCCTTCTCAAAACATGCCCCGAATGTACCCACCTTTAACTGACAGTTTTTACAGCTGTCTTTAGGACTGCATGATTTTACAAATTCACCATGTGCTGTAGTTGCAGCAGCACACAGTTCCAACAGCTTCTATTGTCTAGTGTCTATTACAGCTGTTAGGCTGGGGCAGATTTTGAGGTGCAATATATTCTTCCCCTCCAGGCTACTTTTTTTATAATGCCCTAGGGGTAAAAAACCGTCATCTATCAACACTTGAGAGGATGTTGATTGGACACCCGCAATACTATATTAGTGGTTACATTACCCATGGGATTTGGATCTTACAAATAAGAAAAATGGTTATTTTCTTGAGTATTCATCAATTTACTTAAAGGGGTTGTTCACCATCCAAACACTTTTTCAGTTCAATTGTTTTCAGATTGTTCACCAGAAATAAAAAAAGTACAGGGTCGATGGCCCCCCTCCCAGAGCTGCTTTAGAAGGTGAAAAATGACACTTTGCACTTCAATATTAGAAAAACAGTCATACATAGAAAATAGAAAGTAATTGGAAAAAGTCTTTATTTCTGGGGAACTATCTGAAACCAACTGAACTGAAAAAAGTGTGGGAAGGTGAACAGCCCCTTTAAAATCTTAGATAAACCTACAAAACTATGCTTTACATTAACATTTTCTCAAGTTTTTTTGCAAATAAATAGAAGCACTTTTGTTTTTCACAGCAGAAAAAACTATAATTGTTGAACATTTTCAAAAAAAAAAAACACAAATTATCTTAGTAATGACATTTTAAATGATCTAAAATACCTAAAATGTATGTGTGATTTTTCTTATTAATAATATGTCACTGACAGAATTGCTATGCTTGAGGCAACCTTGAGAATGGGAAAAATAATGCAAAAATCTAAAGTGTGAATCAAGTCATATCACACAACGAAAACCCCAAGGCAGGTAAGACAATGCCTTCATCAGTGTCAATGTTCTCTCTAAGCTTGTGCTTGTGTACTTGCACAATGGTGTGCACAATTCCTTTTATGGGAAACCTCTGAATGGCCCACCTTTCTGTCAGACCACATTGATTATTAAAGGTGCATACAAAAACAAAATCACTTTTGTGCACAAGGCTTTGAAAATGCACACAATATAAATTTTTTGCACACACAGCAAAAATTAAATTGGAAAGACTGCTGGTCATAGTCTGAAAACCTGCAGACAGAATAATAACAAGTACCCAGGCTATTAGTATTATTACTTTGTGGTTGTCAAATGCTAAGCCAATTGCTGGATATTGCACCAAGAAAAAGCCTTGGGATACAGACACCAGTCTAGTAGAAAGACTTCCTTAATAATGTGAATAAAAACACAATAGATAATGCTAGCCACTGGAAGGATGAAATATACATTTGTTTCACTGATTGCAAAGATGGCTTTCTAGGGTCAACGAATTAAGATGCAGAAAGGTCAAGTAGGGATTAAGTGAAAACTATACAGGTTTTTCTGTTGCATTTTTTAGGAGTGTTCCATCCAACATGTTTTTACTATCTTCTTAATATGATGACATCATGCAGCCAACAAGACCAACGCTGCAGATGGAATTGTGCATTTACAAGAAAGCTGCATAATTCATTCTAGCTACACAGTTTAATCTGCACAGAAGAAAGCTTATCAAGTCGTCCAAATTTGCCCTACAATGAGCTTGAATCAATTCCAGTCATTGAAGTACCTCACTTCCCTTAGCTTCATCTTTATTCCTGCCTTCCCAACATCATTTCCCTGAGTAGCAGTCATGTCACTAGGGGCCAAAGCCATGCAGCATCTTGGCTAAGGCAACCATTGGTGTGGGTAAGGTCATAATTATATATGTTTACCTTTAAGAGTTGTAAGTCATATTTGGAGACCTAAGTCAAGAATTTCAAGTGGCAACCAAATATAGACATTACAGTGGGTAAGGAGCTCCTGTACGATAAAGGAATTTCATGAGAAATCAGTCTTTTTGAGGGCCAGGAACACACCCACATATCCAGAGTAAACTGCACTTAACTTTTTTTCTTATGTACAGCAGCCTTAGGGTAATGCCACATGAGGAGATTCAGGGAGATTTTGTCGCCTGGCTACTAATCGCCTCGTCTTTTGAGCAACTATCTCCCTTAACTGCCTCAGCGTTTTTCCCCATAGGCTACAATGAAAAGTCGCCTGCGCTAATGCAGACACGGCGATGCGTTTTCAATAGTTGCCTGAAATTGCCTCACTGAGGCAACTTTGGGCAACTATTGAAAACGCATCGCTGCATGTGCATTAGGGCAGGCGACTTTTCATTGTAGCCTATGGGGAAAAACGCTGAGGCAGTTCAGGGAGATAGTTGCTCAAAAGACGAGGCGATTAGTAGCCAGGCGACAAAATCTCCCTGAATCTCCTCGTGTGGACTAGCCCTTAAATGACAAACTGTGTTCTCGTTTGCCTTCCATGTTCAATGTTTCTGTGAATGGTATCTGAAGAATGATTGGTTTTGCACTTACTCATCCACCCTAAACTTCTGTCAGAACAGGGAGGAGTTCTTGGACTAAACAAACAGGGCCGGAGGTTTATAGCGAGATATGGGTGTGGAAACCAAATCTTATGTGGCTACTTAACATGTGAAAGCATGCAGTGTTCTCAAGAAATTCATGAAATTGTAGAAGGTAGTTGTGAAATTCACTTTCAGTGGTTCAATTTCTATTTCTAAGATGATGTACAGATGCTCATAACTAATTTTGACAGGAGGTGCATTCCTAATACATGCATTGGCCAGTGAACACTATGAAACTCTACTGCATATAGAATTGTTGAATTCATCCCATATCAAATGCAGGGAGAAAATGCCCTTGCATAAATAGCAAATTAATTCATAACCTTTATTTTCTAAAACAGTTGAAAAATACAAGTTGAAAAAAAATATTTAAAAAAAAAAAGGCTTCATATATTTTGGGAGGGGGACTTCAAATTAAAACTAGAGACTTTATTTCAGCTATTACATTAAAACTTGCATTTTTAAACTCTTAAAGCAGTAGTTCAAAAAGAACTGGAGAGGCACTGGTTGGTCACTTGGCCAGTGATGGGCAAGTTTCTACCCAATGAGCCATCAGACAGCGCAATACAATAACTTTTACTGGGAGAAATAGAATATATTTTCCTTGCACAACTAGAAATAAACCAGACCAAAGACATCCTAATTGATGTCAAGTACAAAATATTTACAATATGCAGCACTTTTTAGCATGGCCAGCGAACAGATACTGGTCTACTTATAATAATTACAGAATGGGTGTACCTGTGTAATTGGCAGAAAACAGAAGATGATCTGCCAGTGTGCATCTTGTACAGGTATCTGTATGCACCATCATGCGTATACGCCAAGCTCGTGTGCCCAGCAGTGAAAACTTCTAGAACACAGCATATGTTAACTTTAATATCAATAAACAGTATAATGCCAATGTTCTCTGGCAGGAACAATTCATCCAGTGCTTCTGTCACCTTATAATAAGTCATAAGTGGCAAGGGCTACTATGAAACAGAAGGAAAGATGCTGGAATAAAGTGGCATGTATTTATTGAATCATGTGAGTGTCTGGTAGCCTTACCTTCTCTTTCTTGGCTCCGAGGTTGCCCTGCTCCTCGGTTTTGTTGGTTACTGGCGTGACCACAGGGCTCCAGGTGATGCCAACTGTACCCGCACCTCCTCCCGCAGTGCCGTTCTCCCCCCAGCCGCAGCTGTCTATCTTTATAAGCCGGTGTTTGGGGGACACCGTGTACTTGTGCTCCGACCCCCCTGTCAGCTGTTGCCTGGCCCCGGCCGGTCTCCTCTCGCTGTTGCTGCGGTACAGGTGCGGAGAGGAAGACGAGGAGGAGGACGAGGAGGTGGTGTTGGTGCTGGAGCCTCCGCCGTGGTAAGACTCTTGCAAGAAGCCCTTCCTGCCCTCAACCTGCTGTTCCTCAGTGCACATGGCCCGCAGCTTGCGGAGGGAAGAGCCCGGTCCGTTGTAGGGATCCTCGAAATCCCTCTCCTTCTGGGCCCGATAAGCTCGGATCAGATCGCTCTCCTCCCTGCAGTGACCGGGCAGCGGGGACGTGTGGTGTTTGTAGAACTGTTGCTGCCCCCCTGGGTACTGCAGGTGGAAGGAGCGCTCGGTCCCCCCATTCCTCTTGTAATCCGGTCTGGGGGGTTGCGGGGGGCTCTTGTTGTTATTGTTGTTCCCCATGTTGAAGTATTTGTTCAGCCATTTAGCCATGATCGGCCGCTCTGGGTCCTGTAGGTGTGTGGCTGTATGGGAGCGATCTCTCGGGCTGCTGCTGGTCTCCTAGTCGCGCACACTCCCCCTCACATTGAACTCGGCCAGGCAGCCTTCCCGCAGCTCTCCCGGCTTGTGCCCGTCACATCACACACAGCCCATAGGAAGGGAGTCACGCTACAATGCCAGTGGGTTTTCCCACTGACACACTGTGGAGGGGGGGCAATACCAGCGCCTGAGATGACACAGTCCGACTCACAAGTCACTTTCCTTTCCCCATTCCCAGGGGTTGCCCCTGCCCCCTTCTCCCGACACAAGTTGCAAATAGGAAATCCACAGGTAAGTTAGAAGCAGCAGCTGTTGCAGAGTCAGTAGAGATGATCCCACGAATTAGATCTGGGGGAAAAGTCCCACTCACTCAGCGCCCGATACCTTACACTTGTTGAACGTTCTGATTTCGCCTCAATAAGTAACAATAGGAATTTCCAGGGAGGGACGCGCGGAGCGTTACTATCACGAGCGGGTTCCAGGTCCCAGCACTACAATGCGAAACCCACATGGAACACAAGAGCAAAGTGGTGAAAGTCCTCTAGCTGCTAAATCAGCTTTCGCCTCTGGCTCGGAGTCAGGGGGTGGGGAAAGATAGACCCGCCCACATTCACATTAAGCCCCCGCCCACCACTCGAGCAGCCGACCCCAACTGGCCACTCATAGCAAGCCTGTGCCAGGGACAGGTGTCACAGAGGTGGATCCGCTAGTGACCGAGGGACACGCATGGAGCAGAAGCATTCAAGCACATCACTAGTGTTTAGGCTAGGGCTGCTGGTGGAGACCGTCTGACTCTCCTCGGCTGCATTACCTTCTCCTTGGCTTTTGCGATCAAATCCAGGGGGCGGGGCGCTTTCCCCATCTCAAAGGCAACCCCGCCCCCAGACCAGGGGATCCAATCGTCATCCAGCCTCGGATGCAGGGAGGGGCGGCTTGTGGGAGGCATCGGACAGAAAGTATCACACTGGCAGCACCATAAGCAGTCAGAGTGAAACGAGCGGATCTTGAGTTTATAGCCACCTTCAGACAGCAGCGCCACGGTCGGGGAGAACAGGGCGAAAATCTCCCGACTCCCTCGGTCAGTAGCGGATCCACCTCTGACACATGTCCTGCACTCTGACAGTCCTGGGGGGGGGGGCGACTGGCCCCTCTTGCCCCCTTCTATGGACGCCCATGTGCACCTAATGTGATTTTGAAAATGTAGTTGTAGTTCCACACAGCACCTCCCTATTTGGCTCAGTATAGGTTATCTAAGTGCAATGTTGTTCCTATATGTTATCATACAAAGAGATTCCCCTTACTTTAGTTAAATATAATCCCTCTTCAAAACATTTTTTTCCTAATTATGATGTTGCTGAAACCAAGAACCAGAGACCAGCAACCTCTAGTTTTTTCATTATGGATTTTTTTATATAGAAAAGAATTCATTAGATGTATATACATATTTTTATCCATGACAAGATATGAGATATATTATGATGATGTATTCAAAATAAATCAAATATATGTTTATAAATTGAATTAATGTCTAGATACGGCAAATTAAATCAATAATAGAAGAAGAAAAAAAAATTAGAGGGTTGATGATTTACGATAATTAAAGAGGAAAAGACATTGGAATTAATAAAGAAAGAATTAATGATAAAGTATAGACATAAGTGACTACACTGGTCCGACAGATATCATGATGCGTGTTAATCTTTCTATACAATTTTACTCATTCAAAGTACAATGAAACTCCACATGTTCAATTAAAAAATGAAGAGTCTAAATATTACCATAGGTATGTAAATATGTGTGCTCATGACTAGCTGGGCACAGCAAAAATGCAAAAGGAATCATGGTTAGATTATGTACAAATATGAATAAAATTATTTTTCTTTTTTACATTTGAAAAGTATGTCTGTTTCTTGATCACCTACAAGTAACCTATTTATTGGCATCACATGTCCATTTTTTATTCTATAGAAAACCATGAATGTCATTTAATGCCTGTTTAACTTCATTGTATTATGCAGAGTTTATGTGATATCTGCAATGTAACCTGTAACCTGTTTTACTTGAATGGCTGCCCCTATGAGTACAAAGTAGCTTATTTATATAAACTATAGTAATCTTTCTGAAGCAATACCCAATGTTTACCAGTGCAAAGTTACATTATATTAACATTATATTAAAATTAACCAGTGCAGAGTTACATAATACAGTATTAACATTATATTAATGTAACGTATGCGGAAAGGACGGGGGGTCAGCGAGATGTGAAGCAATGCAGTACCAAATCATATGACAGAGAATAGTCAAGGTCACATGCCAAGGTGGTACAAAATCATAATCCTAAGAGTAGTCAAATACAGGCAGAGGTTGGTACTGCCGCAGAATGGCAAGGATCAGAGAATAAAGCGCAACCAGGAACTATAGGAATATACCTTTACGTTGAGCAATGAAAATGGAACATTTGCACCTTTAAATATATGAATTTCACGCCGATCGCGACGCATCGCTCCGAATATAGGCAAACCTACCCCAGCACAGTGTGAACCCAGAAAGGCACATTCAGGAGCGGCAACAAGGAGCAGCAGGTGGCAGGAACACCACTAGGCCACCAGGTGTTCTTACAATTAACTTTCATATATAAAACACTCATTTTTTGGGGGGGGGGTTACTGGTCCTTTAATGCCTTGCCAGCCAAGTTTGTATAGAATGTATAATATGTTCTTTGCAGTTAGAGCATTTTCCACTACACCTGGGGACTTATTTACTAAAGCTCAAATTAATCTCAGTTTTTTATGAAAACAAAGTTGACCAAACTCCCTTCCACAAACTGAACGGATTTATCAATTTTTCTTGAGTGTCAATTCGTATCATACGATTGACACTCCGAAAACTCATCTTTTTCATATTATGGGATGAAAACATGATTTTTTCAGATTACTAAAAACTGTTTATTTTGCAGCATGACTATTAGATCAGGTATTCTGACCACTAATTACACTGTTGGATCAATTATTTAATTATTTCATTGATCTGCACAATTTTTGAGGTTTTACAGGTATGGGACCTGTTATGCAGAATGCTTAGATCTGGGGTTTTCCAGATAAGGGAACAATTTATGACTGGGCTTCAAACTGTTCAGTGGACCCCTGGCATTCTTATTTTTTAATGTGTTATCTCTACCTAATGACAAGTGGGAGATAAGATGCTGAAAATTGGAAGATTTGAGGTCACATCAAGTACACTGTGCTGAAAGATACAATTGCAATACCAAATTCCACCGTCTATGGCTATATATATATATATATATACTGTATACATACTATCCTAGCTCAATAATTAAATATAATCTATCTAATCTAATCAATATCTGCTAAAAGCATACTTATGGAATATGGATTAAGTATCAATACAGGCGCCAGGATGATAAAAATAATATTAAGATAAAGCAACTTAAATAAAACAACAAACAAAATTAATTAAAGAAGTAAGATCACTAAATACAATATGACTGCAATATTGATTAAGTTAATAAAAAATGAATTAAAAGTGAAGTATGAAACAGAGGTTGCAAATAAACATGATTTGATGTGAATGATAATGTCAATGTTTGGATTATATTAAAACTTGTGTATATACTGTATATATATATATATATATATATATATATATATATATATATATATATAGTTTCCTGCAGGCAGCCGCACTCGGATCCGGATTTCTTGGATGTGGGTGCTGGTTCAAATATTATGTATAATTTTCACATAGAGCCGCACACCATTTTCTTCTTTGTGAATCAAATACTGTAATATTTATTTGCATAAATTTGTGTTCCACCGTTTCGGCCCTCCTTAGGGCCTTTTTTTTCCTTTTTCGAAAAAGGCCCTAAGGAGGGCCGAAACGTTGGAACACAAATTTATGCAAATAAATATTATTTGATTCACAAAGAAGAAAATTATATATATATATATATATATATATATATATATATAATAAAAAAAGACCAGCAACACCAGGATTTCTGTGAGTAGAAGAGTGTTATTGCATATGTAACCGACGTTACGTTTCGGTCCCCATTGGGACCTTTCTCAAGGTGAAACATGTGCCAAACAATTCACTGAATAAATACCCTCCCCCCAATACAGACAGGAAATGACCCTTCAGTAATTAGCATATAAAAACAAACAATGCTCCATGTGCAAAAGTGCTAGTGCATCCATAGTAAACAGTTTACATCAATTTCATCTGATTGATATGAAGTAACAGTAAAGTGCTTGATTCATATAAAAAATATATAAAATATCCTAAAAACACGTGGGAGTGTCCATATAAAAGCTACTGCTATGTCATATAAATAATTTTAAATTACACACATATACCTCAAAGACACATTTTTTTTACGGCCTGTCACCCCAAAGGAATCCCTACCCACATTTGCAATATAGTTTAAAGTGCTCCACAAATTGCAAACAGAGTGATGAAGTTCAACATCATCTCAACGGTAAGAAGCTATTGAATTGAAGGTAGGTATTCAATCCCCTGGGCGCCACACTGTCCAGTTCATAGGTCCAAAAGGCCTCACGCTGCAGCAATAAACGATCAACATCTCCTACCCGTGGGGGCGTTGGAATAGAGTCTATCGGCCTACATTTAAACGCTGTAATAGAATGTTTAGCGTTTAGCCAGTGCTGTGCTACTGGCTGTTTAGATATGTCCTGTTTTTTTATGTCCCCCTTAGGTTTAGGATCCAAAGCTGCCCTAATTGAGGAGCGATGCATACTGATGCGCTATTTCAGTTGTCTGCATGTCTTACCGCAGTACACAAGTCCGCACGGGCATTTAATTATGTATATCACATTTTTGGACGTACAGGTTAACCTGTCTTTTATCTTGTATGCTTTGCCCGTATGTGGGTGAAAAAACTGATTGCCTGTTAAAAGTGTACTACACATACTGCAGTTGCCACATCTGATCTGTGTACTCCAAGTCTACCCACCAACATTTTGGAGTGACAGGTGTATTTATTAGTTGGATCTGTTTGTGTCAATAACTCCTTAAGATTCCTGCTGCACTTATAACCAAAAGAAAAACCATCACTCACCAGTTTGCCCAAGTCTGGATCCGTTGCAACAATTGGCCAATTCTGCAAAACAGATTGCTTGATTAGAGGTGTATGTGGACCATAAGTTGTCATATAAAACAATTTATTCTTCCCACCCTCCACAACCTTCCTGGATTCTCCTATATTGCTTAACACTGAGGCTCTATCCAATGTTAGTGCCCACGATTTTGTTTCCTTTATCAGGGCTGCGGGGTAGCCCCTTGCCAAAAAGTCACTTGCCATATCCTGTATTGCTCGTTGTCTCTCCTGCTCCTCACTGTAATCCTTACAGCCCGCAACATTTGTGACTTCGGGAGAGATTTTAGGAGATGTTTGGGATGGCTACTGTTGAAATGCAACAGTGTATTTCTATCCGTGGGTTTCCTAAATATTTTGGTGTGTAATTGGCCACCTTGTTTGTATACAGTCACATCTAAGAAATCGATTTTCTCAAAATCATAGTGCAGGGTAAAGCGTACAGTGCTGTTATGTGAATTAAGCTCCCCAAAAAATTCTAGCAAATCCTTTTCCGATCCAAACCATAAGAAAAACAGATCGTCTATGTAATATATATATATATATTAAGACTGTAAAGTATGGTCCATAAGGAAGAAAATCCAATTAAATTATTTTTTTAAATAATATTTGTTAATGCCACCACTGTAATGGCTAATTTATGACTTCTACCAGTGAACTCTACTAATTTCAAGTATTTTTTATAATGTTTAAGAAACAGCTGACACTATGGGACAGGTTTATTAAACTAGTGGTTCACCTTCAAGTCAACTTCAACTTCTATAGAATGGCCAATTCCAGTCAACTTTTCAATTAATCTTAATTATTTATTTCTTATAGTTTTTTTAAAATTTTTAATTATTTGCCTTTTTCTGATTCATTTTAGCCTACAAATGGGGGTTCACTGACCCCATCTAAAAACACATGTTCTGTATGGCTACAAATGCATCGTTATTGATGTTTTTTATTACTCATCTTTCTATTCAGGCCCTCTCTTATTAATTTTCCAGTCTGTTATTCAAATTGCTGCATGGTTACTGGGGTAATTTGGATGCTAGCAAATACAGTAGATTGCTGAAACTGCAAACTGGAGAGCTGATGAATAAAAACCACAAATAATTAAAAATGAAAACCAATTGCATATTGTATGAGAATACCAGTCTCTACATCATGCTAAAAGTTAACTCAAAGGTGAAGAACCCCTTTAAAGTCCACATTTTTTACCATGTAGTAACAATGTTTACCACAAAAATAATACCAATTTCCAGAGCAGAAAGGGACTTTTTAGATTTACTGCTCCTATGTGTCCCTTCCAAGAGGCATATTAATTAAAATGTATGAAATATAAAGCCCTGTTGTCTTATTTACACATACCTTTATGCCATGTATTATAAAGTTAACCAGCATGTTTATAGTTTTTCATGCCATGTTCAAAACTAAAACTATGCCATATTCCTACCACCCAACACCTGGAATAAATGGAACTATTTGAAGTGGCAAGAAACATTTGGTGTGAAAAGTAATATAAAATGCTGTGCAAAAAAACAGAAATGCTTTTTTTACATAGCTTTTTTCAAAGTAACACCTCTTTTGTACACATTCACATAAAATCATCACATAGCCTTACAAATAAGTGTGATTTTACACTGCGTACTGGGGCATTAGTGCCACATTTATTATTATGATCCCTACTATTTGTTCTCCTAGAGACTGCGCAACTCCATATAGAATGATAAATCATAGGCAGGGTTTCCCAAATTCATATATTTTCTAGCTGTTTGTTTGGAGGTTAATTTATACAGTATATATACCTTATATAAGTCTCTCAACATATATGACGCTGAGCTGGTTTTTTATAAGCAGGGTCTGGGCATCTTGTTAAAATAGATGGAAGAACATCTTTAGAATGGACGTCTTTATGTTATATGTTGCAGCAAACACATTACATTTCCACTGTTAATTACACATGTCCAGGAAATCTTAATAAAGACAATAGAATTCTTATGTGCCCTACACATGAGCCCACTGTATAGTTAATGTTCCATATGTTAGAATATGTATGGGGGAAACCGGTTACCCAAAAAAATTTTTTAGGACGTTTGCAGGCTATCACTCTGAAAAAAGGAAAAGATGCCATTGTTTTTTGATGCTTTTTCCACTCACAGAGTATGATGTAAGTAACAGAAGATTGAGGAAGATCTATGCACTCCAGTGCCCATTCGCCTGGTCTGAGCTGATGAAGGCAAGTCTGGCGACAGAGGTAACGTTCAGTAAAATCCGCATTTTAGTGAATTTGCGGAGTAACTTCCATTCGCCAGAGCGAATTGTCGCCTAGCAATAGAGTGTGAATGAGCACTAGCCATCGCTAGCATAACTTCGCTTCGCTTGCGAATTAACAATAGCGCAACTTTGCAACCATACGCTACCCCTGAGCGCAACTTCAGATTTTAGTGAATTTACGCCTGGCGAAGTGCGGTGAAGCGGACGCCAGCGCAACTACGAATCTTAGTGAATGTCCCACTATATGTTTAAGATTGCCAACTACTGTGCAGATCAACAATCAGCAAACTTAAATTATATATATATATATATATATATATATCTATATTACCAAAAATAACCGCACTCCAAGGACTTCTCAAGTGAAAAACACACAAAATTTATTTCAACGTTTCAGCACCATCACTTGGGGCGTCTTCAGGAAGTGACAGCCCAAGTGATGGTGCCGAAACATTGACCTTACAAGACTGACATGTTTTGATAGTGCTAAAAGATTTGAAATTGGATGTACCTCTTTCCCACAAGGCTTGAGGCACCTTGGCCCCAGTCACCTCCCATTTCATATGATACCACATCTGAACCATTTGTTATGGAAGTATGGGCTTCCCAACCTTTTTTTGTTTTATCGTGCCAACAATATCAGTGACACTGTTTTGGAATGAAATTAAGAAGGTTTTAAATGAAGTATTGAGATAAGTAATAATAAATATGTGCATAGCTGAATGGGTGGATAGGAGTACATTTCTTCAATTTTACCATTCTGAGAAACTTAATTTTGTGTCACTGTTCTTCCAGGTTGAAAATGATCCACTTCTTTGACTTGCAGATTTTGTGTGGTGATGCTATGTTCCACAGGCTAGAAAATGCTGCGGTCAGCTTAGCAGCTGTTGCCGGAATTAATTCAAATGTCTACAATAGATATATTGGATTATTTTTTGAAAGATGCTATTAAAAGCATGGTAAATGCCTGCTATCTGTGCAGATGGTATGTAAGATTAAATTATTGCCTTTTGCGTGGGTTGCAGAAAGAACCGATCATTTTTTATGAAATTTCTTTCAAAGATATTTTGTTTACTCTGAGGAAAATAAATATAATGTAGAGCAGAAATCCCATTGTGAGTTGGTGTCTGAGGCGTAGAAATAATCTATCATCATTAGGCTTACTCTGTTAAACTGTTGCTCGGGTCTGGCAAAACATAAGAGCTACAACCGTTTTACAGCAGTTTATATTCAGTGAACGTGCTTTCTTATTAGCCACCCTTTAATAGATATGTATATGTGCCTTTTTTATTATATATATTTTTTCTCCCACTGAAGCTTTTCTTAAACTAAGGCTTCACACTTATTATTTTAAAGCAGCATAAATTTTAGAAAGAAGTAAACTTTATTTTCTTATTCGCATCATATCTGTTTCAAGACATGTCTATTAGCAATTCAAAAAGGAGTTAATTGTTTACCCTTCTGTACATGTTATAGAGAATAACGTTACCTTTATTATAAATTGTAAATATATTAGAAATCACTAAGGAATTTCAATAATGATATATATTTATATCCTCAAAATTTACAGCAGGGCTATATTATTTTTTTATAAGGATATATTTTATAGAAGGATATTAGAAATCATCCAGTACATATGTACAATGTACAGGTAACCAAACACCAAAGGCATTTATTAGGACTCATGTACAAGGAGTATGTATGGTGCGTGGGTCAAAAATTGGCATAATTTTTCATGCTTTTTACAAAGTTTGCAATATATTTTTTCTAGTATTTTAAGTCACTGGGCACAAAGCAAAAATGTTGCACCGTAGTTAGGCACAATGTGTGCACTATTTCAAATATCACATGCTTTTGTAAATCTCATGAAAATTGTTTTTGTGTAAACAAAAAAATAATAATTGAAATAAAACAGAAAAAGAACCTGGAACTTAACACCTGTTAAATGGTAGGTGTTATGCACTGGTGCCCTTGTGCCTACTGTGTCTTCCATCTCATTCACAATTAATACGCCTCAAAGCATGGCCATCCTAAGCCAAGCAATATTAACACTTTTTGCTTTAAATGCATGATAGGTCTTAAAGTGGCCAAACCCTGAAAGATCCACTTATTTAGCAAGGTTTTTAACAAGTAGATCTTTCCCCAATATGCCCACATTGAGGTGGATCACAATTCTGTGGATACAGACCATCAGTGCGTGGACCACATCAATGACCCATGCAGTACTTACCCCTACAGGATTTTAAAACCTGCCTGATGAACATCTGGCTGATTTTCAGTCAGATATCAATCAGGTAGGCCAATTGGAGGGCCCAATGCACAGGCATGCATCCTTCGGCAGCTTTTATTGTTGCATGTATGACCATCTTAAGCCTATCTAGGGACATATGGGAAAGGTGTGTAGAATAGATACATGGTGCTGCACTAGAAAGTTACCCAGGCCTATGCATTTTTTTCCCCATATAAGACCACTTGCAAAGAAGTGCTTTGTACACTAATTTTCCAAAAATATCCCATTGTTAAAAGACATTATTAGATGATTTTTTTTCCTTTATCATTTCAGCAGACAATGGATTACAACTGATATTTTACAATTGACCGTATTGCATTTATCATTTCCTTTACTGATGTTTTAAACTCTTAGGGTGGTGGCAGAGTTGGCTACTGGGGGAGATTAGTCGCCCAGCAACAAATCGCCTCTTCTTCGGGCAACTTATCCCCTAAATGCCTTCCCACCGGCTAGAATGTAAATCACCGGCGGGATGGCATTCAGACCGATTCGGCTTTGCCTCGCGAGGCAACTTGGACGATTACGGAAAACAAAAATGAATAGACTATTTGTCGTTGGGCGACTAATCTCCCCTAGTCACCACGTCTGCCACCACCCTTATAAGGAACAGTGTTCCAAATTACAGAGAAACCCCAATTCCACATCATTACAGATAATAGATCCCATACCCATATAGCAAACAGTGTATATGTTTATCAAGTTCTGCTCATATTATTCTGTAAAATTAGTTATTAGTGAAATAACAGATCAATAGACAACACATGAAAACAAATAAAAACTTGTTAATCTATAATTAAGACTTAGTTGAAAAATATTTTAATCCTCAACGACAAATGCACATGTGTATATATAGGTATATTTAAAAAAATCGGAAGAGGCAGTAATCAGTTAAGCTGGGATTCATAATTTCTGCACTTACTTGAATTTTTGGACATGAAATATTATGTCATCAATTTACTTCCATGGCGACACATTCTTCTTAATTGGATCAAAGTTTTCCTGCTTTATATTTGATATATTGGTCAATTAAGTATGTCTTATGCATAGGCAATTTCTAGGATTTGGAACAGTTTCTAAATTAAGTAATAAGGAAGGCATTCATTAGAAACACTAATGCTAAATTACAAGATTGTCTTGTGATTATAATATATATATATATATATATATATATATATATAAATAGATAGATAGATAGATAGGTAGATAGATAGATAGATAGATAGATAGATAGATAGATAGATAGATAGATAGATAGATAGATAGATAGAACTGGAAATGCCGGCACAGCACGTATACTGGTATAAGGTGCCTGGGTGCAGAGATATGTATTAGTATTTACAATGGCTCAAAAGAAGCTAGCACACTACAGTTTTTTTCTGTTAAAATAAAAACCTTTTTTTCTCCATAAGTCCTGTGTGCTAGCTTCTTTTGAGCCAATATATATATTGGCTCAATATATATATATATATATATATATATATATATATATATATATATATATAGATAAATACAAGAGGTCCTCTGCATTCCTCTGCATTCAACCCATTATCAATAGCCTTACCCTTTAAACAAAACAGGGATTGTTTGTCCATATATTGCAATATATTTAAGATGGCCAACTACGTCAAAGTCATCCCATATCTGGCCAGTCCTACGCTCAATTTTCATCTGATTCATTAAGAATTCTATTGCTTCATTATACATTTTACAAAGGGACTAAGTTTTACCTGCAACTTACTAGCTGCTTTCAAAGTAAAACTCCCAAACTTAGCTGCCCTTTTATTAGACACCAGTGGGATCACCTGACTATAGCTGGGAAGAGAGGGAGCTACAACATGGAGCTGGTCACTGCTCCTGTATAACTATAACAAACAAGGGAAAGTTGTGCTCACCACTAATTTTTAAAAACATTAGGTGGGGGTGCAATGAGGCTGTAACCGCAAAATACATATAGACAAATACAAGAGGTCCTCTGTATATATACAGTAGATAGATAGAGTATATATGAAAGAAAGAAGAGCCATTATGTAAAGCAGGTTTTCTTCTTTTGCATACAAATCCAGGAGGTAAAATACATCCATTAGCAGTCATTTTCTACTGCAAGTCCAATGTGCAAATGGCAATTTCATACTCAGTTTGTAATGTTTTTTTTTACAAGCAATGCAGAATTTCCCCCACAATTCCAGCATAATTGCAACAGTTGCAACAAATTGGATGCAAGTTGTGATCAAACTGTCTGGATTGGATAATTTCCAGCACCCACCATCAAAATGATGTTTGTGCATTATTCTTGAAGTCAGCTGTGCCAACTGACACAGTACAAGATGAAGATCTGAAAAAGAGATACACATTGTTTTTACTTATTGCTATACTACCAGCATTATCTATTTATTAAAAGTATAGTACTCTGTGCTTGGTACAGGGTACGCAGGTGCAATGGAGTCCTTGCATTCAATGGCTACCATTTCAAATGGAGGCAGCCTGCACCTAACTTACAAAACAGCTGCACTAGCACTGCAAGAGATAAAGGTGCCTTCTAATCTGTGTGCGTATGCATACACACATTTTTGATCAGTCCTACCATATGCAATTGCACCTATTGCGGCAGAGGAAACCTAGAGCTACTGCCACCTCTGGAATCAGGTGGTAGGTCCAGGGTGCCAGTGCAGCACACTTTACCTAAAGAATAGGGTGCAAGCATTACTTGAATACTGAACACCAGAAATGGTGTCAGCCCTTTTGCATTAATTTTGATCAGTTGCCATGGAGTCAAGTGTGACACCCCCTGGCATGTGCAACACAGCTGGAATTCTGGAGAAACCACTGTACTATATAGAAAAACATGGTGATTGCATTTGAAATCGCACATTAAGGAACTGCACATTAAGGAACTGATTTACCAACACAATTTTGCGCATTTGTGTCCCTCAACCCGAAATCTCATATTGATCGAGTTATCTGTGAAAAAAACTAGAATCCCTCAAATCATTATGTTTTTCGGCAAAACTCTCAGAAAAAAACTAGAACATCGAGCAGTTTGTTAACCTTTTCAAATGGTTTAAGATACCTCTACCATTGAATTCTACAGAACCTCAGCAGGTTTTAAGTGGTGTATTTTCGGATTCAAGCTGTTTCCAGGGTTGGGGTATAATAAATCTCAAATATTACGTTTTTTTAAAAAAAAAAGTTTTACTCAAATACTTAAATTTTCATGGAAGAAACAACTGGAACCTTAATAAATCTACCCCTAAATTACCCTATAAACCCGAGTATAAGCCGAGTTTTTCAGCATCCAAAATGTGCTGAAAAACTCTGTAGCTGAGATTTCAGTCACTTTTAATCATTCCTATACCAACAGTATACTTGGGGAGAGACTGCAATATCCCACAATGCCCTCTGTTGGTTATATGAAAGAATAACAGTGCGCCCTCTGTTGGTTATATGAAAGAATAACAGTGACTGCAATATCACACAGCACCATCTGTTGGTTGTATGAAAGAATAACAGTGCGCCCTCTGTTGGTTATATGTAAGATTAACAGTGACTGCAATATCACACAGCGCCATCTGTTGGTTATGCGAAAGATTAACAGTGATGGAAATATCACACAGCACCCTCTGCACATGGTAGTGGGACAGTGGGACAATGCACACAGTAATCCGTTTGGCAATTCTCTGTCACCATCAACTTTGCAAAGAAGTCCGGTTGATCGCTGGGGGGGGGTCGCTTTGGCAGAATGTGCGCTGCTGGGAGACAGGGCTGTAGTTGTGTCTAGGCTTATACTAGAGTCAATAAGTTTTCCCAGTTTTCGTAGGTAAAATTAGGTACCTCGGCTTATACTCGGGTCGGCTTATACTCGAGTATATACGGTACCCCTATGACTTTGTACTTATTCTGACCCACTTCTCTGCACACAAAGTTTTGAAAAGTGCACATAAAAGAACATTTTGGACAAACATTGAATAAAAAATTGGAGGTAGCACTGATTCACCCATTCAGTAAAGAAATTTTAGAAGTTATAATTGTTCATAAATAATTACCATAAATGTTTAAGCAATATGGAATCTAGCCAGTAATATACCATCATGTATTTTTATGTAATATATTAGAAATTCAAATGAACACTGCATCAGCAAAGACACCAACGCTACATATTCACAGCGTCTTTATTGTGCTTAATGTGCATTTTGACATAAAGCTATTGTTTGCTTTACTATCAGCTAGGGAACTATTACAGCACTTACACCATATTTGTGGAAAACTGATAAACACAATCAGAATTATATCCCAAGAGATGAAATAACTATTTGATGGGGAGAAAAATCACTGTTATTATCCTACTTCTTTTCCCTTTTGCTGAACCCTGGATGACTGCCCTTTAATGTGTGTAGTAATCAAATTTACTTTTTCCCAAAATCCAGTTCTAGTTACCGTATCTTCACTTCCAGTTCCCTAAATCCAATGTGGGTGACAGAGTCAAGACTGAAGCACATTTTTGTATACATATAAAATGCCATCTTTGTGCACAAAGCCAGCTGTATTCTGACCCAACCATCTGGATCAACAATAAGAGGATCTGGCAAAAGGTCAAAATTGGAACACTTGTTTATATGCTAGCCTCATCAGCTATATAGCCTGTAATCCTGCACCGCCCAACTTTACTGATTACTTCTGAGATTTAAAATATGTACAGGGGAATGTAATAAAAGTCGCAAAGAGCAAAACAATTCGCACCAATAAGACTAAAAATCCACATCTCGCAATGTAATATTGTTCCTTAAACGGTTATTGCATTGCGAATTTTAATTGCGCAAGTGCTTGAAGGTGTCGTAATCTTTTGGAGCAAACATAATGACTTTTTCAGTAAGAAGTTTTATTACATTGACTGCGCATTGGCGCAAACTATAAAATTCGCAAACGGACTTTCACTGTCGGAAGTGGTCACTAAACAGTTTCCGGGCTTGCAAAGGCTATATTAAATTTGCACAAAGCAAAATTTGTTTGCGCAAAGGCATAACTTTTCGCATTGCGAATAGTTTTTCCGTTATCGATTTTTATTACATTCCCCCGAAAGACTGTTCATAACAAATACAGATTTCATCTTAGTCCCACTTAAGCACAGTCCACATTGCTCAGTTGTCTAACCAGTTAACATTTCTATCAAATTCATTTTGTTTCCCAGGGTTATTTAAACTGATCTATTCTCACCCTCAATTATCTGTAGTTTGCTTAAAAAATTAATATCTAAAAATAAATACATACATATATAAATGTAGGGAATGGTTACTTTAACCTGTTAAGTAAAAAAGTGCAGTAGGATGATCATTCAATAGTGAGCATGGCAAAAGAAAACAAAAACAAGATACTAGTACATTTCGAAGCACTCAGGAGAAGTGTTTAAATATTTTCTTTAATTTCTTGGTTTCTTTTTGTTCTATTGAAGCACATGGAGAAATTGCAACATATTCTTCATGAAACTATAGAGATTGTTTCCATGTACATAGCTAGTCTGCTACAGTGAACACTATCCGCCTTTCCTTGGCATTATGTAATGTACAAAGTTATACAGGGCACTAAAGTGATTACAATTGATGCCTTATATCTATGCTGGTTTCCCAAGTTCAATTCCGAATAGGTTTTAAGATTTTCCTGTGCTTGCGTTGATTTCCTCCAGATACCCTAAATTCACCCCACTATCCAAAAATATACAGGCAGGTTAGGTGGTTTCTTATAGTATACAATATATATATATATATATAGATACATTAGAACCTATACCTTCTATGCATAATAACTAATGTTACACATATAAACAATACTGTCATAAAGCACTTTGTAACTTGCATGCACCAAATCGAAAGACCTATATCAAGACACACCAAACATGGTTACACCCCCAGTAGCTCAAATGTCCAAAAGGCATCTTTGCTTTGAGAGATTAATTTAATAGTAAACCTTAAATTCCCCAGACAGAACACTGTCATTATATAAAAGTAACCATTTTGCAATACAGCTTTGTTGACAAAACTAACTCTAAACTGTGTAAATACAAAGACAATTTACAACTGGGAAAACAGGTTATGCAACATTTAACAATATTAAAAAAAACATTAACACGTTTCTTAAAGGGGAACTCCGGCTTCCAAACTAAAATTTGATAAAGAGGCCCACATAGCACAGAAACCCTTAATATATCCATCACAGTTACCTGTTTCTTCAAAAAGTATGAATAAATGCCATTTTGTATGCTGAAATCCAGCTGTTTAAAAGTTCTTCTCTTATAATAATTTGATTATTTGATTATATATTCTGCATAATTTGAAATCCTGGCAGGGAAGGAGGGACTAAAACACTGATGTTACAAATTGTAACAACTACTCCACAGCTTGCAGGCAGCATGCAGGAACTACATAACCCAAAATGCATGGCATTGTGATGTTCTGTTTCTTACTGAAATCACATGTGCAGGGAATTGTGGGAGTTGGAGGATACAGGCTAAGGACAGATGGCTGCTGATACAAAGTAACAGTAGTCAGCCAACTAAGTAGTCAGAGAGATGAGCAGGAGAGCAGGGGGCTAGGCTGCGGGAAGTGTCAGTTTGTGTTTTTATGGAGTTCCCCTTTAAGAAAATGCATATACAGTACCTCTGGATTAATACTGCATGCAAACAAAACTGCATATTGGTAATATCAAATTCCTGCTTTGCACAGCAGAGAGAGTCCTATCCCTAACCTACGGACATAACTATAAAAACCCCTTCTGTTACTAAGAATAAAACCTAGGTACCCATATTAACAGGGGGAGCCCACAATTGATTCCAAGAAGGTTTTGTTATAACACTATTATTTATACTAAATACATCTAATATTCTATTAGCTGATCTAAATGTAGTAGTTGAATTGTTTCCAGGGCTTAGTGCTATTTTGAATTGTTATTATTCCAAAATGTCCTTTTGTTTGAGGAAATGCCAGGACAGACAGTACAATTACCATCAGTAACATTACATTTTTAAATATTTTTAAATATTTTTTCCAGATGTTTGGAACTACAATTAAAGCATTGTTTGGCTGAGCATTTTGGGGACTGGAGCCTACAAAAAGTGTGGGGGTTATATGGTATGTATCCCTTTTTAAGGAATACTTTAAGAGAGATAGTATTACTTCAAAACAGTAATTTTCATGTGAGTGTGAATACATACTTTAGGAACAGGTGTGTCAGTTAGTTGATCAGTCATTCTGATTGACACAAATGGCCTACAACAGGTACATATTCTGGCAAATTTAAAATGAGTAAATGTGTCTCTCTGCTCTACATCTATTTTGTATTGTGTAGCACCATGGTCCTAGAGGAACGTTGTTTTGTTTCACTGTGTACTGTACAAACGTATATGGATGAAATGACAATAAACTCACTCTTGACTCTTGACTCTTGACTTGACATTGCTTAAGTTTATCTTTGGATAAATGTTTGAATTTGAACAACAAATGCTTTTAAAAACATATTTATTTAACCAATTATGGTTTTTAAAATGAAAAACTATATTGACGTACTTATGAAGATCTATGGGAAAGCATCAGCTTTGCTAAAAAGTATCCTGCTGCATATTTTCTCCCCAGAAAAGTAACCCCTAAACTGTCTCAGACCAGCAGTACTTGTTAGCAGAGGCTCTTCCTTCTTCTTTTGGTCACAGTGTCAGATTTGGGTTTCTGGGCCCACTGGAAGCCTTACCTCAAAATACCCCAAATCCACATACTAGCCAAGGCCCCCCCATACCTGTCGTGAACCAACAGCTGAGGCCACTACCCTGTTGCAAACCTGCAGCTGAGGCCCATAAGCCCTATAATGAACTTGGGCCCCTCCTACATACATTCTTTGTACTATCCACCCAAAAAGAAACATCTCCTCCTGCATTGCAGATCCTGCACTGGGGCCCACTGGGCACACTCACATGATGATGATATTAAGAATCAGCCCCTATTGTTCCTACCTGATACTTCTAATGCTGTTCAGGGCACAAACACCTTTGGCCAAAAAATGTTCTTAGTAAAAGGATACATTACATATTATTAATATTATTATTATTATTATTATTATTATTAATAAACTGTGTGATCACTGTTATAAAATTTAATACTTACAATATTTTCTCCAGCCTGCAGTAGCTGAAATACAAGTGATAGAATCTTTGAAAGCAGAGCTCAAAGTCTACAGAGTGGGCCATATTTTTTATAGTTGGCTTTTAGTGCTTAGTGACTTATTCGTCCTCGACAACCTGAGGCTTGCCTTGCTAACTCCCAAAATGTACCCTACTACCCTTCCATCATCATGAAACAGCAGTGCACTCTAACCTTAAGATACTACCTTCTCATGCAATATTCTGATATTACCCTACAAGACAAAAGAATCAGTTAAATTTCTGCCTAAAGCAATGAAGAAATTTGAAAGACATATTTATAGCAGGAAGATTGCATTTGTATAACAGAACACATCTTCACGCCAAAAAACAGTGTATAGTAAAATCTGTGGATGAAAAGATATGCTTTGCATACTAAGCAACAATATTATTAAGGAACCTATTCAGCTCATTCACATAAGCAATGCAGGATTCACATGCTCATTTTCTTTTTCTCCTGCCCTGAAGCTATCCAATTAAAATACAACAGCTTCCTGTACTTATGTCTGATGAGTTCAACGCCAGTACAGTAAGTTTAAAGGCAGTCTCTAGATTTTTTAATTTAACGTAAATATTAAATATGCTGTCATGGAAATCATTTGTTATTTGTGCTAATACTTTTTTTAAGGCACACATTCTAATTTGCAAATAGTTTTCAGTTATAGTTCCATCAAACAGTTATTTGCTGTGCTACTGTGCCACATTAAACACACTATTTTTGAACAATTTTCAGCTATGCAAATGTGGGGCATAAAAATTTTTTGGTAATAATTATTATTCTTTTATCAAGGAGTCAGTTAAAATGTAAAAATGTATGTTAAATAATAATTTTTGGTAATAATTATTAGGGATACACCGAATCCACTTTTTTGGATTCGGCCGAACCCCCGAATCCTTCACGAAGGATTCGGCCGAATACCGAACCGAATCCGAACCCCGAGGGGTGGGAAGGGGAAAACATTTTTTACTTCCTTGTTTTCTGACAAAAAGTCACGCAATTTCCCTCCCCGCCCCTAATTTACATATGCAAATTAGGATTTGGATTCGGTTCGGCCGGGCAGAAGGATTCGGCCGAATCCGAATCCTGCAGAAAAAGGCCGAATCCTGGCCGAATCCTGAACCGAATCCTGGATTCGGTGCATCCCTAATAATTATTATTTTTTTATCAAGGAGTCAGTTAAAATGTATGTTTTTGGAGTGTGAAAGTAAACCTAAGTACCCAGAACAAACACATGCAGACATGAGGAGAACCCATTGGAGAGAGTGAGCAGGTCAGAATTAAACTCAGGACCCCAGTGTAGCAAGCCAACCACTGAGCTATTGTATAACTGTACATAACATTATTTTAATATTTGATTTCTTGATGGAAATTATACTATAATAACAATATAAATGTAATAGATTTTTTACCATTAGCGTTTATACAGTGCCAATATGTGACTGATAACACAAGAAGAATTTAAAGTATAACTTTTCTGAAACTTTTCTTATGTTTGTGTGTGTTTTGTCTTTTTTTTACATATATTCTTGTTCACATTCTGCAACTGTAGGGATTGGAGGAAATGAGGAATACTGCTAACTCCTGCACTGCAGCCAAGCATATAGTTTGTGTCTAAACCTTTTGGATATGGGTAACTATGTCTTACTCCCCATTGTTCTCAAGCATGGCTGTAATGCAAATTGGCCAAATGCATCATATTCTGTGACATAGGCATTTCGTGCCCTTATCCATAGCTATATCCTGTATCCATATGTTTAGTTACAATATCAAATAATTGTGTGTCATCTGGATTCAATATTGGCATTTATTTTAAAGTTTATTGTTGTTGTTTTAAGATGCAGAGTGTGTGTAAAAGGGTAAGCAATTTTTTTTTTGTTAATGTTTTAAAAATATTTTTTGAGTCAATGTACGCATATTGGCACTTATTTATACTGCTGTTCACACTGAAATGGCACAGAACTCATGGTGTGCATATTTGGGGAGCCAGCTTATTTCTAACCCTTCAAAAAATGTGGTTCTATTTTATGCCCTGTATACTTACAAAAAATAGCGAGAGGAATAGGAAGAAGTAGGATGTTTAAAGCAAAGTTTTTCATTAGAGGAAACCTTTCAACATATGTCTGTTATATCAACAGGCACCAAATACGACCAAATAGGGGTCATTTTTTCCATTGGGACAGCAGTCTCATGTGGTACTCAGCTGCAGTAAAGTCAAGAACTGTGCCATTCATTATGTATTTTTTGACAGTTGCTTGGCTGGCTGCATCTAGTGGCAGTTACTGATAAACACCACTGGGTTTTTTAAAGATGTGTGTCCCAATACAAACCAAGCTGCTCTGACAACAAAAATGCTTTAATTTTGTCTCTAGCAGTCAGTCCTAGGATGAGCACAATTATTATAGGAGAAGGAAAGGCTTGGTGCACTTGGGGGTGCCAAATGTTAGGCTCCTATGTTCTGCTCCTATCAGCAGAAAACTGCACCGGCTCGGGGTTTTATCAGTGAGCACCACGGATCGATCCTCTTCCCGCGTCTTCTTTCTTCAAATTTCCCAGGGCAAACGCATGCGCAGTTAAACAAAATAGACAACTTTTTAGTTAAAATTCGGCTTTTAAATCTACTGCGCATGCGCAGCCCCGCGAAGGAAAGAGGAAGCCAGAAGAGAAGCGATCCGTGGTGCTCACTGGTATAACCCCGGGCCGGTGCAGTTTTCTGTTGATAGGAGCACTGGCACGGGTTTCAGGTAAGTAACTACAATTACTTGGTGGTGCTTAAAGGAAAACTATACCCCCCAAACAATGTAGGTCTCTATTAAAAGATACTGAGTAAAACAGCTCATGTGTAAAAGTCTGCTCCATGTAAATGAACCATTATCATAATAATATACTTTATTAGTAGTATGTGCCATTGGGTAATCATAAATAGAAAATTGCCATTTTAAGAAATAAGGGCCGCCCCCTGGGATCGCTGTGTACACATACAAACCACATGTAAGGTCACATGAGCCAATTAACAGACAGAGTTCTGCCTTTTGCTTCCTCACTTCTTCCTGTTACAGTTAGTGTTGTAGTATTTCTGGTCAGGTGATCTCTGAGGCAGCACAGATAGAGTCACGAAATGGTGGCTCAAGGCAAGAGATGTAAAAGGGCAATATTTATGTAAATATATATTCCAGTTTGGTAAGATTCTTTAATATGTCATTCAATTTGATCTAAACTATCTGTTGCTTAAGTATTCATTTTGGGGGTATAGTTTTCCTTTAACATTTGGCACCCCCAAGTGCACCAAGCCTTTCCTTCTCCTTTAAAGTATAATTCACTTACATATGGGACCTTTCTTGTGTTTCTCTTTAGGCTGTCTGTAATAAACACAAGCATGAGCATGTCAGAATATAGTGTGCACATCATAATATTGCAGCATATCTAGTGGTTGCAGAACTTTTCAAGTTATAACATTGTCAAGGTTTTCATAACAATTTGTTACAATCCAGAGATAATAGTTGTACAAAAACAAATCAGATACAGTCAAACCTCAATTTTACATCCCCTGATTTTAAGTTTCCCCTCACTTTACATTGTTTATTTTGTGGTCCCACCTATATACTGTATTATGATTTTACATTTTACCTTAATTTACACATTTTTATTCTGGTCCCTTAAAAAGCGTAAAATGGGGGTTTACAAGCATTTTTCAAGCCCCAACAGTGTGCTCTCTTCTTACTGATTACAATCAATCCAAAGTTGCCAGATCATGTCATTTATATGCTTCTACCATAGTAGTAAGGCATATACCAGGGGTGTCCAAACTTCTGGCTCGCCGGGCCACATTGGAAAAAGAAAAATTGTCTGGGGCCACACATGAAATACACAAACATGATTTGTAAAAGTAAAGGAAATACACAGAAAAGAACTACAATACCAGTTGGATAACTAGATGGAGCGATACACTTGAATATGGGACACCTGGATATTAAATAGACTTATTATTATATTATTATTACTAACTGGGCAATGGGCCGAGTCCCCCCTCCTCCTATTTCCTCGGGAACCGAGCGTTTTAAACTGGGCCACATTCATATGCATCCTGGGCCGCATATGGCCCTCGGGCCGCAGTTTGGACACCCCTGGCATATACGGTGGTCTATGGCCAGACACTGCTTTTAGCCACGTTTCCTTAGCAGGTAGAAATTAACTTTTCTAATTTACTGTTAACTGTCTCTGGAAATGCCACAAGGCCTTGGTTAGAAGCTGTTTATCAGGGTCATTTATGTAGCCAACTGGAGGGCAAAAAGTTGTTGCGTGAATTACCACCATCATTAATGAACGGGTTTCCAAGGTAGCAGAAGCTTAAGCATACAGTTAATTTTGCCACTGATCACCAGACATTATGTATTGTGTCTGATTAACTGTGGAAGTGCAAGTGATATTGCTCACATTTTGCTGTATCAGACAAAATTGCATAAGGTGCATCTCTCTGTCAGATAAGCTATGGTTAAACAGTGAAAGTATTTTTCTTCAGTACCTTTGTAAATTTGGGCAGGAAATAATGTATGTGTGAAATTATGACATATCAGGCAATTCAGGAAAATAGTAGTCAGTAGTCATGGTAATTAAGCTCCTCACTCCACTCACCAAATAACAGGGTGGACTGCTACAGCTCTCCATGTACTCCATGAATAAATATTGTCAGTGATGAGATGATTGTAGAAAGCATGGTAGTGCATACCCAGTATATTTTGAGGTTGAAAGTTATAGGTACAATGCTAATTGCTATACTTTTCATGCTGTCAATGGAAAGCAACCTATGATGATTCACAGGAGCAGTAATTAAAATGCCTAAGTGAACAGCTATATTGCCATAATTGTATATCTTTCTGGAGGGGCTATGAACAGACGTAGGGTATTATTCCTGTTACAGCTCTGTCTGGAGGGTTGTTTTACCTGTCATTTTCAAATGGCCCTATAGTGACATATGACAGCACCCTACTGGTCTGCTGGGCAATACCCCCTGCTGGCTTTCTATCTGTCAGGGAGCTGGGATGCTCCCACCAGGGAGGAGGTCCAGATCTAGGAGGAAGCCCTTAGAGGGATCAAAAGTCGCGGTGTCCAAAGGGTTAAGCAAAAGGATAGTCAGAGTCCAGGCAAGGGTTCAAGGGCTGGAAGAATAATCAGCAGAATCCAAAGTCCAGGCAAGGGATCAGGAACAATCAGAAATAAGAACAGTCTTGAATAGTTCACAGGGAACCCAGGATACACACCAGGAAGGTATACTGTACTTGGGCGCCATTCTGGCGTCTAGGTTGCGCTTTTAAGTTTGAATTTGGCGCCATAGTGACGTCATTGACGTCCTGACGCTGGCGTCGATGCGCTGGCGTGTTTGCGCCGGCGCCGCTACCCACGTGGCGGCCATGGGCGCTGCCATTTTGGGAGCAATGCCGGAAGGAATAGACGCGCCGCCCGGAGCGCCTGGAACTGCTCCGGGCGGCGTTCGTGAGAGTCCCCCCCCCACGGGGGGCCACTGGACCACCAAGGCTAGGCTTCTGGGGAAACTTAGAGTGGAAATCCCTCACCAGACGAGGAGCATGAACACCAGAGTGTCCTTCCCAGGAGCATTCTTCAGGGCCAAAGCCCTTCCACTTGATGAGGTACTGAAGAGAACCCCTGGAGATTCTGGAGTCAAGGATCTTCTCCACCTCATATTCTTGTTGACCATCCACAGAGATAGCAGGACGGGGAGGCTGGACAACAGAAAAGCGATTGGAGGTAGCCGGTTTCACCAAGGAGACATGAAACACATTGGGTATTCACATCTCAGGGGGAAGCTGAAGTCTGACAGCCACAGGATTAACAACCTCAGAGATGGAGAATGGACCCAGAAACTTTGGACCCAACTTGGGAGATGGCACCTTCAACCGAATGTTCCTGGAAGACAACCAGACTTTATCACCAACCTTGTAGGGAGGAGAGGGTCTACGTCTTTGATCTGCAAACGTTTTGTGAACCAGAGCACTCTTCTCCAAGTTCGACCTGGTGGCAGCCCAGATAGCAGACATGTGGGCTGCATGGTCATCTGCAGCCGGTACGTCAGATAACACAAAGTCCTGTGGGAAGGCTTGAGGGTGCTGACCATACACCGACATGAATGGAGACCTTCCAGTGGAAGTGTGGCAGGCATTGTTATGAGCGAATTCCGCCCACGGGAGGAGGTCAGACCAGTCATCTTGACAAAGAGAGACATGGTTCCTCAGGAACTGTTCCAAAGCTTGGTTCACACGTTCAGCTGCTCCGTTAGTCTGGGGATGATAAGCGGAGGAAAACTGGAGAGTAATACCCAGATCTTTGCACAGGGAACGCCAAAATTTAGTTGTAAACTGGGAACCTCTGTTGGAGACAACTTCCACAGGAAAACCATGCAGACGGAAAATATACTGGATGAAGAGCTGAGACAACTCCACAGCAGAGGGTAGCTTCCGCAGGGGAATGAAATGGGCCATCTTGTTAAAGCGATTAATCACAACCCAGATCACAGTGTTTCCACTAGAGGGGGGAAGTTCAGCAATGAAGTCCATTGCTAAATGAGTCCATGGACCAGAGGGAATAGGCAATGGTTGTAATAACCCACTGGGGCAAGAATGGCTAGGCTTGGAGGTGGCACAAACGGTACAAGCAGCAACAAAGTCTTTGACATCTTTATGAATAGTCGGCCACCAGACTAAACGTCTAAGGAGTTCAAGAGTTTTTTCAGGACCAGGGTGTCCTGCTTGCTTGGAACAGTGGGTTTGTTGAAGAATAGGAAGACGTAACTCGGAGGGAACAAAAGCCATCCCAATGGGGGTATCTGGAGGAGCAGAAGACTGTCCAGCCATGATTTGTTCGTCAAATTGGGGAAACAGAGATGCAATAATCTTGGCGGGGGGAATAATTGGTTCAAGCCTTTCTGGAAGACGATCACCCGGAGTGAAACTTCTGGAAAGCGCATCGGCCTTCCTATTCTTGGAGCCAGGACGATAGGTCAGAACAAAGTTAAAACAGGAGAACAGGGCCCACCTGGCCTGACGAGGATTCAGTCTCTTGAGAGAGTGTATGAACTCCAAGTTCTTATGATCAGTATAAATCGTGACCGGAATTAAAGAACCCTCTAGGAGGTGACGCCACTCTTCAAGAGCAAGCGTGACTGCCAGAAGTTCTCGATTTCCTACATTGTAATTCTGTTCTGCAGGAGAAAATTTTCTGGAGAAAAAGGCACAAGGGTGCAACTTCCCATCGGCAGAATGTCTCTGGGATAGGATAGCCCCAGCACTTACTTCAGATGCATCCACCTCAATGCAAAAGGGTAGCTTAGGATCCGGATGACGGAGGACTGGGGCAGAAGAAAATGCATCCTTCAGGGACTGAAACGCTTCTACAGCAACTGGAGGCCAAGAACTGGGTTTACCCCCTTTTCGGATGAGAGTAAGGATAGGTGCAATACGGGACAAGAACCCCCTGATGAATTGCCGGTAGTAGTTGGCAAATGAACCTTTGAATAGCCTTGGTGCTCAAGGGTAGGGGCCACTCTTGGATTGCAGACACTTTAACGGGATCCATCTCTAAACCTTCTGGGGAGATGATATAACCCAGGAAAGGAATCTTAGACACGTCAAAGACACATTTCTCCAATTTGGCAAACGAGAGAGTACTTCTTTCACCTGGGAGCGATGAGATACGAGGTCTTTCGAGAAGATCAGGATGTCATCAAGGTACACAACCACAGACTTTCCCAAGAGATCCCAGAAGATGTCATTCACGAGTTCTTGGAAGACAGTGGGGGCATTACAAAGGCCAAAGGGCATTACGAGATATTCATAGTGCCCGTCTCGAGTGTTGAATGCCGTCTTCCATTCGTCCCCGTCACGGTTGCGGATGAGATTGTACGCCCCACGGAGATCCAATTTAGTGAAAATTTTAGCCCCTTTTAATTGGTCAAAGAGTTCAGCAATCAGAGGCAAGGTGTACCGTTTTTTAACTGTGATTTTATTAAGGCCCCGGTAGTCAATGCAAGGACGTAGGCCTCCATCCTTCTTTTCCACGAAGAAGAAACCTGCCCGGCAGGAGAAGTAGAAGGGGGATAAACCCCCGCTGGAGATTCTCTTGAATATAATCTTTCATAGTGGAAGTCTCAGCTGGAGAAAGAGGATAGATGTGGCCTCTAGGGGGCATGGTTCCTGGCAGAAGATCGATAGGACAATCGTAGGATCGATGTGGAGGGAGGAATTCTGCAGACTTCTTACAGAAAACATCGGAGAATTCCTTGTAGAAGGAGGGTAGAGTCTTCAGATCAGACTTATAGATATTTATCCTCTGGAGGGGTTCAGCAGGAAGACAGTGCTGCTTGCAAAATGGGCTCCAACGCGAAATCTGCAGGCGCAGCCAAGGAAGACCCAAAACAACTGGAACGGAGGGGCAGGAAATAATTAGGAACGATAGTCTTTCTTTATGCAGAGTCCCAACCTGCACAGGCAATTCCCCAGTCGTCATGGAAATAAACTCAGCCTCCAGGGGTCTGTCGTCAATGGCAGTGACACGAAGAGGAGTAGACAAAGGAAATAAGGGAACTTCCATATATTTGGCAAATAGAGTGTCCATGAAGTTCCCAGCAGCTCCAGAATCAATGAACGCTGAGCCGACAATGGTCTTAGTGGCCAGACGAATCTGCAAAGGAAGGAGAAACCTGTGAGTGTTCTCTTGAGACTTCGGAGTAGTGCCCCCACATGAGTTACCCTAGATATACCTCGGGGAACAGAACTCGTAGGCTTCACCGGACAAGAGTTCGCAAAATGAGATTGTCCACCACAATACAGACATAGGCCAGCCGTCCGTCTACGGAGCCTTTCTTGCTCAGAGAGACTAGCTCTTCCAACTTGCATAGGCTCCTCCGGGGGAGAAGTAGCTGGAGTATGCAAGAGAGGTCTTTGGAAGCGGGGTGCCAACAAGGGTTGAAATCTTTTACTGCGCTCCTTCTCTACTAGATGCTCTCTGAGACGAGTGTCCACCTTAATGGATAGCGCAATCAGATCTTCCAGCAGGTCAGGGAACTCCCTGGAGACAAGATCATCTTTAATACGAATAGACAGACCTTGATAGAATACGGCCTTATAGGCATCGTCGTTCCAGGAAGTCTCAGCCATCAAAGTTCTAAAGTCAATAGCATAGTCACTGACACTGCGGTTTCCCTGTCGGAGTTGCAGAAGACGAGAAGGGGCATTAGTGACCCGACCCGGGGCATCAAACACAGTACGAAATGCTTGAAGAAAAGCCTTGGCATCAAAAGTCAGCGGAGAATTCTTCTCCCAAAGAGATGTTGCCCACTCAAGCGGTTTGCCCACCAAATGAGACATCACATACCCCACCTTGGAACGTTCATTGGGGAAGTGCGAGGGTTGGAACTCGAACTGGATCTGGCACTGTGTAGCGAAACCTCTGCAGGCTTGTGGGTCCCCACTGAAGCAAGGAGGAGGCGGAATGCGAGGTTCACCCGACGAGGAACTTGCAGTAGACGAGACAGCCGCCATGGGAGGATTTACAGCAGCTTGGGAAGCAGGTGGCGCTGGAAGCATACGAGAGAGAAGGGTATCGAGTGCCTGCCCTATGCGGTACTGCTGGGCTTCATAATCCTCCATGCGGGATGCCATTCCGCGGAGCGCTCGTCCAACATCAGGGGTAGCTTCCTCAGTAGGATCCATGGCCCAAGTATAATGTCAGGGAGCTGGGATGCTCCCACCAGGGAGGAGGTCCGGATCTAGGAGGAAGCCCTCAGAGGGATCAAAAGTCGCGGTGTCCAAAGGGTTAAGCAAAAGGATAGTCAGAGTCCAGGCAAGGGTTCAAGGGCTGGCAGAATAATCAGCAGAATCCAAAGTCCAGGCAAGGTATCAGGAACAATCAGAAATAAGAACAGTCTTGAATAGTTCATAGGGAACCCAGGATACACACGAGGAAGGTATACTATACTTGGGCGCCATTCTGGCGTCTAGGTTGCGCTTTTAAATTTGAATTTGGCGCCATAGTGACGTCATTGATGTCCTGACGCCGCCATCGATGCGCTGGCGTGTTTGCGCTGGCGCTGCTACCCACGTAGCACCCATTTTGGGAGCGACGCCGGAAGGAATAGACGCGCCGCCCGGAGCTCCTGGAACTGCTCCGGGTGGCGATCGTGACACTATCATGGATGTTTTGGGATGTCTGGGAGGTGTTAGTCCTCAGCAGGAGTCCTTTGCATTTCATTAATGAAAGAATGCAAGACTCCCTCTTATATGTAAGCAGATACAATAAAAATAATCTTCTCTCCTGCAATCATGACTTCCAGTGTTAAACTTTAGGGCTGATACCCCCTATGATTTGTGGTTTTCTAGTGTCCACAACATTACAGTTACATTAGCCCACTTCTGAATATTCAATTAGGCCTCACACCCTGCAAGCAGGATTTGGTGTTGGTAGAAATGCCAATTTTGTTTTCCATTTTTCTTTGGTGAAGGATATGAAAATAACTAGAATGTGAAAGCAGTAGAAAGACTTACTACTGCGTAATGACATTATTATAGTTTATTTATTACAGAGTCTTTTTCACACTGCTATAAGTAAATTTTACATCAATGGCATCAGTCTTTGCCCCAGTGCTGCTTACAATCTAAGTTGCCTATCACATTCACACTTAACACAACCGCTAGATGCAGTGTCATCAGAAGGCTATAAATATGCCTATAAGTGCTTGGAGTGTGGAGGAATTTTATGCAGACACTGGAAAAATAATACAAGCTTCATGAGATAATGCCCATGTCTAGGACCACTCCTCTGATCAGTAGATCCCAAGACACTGTCAACAAACAGACTAAATTACGCTTCTGTTTTATTCTTTTCATTGTGATATTTTTTCTGTTAAGGATACATTAGCAATAGTTTTTTTTTAATATAGTAATATAAAATGTCTTATAAATCAATATAATGAATGTAGATCATAATGGGACAATATCACTAAAAGCAGACCCCACATTAGTAAAGTATGGTCAATCCTGCTCTATAGTATAGAAACACCCCTCCTCAGCTGCACTTCTACCTGAGAATGGGTAGGGAGCTGGGAACACAAGCAGGCAGGAGCACTGGGGTGGGGCGAGTGGGTCTGGGTAGGGTTGGCTGTTTTTTGCAGTGGGGCCCACAACCACATAGTTATGCTGCTGCTATAAGACAAGCTCCTTTATCAACCAATGTATCCCTATTTTAGGGGCTATATGTTGACCTTCTTCATACTACCCAATTCTAATTCTTTTCACCAAGGATACTAGACCCATAGGAAATTAAGGTATTCCAGTGAAACCTCAATCACCTGATTTTAAGTTTTCCGTCACTTTACATTGTTTTTTTATGGTCCCACCTATATATTATGCATAATACATTTCCCTGATTTTACACAATTTTATTCCGGTCCCTTGAAAAACGTAAAATGGGGGTTCTACTGTATCTTGTACTGTCATTGCAAGTCAGAGGTGTACTGAACAGGCACTGATCGTAAATGCAAAACCAAAGATCTGGATGTTTTCTCTATCTAAAACTGTCAAATGACTTTACCAGAAAACATACAGAGCCTGTAATAGCTTTCACATTATTGTGAGGCAAAAGGCCTCTCTTAGCAAGCAGAACAATAGCATACTGTAGTCTACACTACAACCTCTTTCTTTTCTTAATCAAATTCATTTAAAATGGAAAGACCTTGTATTTGCAGCATATATTTGTTTATTCTTTTCCATGCTTGTATTTTGAATGCTTGAACAATGTCAGAGATTACCATATCAACAGATTCCTCCTTGTTGCATGCTGCACAGTCATCACTCACCTTCATCTCATAAAGCCTGACGTGCTACTTCATAGCCTGTTATGCTAGGTTGCTCACAGATAGCGTGGCCTCGCATTCATTCCTAGTATGCACTCTAACAAAACCTCCCATGTGAGCAGTAAACTATCATGGCCTATAATTTCAAGATGAACTAGTTTCTGAATGGAAAAGTTGTTCAAGCTGTACAATTTACTTATTTCTTTCCTGTGTGACTCTGTAGTGATGGCTAAACACAACTCCAAAAGTACACCAATGGGAGCTCTGTGCACAACTGTTATTAATACTCAGCAAAAAAATGTTCTCTTATTTATTAAAGGAAGTGGACCAATACTTTCATGTTTAGGTTATTATGAGACAATTGCAGACCAGAAAGTATAGCAAAAAGGCAAAGTTATGCTCACCATTAAATAAAAAACATTGGGTTGCAATGAGGGCATGGCCACAACATTCACACAAAGGCAAGAGAGCCTCTGCAATACCAATATATTAAAGGGCAAGTGACACATTCCAATTTTAACAGGAATGTGTCACTATGCCTACATAAGCTCTGTGTAAACTCTATGAATATGAATAGCTGCTTTTCCTTTCTAATGAATGTGCCCCCCTGTCTCCCCCCCAGCTCACCCCTTAATAACCTATGTTGGCCTCCAATATGGCTTTGAGCAGTTTCCTGGTTTACAGCACACTGTGGGAGGGATAATATTCTTATAGGCAGGGACACTGTTTACATTTGTCCTCCAGCCTATCGGAACATTGTCTGGCCACCATCATCTCACAAAGCTGTTGAACTTCAAACTGTGTCAGAGACTGACACAGTTTAGTAAGGGGTGAGTTGATGAGGCAGGAGGACACTTCCAGTGGAAAAAGAATAGCAGAGTTATGGTTTATGTAGGTAAAGTGACAAGTTCCTGTTAAAACCTTTGATGAAATGAAGACATTGTGTACATAAAGCTACTAAAAATTGTCCCCTTTATACAAAACAGAGATTGCTTGTGCATGTGTTGCAATATATTTAAGTTGGCCAATTATGTGAAAGTCATCCCTGATCTGACCAGTCGCACTCACTTTAACCTGAATTATATAATTTCTTTATTCATTTTTCACAGGGACTTAATCTTACCTGCAACTTGCTTTTCATGGTTGGAGATCCCAGATGTTTGTCCTTTTGTATTAGCCATAAGGCATTTTAAATACATGTGTGTGAAACTATAAAGCACCCGTTCCAAGAAAAGTAAGGTGGTGGTACCCTAGATAGGTATACAGGGTATCCACCTGGGGGGGGGCATTATGGCACAAGGAAAGTAAACTGGTTGATGCTGTTAGATAGCAATGGGAGACTTTTCCATTAGTTTCTCCACCAAAAGATATAAATATATAGGGGTTCAAATCCCCATTTAACTGACTCTTTCATACACCATATTATTTGATATTAAAAGAAAAACTTAAGGCATAAATCCATTTTTGCAAATGATGTACGGGTGCAGATGTGCAGTAGAGTGAACAAAAAAAAAAAACAAGCAAAATGATTTAGCTATAAAATTGCTTGCAGAAGACATCTCCTTTTAGACTTAGCTGCCAATCTTTAACATTTATTGCACAACACATCCCTAAGGCATTTCATTCCATACCTATGTGTTTCATGTACAATGCTCGGACACAGCATAAATCTTAAATCTAAAGGGGGATGAATTTGTCTTTCCTTGATAAAACTATTCAGCCCACGTGTTTTAGCTATTACTTTAGGTGAGGGTCATAATGTTATATACAACCAGCTCAACAATTTTAGTTACAAACGGCCCTATTAAATAGAAACCCATCCTGCTGTTGCAGTCAAGGCCTATATAAATGTGCCAAATTCAATCATTTCTTTTTTCCTTTTTTTTCTGGCTTTCTGCAATACCATTCTTTCACATTATTCTACCAGTTTCAGTCATTCCTTAATTTCTGGGACTGATCATAGTTACATTATTACATTTACATGCTGAGCTTCGTTCTGGCTCTGCATAATGCTAATAGAGGCAAGAAATATATCATTTATATACCAGGACTTGTCTTGACCCAAGCACCCCAGTAAAAATGTTTTATGCTTAATCAATAAGAGAACTGAAAAATACCTTCCTATATGTATATAGTGCTTTCCTGGTAAAAAGAGAAGGTCAAGGATCTATTGTGACCTAAAATATTATGCAAGGCAATGAGAAATACGATGTACTGTACCGAAGGGTTCAAATATAATGCCTCTTGTTTTATGTCATAATTAAATCAATATGTGTTATAAATCATTGAAAATGTTTTAAATTTGTATGTCCTCCAAATAATTATTTTGTAACACAACTTTCTTTATTGTGTTTCAAGCAACAAATAAAAGTAATTTGCTTGAAATATTAAAACATGAAAGTTTGGTCCTGTTGTCCACAGAGAGCTTAGAGAAAATCATCCATTTATGAAACCTGGTGAAAATTGATATTGTATGACTGTTTAGGCATGTGTGATCATCACAGTATTTCCCATTAAAGAGGGTCATTACCAACTAACAAAAATGGCTCATGCAAAGTTATTGTTGTAATCATGTGCGGATTATATTATTATACAGAAACATTGCCTGGGAAGTCCAATTATTCAACCTTAAATTATTTTACTGACCTATACCTCCACCAATCTGCCATGTATTGCAGCCACCTTCTGGAGATGTAGAAATGCACTCTTCTCTCAACCCTACTTGCTCCTCCAAATAATTTAGACACGCGACAATTCTTATGTGCGCGACAATTTCGATGCTCAACAATCTATTTTCTGCTGCAACTAATTTTTCGCCGGTGAGTTGTTGCCGCAGTTTAACCACTATCGCCGAAGTGCGGAAATTCGCTGCAAATTCGTGTCTGGCAAATTTATTCACCCATCACTATTTGTCAGTCAGCTCCCAGGTGAGCCCAAGGAAGTGGATGAAGGCCAACCTAAATATTGTATCTATCAAGACAAGGTTTGAGATAAATTCTTACTGTTGTTTAGGATTTGATTGGAACAATTTGGCTAAAAGACATTTACACCAATATTCTGAGTAGGTATAAGCTAAGTGGGGCTAGACAAATGTTGGACTGCAAAGGAAGGTCTTAACACATAAAGTGATTTGCCATTTCCTTTCTGAATTCTCTTCCTCTATGTGCTTTTCTATTTTTACAGATACAATTGATTTCAACTTGAGCCCTCTGGTATGCATGCTAGCACACATGTTGAGAAAGTGTATGAAGGTCTCAGTTATGAAGAAAGGCTGGTCAAGCTGAGATTTTTTACACTGGAGAAGAGCCGCTTAAAGGGGATATAAATTATAACTGTGAAAATATTATAGGGGACCATGCAATCAGCTGTTTGCTTTATTTATCAGTAGAACCTTTCATCCGATGCATCCAGATTAGAATAAAAGAATTTCCAACATAAAATGCAAATCTGTGAAGCAGTGGAATTCTCTCCCTGAAGTGCTTGTATTGGCAAATACAATACATGGTTACTGAAAATAACTAACTACAAAGATGATCCAGGGGCTGTCCAATTCCCTTCTTGGAGCCAGTCCATAGCAAGACAAAGCCAGACCTAGTTAATTGATGTAAGAATCAAGTAACAGTCCAAGGTCAAGACCGTCAAAAATCAGAAGATGTACTATAAGTTATAGTTAAAATTATACCAAGTCAGCAAACAAGGAATCAAGTTAGAAGCTGGAAAAAACACAGAGGGGAGCATTAAGAAATATAAAAAGGAAATCTATGAAACAGGCAACATCTGCTCTACAGAATGGCATCTGGTAAATGCTGTTGGAGCTGGATCAAATAAAGAACTGGGGACACGGGTAAGGTTTGAGTCCATATATCAAATGGTAGGAGAGGCCTCTGTTCAGTATGTGACTCTCATACATAAACTGTGGAAGTCTAGTTAAAGGATAGGAAAGTCTTCTTCCACTTGGGGATGCCAAATGTTAGGCATCCCCAAGTGATTGTACATACTTACCTGAAACCCCAGTGAGCACCGCGATCCTCTAATGGCTTCTTCTTTCTTCAAATTTCCAGCAGCAGATGCATGCACAGTAGAATGGAATAGCCGTCTTTTTAGTTAAAGTTCGGCTTTTCGCTCTACTGCGGATGCACAGCATCTATCTATCTATCTATCTATCTATCTATCTATCTATCTATCTATCTATCTATCTATCTATCTATCTATCTATCTATCTATCTGTATGTGTCTGTATGTAAATAAATACAATAGCCACAGTTCATACAAGAAGTTATTGACAAATTTGCCCAAGATCACAGACGTCTACAGTTTCTTTTTTGTGCTAACTTTTTCATTTTCTCTATGAACATATTTTTCATTCTCTTTCTGTTCTCTCTGTCTTCTTTCTCCACCCACAACTTTCCTTTTCTGCTAGTCTATTTTATCTTCCTTTCTTGATGTTTTCTTTTAAACTTCATCTTTTTCCCCTCCGTTTAAAATAAAAAAGTTAGCACGACAAAGGAACTGTAGACGTCTGTGATCTTGGGCAAATATCTTGTCAAATAATCTTGTCAATAACTTCTTGTATGAACTGTGGCTATTTTATTTTTTTACATACACACACACACGCGTTACCCTTTTAGATACTAGCTTACTTGCCCCCCCTTGGAAAATTGTCTGTGGACACCCATGTAGGTGCAATAAATTTGTTTTTACAGATTAGATTTCTTGGGTGTATTTGTTGAGCTGCATATACATGATCAGAATCACCTTTAATGTGTCACACTGTGAGTAACAAGTAACAAGAACCTGTCTAGTAACTTGTCAGTTGTGAGATGTGATTAATAGGTTGTGAATGGGTATTTATATACCTTTTTTCTTAATAGATTATTATAGGGCTTATATTCTAACTTTTGTTTTTTTTAGCTAGAATTTTAGCTTTGTTGAATAAGGGAATGCTACAATACAGCTATGTTTTTAGATCCCTTAAACGTAAACACCACCTATACAATATATTTTTTTGCACTATGAAAAAGTAAGAAAATTCTGGGTAGCTTTCCAATATACATTCATTATACATTTACAATTGTTGTAAAGCTATTTGCAAATGTAATTGAAGTTGGAAGCGTTTGTCATTCTATTCTCTACTCACATCAACTCTTCTCTGGCCAAGACTCCAGTTCCCACAATGCCTTTCAAGATTATTACAGATACATTATATTCAAAAGTCAGAACCAGCAGTGAAGAGAACAGAAATAAATAGGTATTAAACTATAATGTTATATATCTCATATAATAATCTTCATTAATTATGTGTGGGCCGGCCTGAAACCTGCCTGACATGTGGGTTTAGGTCAGACTCTATGATCTTAAAATTGGGCCATCACACAGGGTTGGGGTCAGGTGTGGGGTTTACTTGCTGTTTCATAGCTGGCAGGTTTTTCTGCAGCTGGGCTCCCACCAGAGCCTGCCATGCATGTTTTCCCAAATGCTTAAATATTGCATAGCTGGGCCCATATTTCTTTTTTTGCCAATTGTGGTGAAATGTGAATATCATAGTGCTCATTAAATGACACCAATGTTGACTAGCTATCTAAATATAAACATGTGCAGGGCAAATTTGTTCACTGTGCGAATCATTGTGCACTCAGTGAAGTTTATAGATGAGCCCAACCTTCTCTTGAATGGTTGTACTGTCTGTGCATTGAAAGATTGTATCTGCTGCTCACTCCCATTCCAACAACTGCACAATCTTCCTCTGTGCTAATGTCATCTTATAGGTTTTACTAGATGCTGACAATATCAGGAACATCTGATAAAGCTTTTCCATAGCCAGCTATTTAAAGCTTATAACAGGATGAACAGCAACTCATTAGACCATATTTCTCTGAGAAGGGATTTTGAAAGGAGGGATGCTGATGCTGGTTTAATCTATTGTCTATGCTGCTCTCTCAGTCATTTTAACCCTATCCCATCCTGATCATATTATTCTATATTCTTCTGAAAGGGAATTTAACACCTATAAGAATCTATATAATGTATCTGTGGGAAGCTGTAAACATTCCCTACATGGTTTGGAAACTGCCCCTGGAACCTGTTGCTGTTATTGCTAGCTGTAAACATGATTCTATATAATAAGTCCATGTCCAAAAAGAGAATGTTGTAAAAGGTGCAAAGTTTGCCCAAGTGTAGGAACACATGCAAGTCAATGCTTTCTTTCCCACAGGGGACCAGTAAATTATACCTACTGATTGCTGACATCTTTTATTACATTACAACCCCCACTTACTCTTATGAGTTCACTGCATGCACAAAGTGAACCCAACCCTGAAATAATTATAGTAGTTTAAATATGGTTGCATCTGTTCTACTCTAAGTTTACCATAATCTCAATATGCTCTACCTCCACCTCAAAGTTAAGATCTTTTTAAAGAACCTGCTTCTATTTATAAGTAACCAGTGTAGGCCCATAAAATATTTCTATTTAGGTCCATGAAATTTTATGTACAGAAAGCATGCATTAATTATAGACCTTCTTCATCAGGTGTATCATTTCCTGCTCCAGTTCTGCATTGGCTATTTTTTAAAGGAATGGATCACCTTTCAGTTACCTTATAATATATAATATGTTATCAACATTGTAGCCTTCATTGGCCTTCATGTTTTCTTTTTTTATAGTTTTTGAATTATAAGCCTTCTTCTTCTGACTGTTTCCAGCTTTGAATTGGGGGTCCCTTTTAAAACTAACTGATCTGCAAGGCTATAAATGTATTATTATTGCTACTTTTTATTACTCATCTATTTATTCAGACCCTCTCCTATTAATATTCTAGTCTCTTATTCAAATCAATGCATTGTTATTAAGGTAATTTGGACCATAGCAACCAGATGAAATTGAAGTTGAATTGGAAAGCTGCTGAATTAAAGTGAAAATAACTCAAAAACTATAAATAATAAAAAATTAAAAACAATTGCAAATTGAATATCACTCTCAACATCATAATAAAAGTTAATTGAAAGATGAACAACCCCTTTAAAGCAAATTGCTTTTTCTACGATCCATTCAGTCTTTTCCATCTACTAATATTTTGTTTCACTATAACCTCCAATTTCACTAACCCTTTTCCACACCTACTAGTCACTGAGTTGTTTTTCAGAACTATTTTGGAGGAAATGCCCTCATAAATACATAAATGCACATATAAATAATTATTTCTAGTGTGAAACTGTATTGGTCCAAAATAACTCAAAAAAATTTCCCTGTTTCCTCATACCACAGCACATTTTATTTAATTAAAAGCAATATATTTTAAATATCTTTCAGCTTATAAGTCTTTCTATTCAACTGTGTTAAACACATTAGACACCAAACTTAGACATTGTTTACTCATAAATACTATACATTCTGTACCATGCACTGAACTGTAATTTCATTTTGTTCAGCGAAGGAGATAAACTCTGGAGCAACTTCGCACTCTAACGCCAGGCGAATTTCCGCTCTGGCGAAAGAGCGTTACTACGCAAATTCACTAAGTTTTTGATTTTACTGTGAACGTTACCTCTATCGCCAGACTTGCCTTCGCCACCTCAGACCAGGCAAAGTGGAGTAGATAGGACTTACTGGAAATTTTGTTGAAAAAAAAAATGCTGGCGTCTTTTCCTTTTTACAGGGTGAAAGGCTGAAAAAGATCGTCTTTTTTTGGGGTACCCTCCTTCCCCCCTACATTTGATAACATATGGCACCTAAACTATACTGTGGGCATATGTGTAGGGCATTATAACAACTCTATTTTATTCTATTAAGGAACCCTGGCCTTGTGTAGTGTAATGTATTTGCTGCAGCATATTGTACTTTAACTGCACGCCGTATGCAAATTAGCCAACGCTAGCGTATTTTCGCTAGCACAACTTCGCAAGCTTCAGGTACCCTGTGCGCAACTTTGGATCTTCGTGATATAGCGTTGTCCAGGCGAATTTACGCCTGCTGACTTTTTGCGATGTACATGAAGCCAGGGCTGGCGAATTTTCGCAGGTAAGTAAATTTGTATATATTTAAGACCATTTAAGTGCCCATATACATTCACATATACATGTGAATGTGAATGTATATGGGCACTATTTGTTTATATTAACCCTTGACACACCACGGACGAATGTTTTTGCTGACACACTATGATGATGTCATAGGCTATTTTGGCGACACTACTTGTATGTTAAATAGGACCTCACGAGTGTGCTGTTTCACTTCCTGAAGATGGCTAGAGTTTGGTAGCCGAAACGTTGAAGCAATAAATCACAGCCATTGCTGCTTTTTTCACGAAATTTCTGTGAGTGCGGTTTGTATATAGCATATATATGAGAAAGGCCTTGGGTAGGCCGAAACGTCAGTCCTGTGTAACTAATAAATTATTTATTTTTCTCTATAAGACCTGTGAGTGCGGATCTTTCTACAGTTGTTGTATATATATATATATACACCACAAACAGAGTCGTTGTTGTATATAAAAGCTCATTTAGACAAGCCACAGTCATTTTGGAACAAAGTGCTTTGGGCTGATGGACAAAAATGTAGTTATTTGGTCAAACAAAAAGCATTAGCATGGTGGAAGAAGAACACCGCATTCCAAATTTGGTGGAGGTTCCATCATGCTGTGGGGCTGTGTGGCTAGTTCAGGGACTGGGGCCCTTGTTAAAGTCGAGGGTCAGATGAATTCAACCATCAAGCATCAGTCACAAAGCTGAAGTTACGCAGGGGTTGGATATTCCAACAAAACAATGACCCTTAACACACTTCAAAACCTAAAAAGGCATTTATGCAGAGGGAGAAGTACAATATTCTGGAATGGCCGTCACAGTCCCCCAAATGGAATATCATGGAAAATCTATGGGATGATTTGGAGCAGGCTGTCCATGCTCTGCAGCCATCAAATTTAACTGAACTGGAGAGATTTTGTTTGGAATTCTCCAATAAAATTGATGTCACTGCTGAAATTCTACTGTTTCCATAAGGCATGATATATATTAAAAGGAAGTTACTACTTTGAAAGTTCAGCCAATTATAAACAAAACTCCAAAGAATTAAGAGGGGTTCCCAAAATTTTTCATATGACTGTATGCACATTTAGCTTTCCATCTACTATCTATTTATTTCAATTCATTAAATATTGAAAAACAATATTTTTTAAATGTTTCACAACAGCCAGAAGTATGCAGTTATGCTTTGCTCAGATGTAATTTCCCTAACAAGTGTGTCCAGAAAAAAGGGATTATGCATCCCTGGTTAAATATAACTTTGGATAATGAAGTCACTGTGTGACATTAGCTGATAGTTTGAGAAGGAGTTTTGTATACCATGAAAGATGCTCTTGGCAGGAGTGAGTCATACTGAACAGAGAAGGTTAACCAGTGAAGTGAATGAAACTGGAAAGGTGCTTTGTTATAGAAAGAGATAACTTCACCTGCTATGTAGGGCTTCCGAACAGATATTCTTTGCGCGAGGGAAATCAATTTTTCACCACTGTAATGGAATGAAAGAAGTTGTTGCAAATTAAAGGTGGGCAATTCTTATACACTCTCTATTGCTAAATACAATTTTATGAGTTGGGATACTTGTTGCAAAGAAAAGGCAATTCACAAAATAAATTAAAAAAAAAAATAGAGTCTCAAAATCCATTGTATGCTAAAATGCAACAGATATTATTTAATTCTGACTGCTTGTTACCAGTATGGCCATGAAATGTATTTAATTGCAACTGGTCATTAAACTTTCCCCCTTATAAAATGCTACATGTCAAAATGAGATTACATTGACTGGCCTATATATTTAAGCCAAGCACTTTTCCTTTTAAGCTGTGCAGCACACACATGCCAGCACACACAATAGAATGTGGTTTAGTCTGAAAGCACATCATTTTTTTTTAAAAAAAAGTGTCCACAAAAACTTTTTTTGAGAACAAAGCCAAGAATAATTAAGGTATAATCAAAGTCATGTTATTTAAAACACTATTTAAAATAAATTACTGAATAATTAATAGAGTATATATTTGTCTTAATATATAAATAAGGTATCTGTATTTGAGCAATCACTATTTGTGTGTGTGAATTGAAAACAAGAGTGGGCCTCGTAATAATTTCCCTTTGTTTTTGTACCTTGCTTACTTTATGTCCCAGACAGCATCTTTATACAATAATTACTTCTGACAAAATGGCAAATCTATCTCCCAACATCCTCTATTAAATAAACAGTAGAGCTATGTTAATATTTATGTAGCACAGAGGGTAGCCAGTTTATCCATTTCATTTGTGACGCCTGGTGTTCAACTCTTTCCTTAGCAGCCCTGAACCCCAATATTAAATACTCTGTTCAATAGATTCTGGAATCAGATGTGATTTTTTTTATGTTCAAAGCATCTGGATGTTATAAACCATACAGTGGCAAATTCATGTGTTCAAGATACAAATGTTATGCACCTTTACATGCACCAGGTCTACCACCAGTTAACTACTCCATCCGCCATGGTCAAAAGAAGGCCATGCCATTAACCTGGTTTATAGCATTGTTTATTAATGGCTGTTTGTAGAAAAACAGATATGTTCCATATGCATTACTTATGTGTCAAAGCTCAAGCATTTTATTACATGCTCAGTGGGGCATAGACAGGGCAGAATTTCTGTAATGAAAATCTCTTGTGATGACCTTTCCCAGTGACCCAAGGCCCAAAACACTACCTCCCATATTTAAAACAAACAGCCTACATGTAATCATAGTTTAAAACAAATAATCCAAAAACAGTTGAAACAAATAACAATTATATTGACTATTTTAATAACAAGGTTAACCCATCAACACCGAGTTCCACAAATCCTTGCTTTCCACACATTTGATGGTTGATTCTATGTAGTCAGTAGCACTGTACCACACATGAAAGCTAATGACCATACTGGAATTTTTTAGCCGTAAATATCTCCAGTTCTTTAAATTACTGACAGGGCTGTTAGATGTGATATATACTGTATATGTATAAATATATAAATCATTATCAGCCATTTGTAAATATCCATAATTTCATAGGTTACAGTACCTCCATCTGGACTGTAGTGCTGGAGAGAAGATAACTGACATTGAAAAATGAATCTATTGTTAAAGCCCTGAAAGAACCATGAAATCCATTTACTTTCCTTTTTTCCTTTTTTTGCAAAGTGCCTTTTAACTGTAAGCCTGTGTCTTCAAAGGGATATTTGTCACATTTTATTACTAATGCCTGAAGCACCTAATAGATCAAATACCCAAATACACCTAATAGTTTTAAATACCCTACAGTAAGGTGAGCATCATTGCCTACTTTCTGTTAAAGTGGAATGCAGTGAGCCAGCATTCCAAGAATTTAGTAGCAGTTAGTTAGGGACGTTTTAAAATATTTTTCTAAATACCAAAATTCTGCTTTGAAATATATAACAAATATACATACTTCACAGCATTCTCTTTCTTTTGAAATTCTTTTTATTATTTTCATTAAAATACAAGAACTCGACAATATGTTAATCATACAATGTTTCAACAAAGAGCAAAAGAAAAGTACATAAGAATAACGGTCAGAAAATTTGTCATGAAAACAATAAACAATTAACATAAAATATTAAAATAATAATAAAGTAAAATAAAAAATAAATAGGTCTGTTATTTTTTCCTTACAAATTAAAAATTACTTCACAGCATTCTCAATGAATAAATTGTGAGATTGTTGAGTACCTTTACAAACAGGAGTGGGCCTCGATTTTTTCTGGTCGAGGTTCTTAGGGGGAAAACTCAAACTTTATGTGGTAAAAACTCAAAGTGTTAGAGATTTATCATACCCCAAAGCTGCTAAAAATCAGAAAATACGCCATTTCAAACCTGTCTCGGTTATGCAGAAGTCAATGGCAAATGGCAAAATTGTTTCTTCAAATCATGATCTGTGCTGGATAATCTGCAAAATTCAGGGTTTTCATCTGATAATCCGAGTTTTCAGAGCGTCAATCATACAATTCTAATTGACGCTCAAATTTGTTGTGATGTTATGTCGTCCGTTTTTTTTAAAGAAAATTTATTGATAAATGATTGAGAATCGTGGAACAGAGTTTGATTGGATTTTTGTTTTCATAAAACAATGACATTGATTCAAGTTTTGGTAAATGTAGCCCTGAAGAGTACTTTATAATGACTTCTTGCAAAGTACCAAACATTTTTGTGTTTCTTTTTTTGAGTGGATTATTTTTTTTTACAATAAACCGGTCCCCTTTATAGAATACACACTATCCCTCTGCTAGTCTATCATTTTAGATTTCAGTTCCAGGTTCATAGTTTTGCATTTTGATTATACTAGATGTCACCCACTGTCTCTACAGTAATGAGGTCAATCTGAAAAAAGAAATTATTGAAATTACACTGACTGATTCAGATTCCTATTCATAATAAAATGGGAATATGTCACCTGGTGATGAATAGAAATATAATCCAAGCAGACAAAGAAAACACTAGCAGTAGCGTTTTAACACATATTCCCCTTTTCATGTAAAACTGGGAATAAAGCAATTGTCTGAGCGGTAAAGAGGATACTTTTTATCCTTCTAACAATAATCTGACACCTTCAAGGATCTTACTCTCATAGATATGTTTATGTTCCATTGTAAATGTTAAGTATATTTTAAGTGAAAATTTAGCTTTTTCCTGATACACAGGTGTGTTTCTGGATTATAGTATTATGAAATGGACATACTGAGAAGACTAGGCTCACTGAAGTTAATAGGCAAGGCAATACTCCATTTCAATAAAATAATTCACATTTGTTAAAATGAATACTCTTTTCTCTGTAATATTGAAACAGTACCTTGTACTTGATCTCAATTAATATATAATTAATCCTTACTGGAGGCAGAACAATCCTATGAGGTGTAATAAATGTTTAAATGATTTTTAAAATGACAGAAAGACCCCTTATCCAGAACCCCCAGGTCCGGAGCATTTTGTATATATTTTATCTGAGACTGGAAAAGAACTTTGACCAGAAGGGTGCTGGGGGGAGGCAGTGGTTCTATTTTTTTTTAAATGCTTGGTAATCAGATATGTGTGGTTACTGTACACAAGATAGTTGTTAATTGTTTTCAGAGCCTATATTCTTCACCTAAATACCCAACCTACCCCAGAGGATAAGCCCACCAAGGTCAGACAAGGTTTATAATATGGGGCACACAATTATTATTATTATAATTATGGAATTGGAATCCTCTAGGGAGCAGGCCACTTATCTGATTTACTTATTTAGTAAATAAGATATTTTATAAACTTTTTTTTTCTGGCCAGTGCTCAGCATAAAAACTTATAATAAACAGAGTTACAGAATAAAAATGGCAAGAGAGAACCTCTATGGGGGGGGGGGGGGTTTGGTGTTGGCAAGAGGCTTTGGAGTGAGCAGATGGTGTTCTACGAAGAAGTACCAACCCAAGCCACCCATATCATAATCTATTTTTATTTAAATGTATGTATTGATGTATTTAAATTGTTTCTATTTAAATGTTTTTTAATCAAGATTCATACTGTATATGTATCAAACATTAAATAAAGTTTTGAATGGACAACTCGACGAATACTACATATCTAGGCTTTCTAGAATGATTGTTGTAAAGAGTGTTTGGTTTGTTTGTAAAAGTGCACAGTTAGGGTGATAGTAAAATGTAATGTTATGTTAAGACCCAAAAGGCGTGTACTAATTTGCAAGCAGAACTAATGAAGAAATGCATGCCGAAATAGAATGAGCACTGTTGGCTCAATAAAAAGCTGGGGTGGCAGATGTGGTTCGCGTTTGATTCACAGCAGCATCTATTTCCGTATGCAGAAATCAAATTATGATGTTCTTTTGCTGTCATTTCCATTTTTATAAATCTGGTTTGAAATGCGATGGCTTATTATGAATTGCAACACGATTACTGAGGCAAGCAAGATAGTTTTGGTCAGAGGTGAGTTAGAGCACAGAGATGCAGGCGCAGTAGAAATTTTATTTATTCTCCAGACAGGTATTATAGACAAAATTAATGACAGAAAATAGCATTGACAATACCTTAGACTGAAAGGCTTTTCATCTTTATAATGATTAAATATGACTCATTCATTGAACCGAGAATATGCAAAATAAAAATCTTTTAAAAAAATTATTTTGCTTATATTTTTTTCCTCTTCCCTGTGTTTTATACACCTCATTCTCTTTAACTTATTTTATGTTGTGCTTTTTCATTTTACGCAGCCTGTGTTCTTGCTTTCATTTGGTATCATATTGGGCTGTTTTTCATTTCATTTCCCCATCCCTTTTCTCTTTTATTTTCACCCTTGTGTCCATCTATTTTTGTCATTCAGTGAGCTCTTTTATGCTCTCCACCATAGACTTTTTTAAACATACATTCAACAGTAATGTTTCTCATCCTATGGTTTAAAATTCAGTTTGGGGTGTATGAGACATGCTAACTTATATACAGTTCAACTTTCTCAGCACTCCTAAGAATAAAGTGGCATAAATGCATGTTAAGAAAAAAGTGAATTATCAAACTCTAGACACAGTAAGGGAAAATATCTGCATTCAGTTGAAAGACATATTTGGTCAGTCCTAAACTAGTTTAAAAGCAATGTTCCCACATCTGCTTCTTAGCCCTCTTAAAAATTGAGATTTTAACTGAACCCCCAGGCCAGGACAGAATTACAGGTACCAAGATCCTAGAGGAAAATTGGGGAGAGGAAACTTCTAAACCCAAATGGAGCTCCCCTTCTCCATAAAGGTTTTGAAGGAAAAAAACTGAGCTACAATTTACACGCCTTTTGAAAAATAAAAAACGTACTCCTATCCCTACTAAACTTGTCAGGGAAGGAGATTTTGGGTTCATGGGGACTGCTTCTATTACCCAGCAGTGGACTAGGAGAAAAACCCACGGGAACAGCAACTGGTGGTTGGACCACAGGAATTGGTAATTGCTGAACTGCATCCAACCTGACAGAGAGATTATGCAGACCTTGCACCTTAAAGTCCTGTTTCCTCTCTTGCTCCTTTAAGTTCTGTAGGAGTGGAAGGAGCATCTCAGGGGTCAGAGGAGCAGTGGCAGCATGTCCTTTGGCATCCATCTTTTGTCCCGTTGTACTGTCACAATTGGCTCCCTAAATCCAGAACAAGTGCTAAGCTCCCTGGTCACGGCTCTGCTTCTCCCTGTAGCAGTCGCCTTTGGCTTCAGAAGGAGCCCTAAGCTATTCAGATGCTGCTAGGTCTTAATAAGAGAGGAGCAGAGTAAGAGTTCTGAACAGGCAAAGGGGCACGGTCGTTACCGAGGTTTTGGACGGAAGGCAACAGTTCAGGAAATAGATGAAAAGCGTAGTCAGGCAGGCCGGGGGCGGTACAGGCGGAGTTCAAGCAGGGTCAGACAGGCAGTGTCGGTTCAGGCAGAGTTCAAGCAAGGTCAATCAGGCTGGGGTCAGTATAGGCAGCGTTCAAAGGATAGTCAGGCATGCAAGGGGCAATACCGGTAGAATTCAGAATAGTCAGGCAAGCAAGGGTCAGGATTGGCAGAATTTAGAATAGTGAGGCAGTCAAGGGTCAAAACTGAAATCAAACAAGACAGGAATCGCACCCAGGATACTTACAAGTTAGACCTAACAACGGACAATGAGCTTGAGTTCAAAGCCCCTTTAAATATTAGAATTTCGGGCCACTCGGCATGATAATGTCACATGCCGCTGGCGTAAACCCGGAAACAAGTGGCCGTGCTTGCCGTAGAGGAACTGGCGCCTGAGTGAAGAGGACTAGGGCTGTTGGCGTCCCCACAGCTGGCGTCAGCGCCGGGCCCTAGTCCCCATTAGACCACCAGGGTATGTAACATGGAGCTACTGGGAAGTCCTTAAAGGGGTGGGAGTAGTGGGTGAGCTAACATTAAAAGGAGAAACCACCACTGTCTTTGTTTTTTAGAACATTTTCACTTCTCCTTGTAGAACCTTTTTCCTCCACTCTCATTTCTTGTGCGTTCCCCTTTTCGCTTTTCTGTTCTGCTCTTTTTCTGCTGCCTATATCTTCTTCTGTTTTTCTTTTTCCATCACCTTGCACTTGCCTTCCACTTCTGATCTAGTGTTGGGAAGGCTGTAATATGTAAATATACCATTTTGCTGGGAGTTGTTTAGACTCTTATTATCAGTGTGTTTTTACTGTTCATCATATGTATAAATGTATAAAGGCAGCACTGCAGAGCTAGTATATTTAACAGCACAGTTCTGAACATGCAGACTGAGGCAGTTGATAAGAAGGACTCTGCCACAAGAGCATGGAAAGTGACATAGAAGGTACATGAGTGAAATTGTATGTGGATATTTATGAAGATGGTGGTGTATGGTTGTACAGATTTAAATAAATGATACTCAAATCTTTCCGTTTTGACACCCAGTGATGCCTAAAAAAAGAATAAAGCCAGTTTCAGTGAACCATTTAAAGTCACTTGGAACTTTTTGTCACACACACAAAAGCAATTCCCGTACAGCCAACAAAGTGTATGTTCTTGAAAAAGCAATTGTGAGCATGGTTTCTAGTTCTAGCTCTATTGATGTTATTTTTGGATGTCCCTTGTGACATTACCTTACTGATGAAGGTTGTCTAGAATATAATTTGCATAAGCTACTGCAAACAGAAAATCATTTTTAGTAACCTTATGGAATTTGAAAAGTGAAATCACATTACATTATGCTTTGGGGCTTCACAGATGGTGGTGGAATTATCTGCCCCAAAAACAGGTCTATAATCTTCTATAAGTGTTAAACAGTATGAATATCTGTGAACAGTTTTGCTATGTCACATGGTACAAGACTCAACAGGCAGACGGCACTTCTGAAATTGGGGATTGGCGTTACTGCTGTAAAAACCTCACTATGTCACATGGTATCCATCAAAAACAGCTAGAAACTTTAACTGTCGGAAGCAAGCATACAGTACATTCCTCAGTTTTCTTTACATATTTAGTTTTATGTCTTTTTAGAACAAGGTAAAAGGCCTATCTATGTATCTGTTTGCATTCCTCAATAGAACATCACATACATAGTAACATAGTTTGTTAGGTTGAATCGACGTCCATCACGTTTAACCTTTTATGGCTATATAAACCTGCCTAACTGCTATTTTAACCTGACAGAAAAACCCTTCTTCCAGGGGATATAAAGGCAAAAAAAAAAATCCAAATTTTACGAAAAATCTCCAATATACTTTAATTAAAAAATGTCTACTGTTTTTATAAGAAGCCTGTCTGCATGCAGTGAGATTCTGCCTTTATTTATAGATTCTCCCTTTATTTATTTTTCAGGTTGCCAGTTTGTCAAGATTCAGCTTTAAGCATGTGATATCCTGGTTGGATTTAACTGGGCTGTATAGTTTTGTGTCATCTGCAAAAGTTCTTTATAAACTTCATTTTTAGATAAGATATTGGGTTTATATATAGAACACTGGGCCAGATTCAATTCAGTGAGAAAAAGTTATCTCATGGTTTATCATGTGAAAATTCATGGACGAGATTCAATTCAAGGACAAAAAACGCTTCTCCATATTGAGTTTCAGTTTTTCCCTATAGATTTCAATTGCGTTTTCACCATGAGGTAAGTTTTTCTGAATTCAATTGCATCTCAAATTAAATCTTGTTGATGAGCTTTCTCATGATAAACCTTTTTCTCACTGAATTGAATCTAGCCCATGATATCAGTATATAACTGTTGTGGGGTTCAGCACCTGATGTAAATTTTTATTAATATTCTAAGAAGCCTGAGCTCCAAAATATTCCTGCCTTCAGCCCTTCCAGTGTCATGTTCATTCCTATTTTTTTTATTGTAGTAAAAAGGGACTGTTCACCTTTAAAGTAACTTTTAGAATGATGTAGAGAGTGATATTTGAGACAATTTGGAATAGATTTTCAACCGTTTAATTCCAGAGGAGCAGCTGAGCTGAAGATTGAATGCTTAAATCACATTAAAGACCACATTGGAAGTGACTGCTATTTAATTAGTGAAATGCTTAGCATTTAAAGTAATTATGTTTTTTACAGTTGGTAAAGCATAATTTTTTGCTGGCCTTGGTGCAAATATTTTCAGTCTGTTAACTAATAATTATTCTTATTTTTGCTTATTCATTAGGGATAGTGCCATACATTTCCTCAATTCAAATTGGCGTGTTTCCACAGAGTTACATATCTTTCTTTTTGAGGCAGAGGCAGCCATAATCCCTACAACTATTTTTTGTTTAGTTTTTGTTATGGTAGATTAAACATGACCATATATACATGTAGCTACATAGTCAATTGCAAACAGCTTGTGAGCCATATTAATGCATAATCACATACTACTAAAGGAAAATATGCATACAAAACGATGTGCCTACATAAGCTCTGCGTTGTCCCCTGCAAATTACTGTGCAAGGCAAGAACTTTGTTGGAGAGTATGATAGTGCTCTTTGAGACTTATGCAAAGCTACTTGTATTTTGTACAGAGCTTTCTGGTATCATTAAGAGGGTATCAGATTTTAAAATAATTTGTTGAAAGTAAATAAATATATCTTGTATCTCTGTATCTTCATTTCTTAATTATTTTACTGTTTTTTTAAGCATCATCATCACTTTACATAAAAAAACAAAAAACAGTGAAATCATTCTAAAACATCACAAAAAATATTGTGAGCTTTCTTTACCAAGGCAAATATGTATAGCTATGCAGTAAAATGGATTTACATGGGAAGATTACGTTATTTTCTGGACATTTTTCATTTATTTGATATCTGCCTGCTGTTTTTTTTAAGTGGAATAGAATTGACATTATACAGAAATGAAAAAAAAGAAACATTTTAATTGTTCCAAGACCAAATGTTTTGCTAATAGCTTAGAAGGAACTTTTCTTGAGCTTCTAGGTAAGACAAAGAAATGGTGTAACAGATACAGATCTCATATCCCTAGGGCCATCTTGGTTAGAGACTGTGAAACTCATTTAAGGAATGAAACCCCTTTTTCTTACTGTGGATTCAGTTTGGCAATTTTCTCATTGCCTGTAGGTATCCCCTGCTGTAACCCTTCTCTGCATCAGCACAGGAGGTCTCAGACCTTGCAGCAATGCCCTGCAGGACTTGCTGACAAAACATTCGTAACTACAGAATGATGAAGTGTTAGGCTGGCACAAGACTTCTTTACATGGTATTTATACACAGCATAGCTCTGTGTAACGCATCTGCTTGGAAATAGTTTGAATGAATAATAATGTGGCGACCTCATGTTAAGTGGCAAACTGTTATACAATCCTTATGTAAGATTGTGACGCAAGTATGTATGCAGTATAAAACTATGCTTTACATATACAGAAGGTGCTGGATAGAATTAGGAGATAACCATGATAGTGATTTGTAATTATGCTTACAGTATGCAGAGCACTGTCGCACAGATGACACGTGAAGATATAGTATAACTTTCTTATCTAACGTCATAAGCTCCTTATATGAACAGAAGTCCCCATTTTTTGTAACACACTTGAACCTCTACCAGAAATAATTATATAATCATGAAATAATCGTGGTGCCTAGGGATGAAATATAAGGTTTGGCCAGATGGGCTAAGATGAACATTGAAAGTAAAGATCCTTAGGAGAAGAAAACTGGCCAGGGTCTAAGAATTCAGATTCAAAAATTCCCGAGATAGTTTATAGTCTGTGCCGTTTAGTAGTAGCAACAAAAAGCATGTTTCGTGCAAGACTGACTGCAAAATAAACATGCATTTATATGTAATTGAACAAAAGATGATATTTTATCATCTGCTCAAGAAATTAACCCAGAAATATTTTTTTTTTTTATTACAGTATACATATAAAATATTGCAATACAACTCACCGTCAGACAACCAAATTAAATGTCCAACTATTGCATGATCCAAATAAAAGATTACACATCTTCCATCCACCCTCAAAGAAATGTTCTCCAGCCCTATTTTCTGGCTTCTACTTCTGCCCTCATGGGAGGGGAGAAGCCTCTGCATTTTATCATGGGCTTTTAGTCATTGCATGCATCAGAGTGAAAATCAGGCAATATGAATGATGCATCCATTCCAAGAATAAATGTCATCTAAGTGGAAAGTTGGCTTGCCCCATCAATGACAGGTGTGAATGTGTTAACCTAATGTCAATTATAGAGCTAAAATGTGCCATTTGGGAGTTTTAACCAATGAAAAGTAAAGATTTGTCCTTGTTATAATGTACAGTATAATGAAATCCTAGAATTCTATTATATGAGTCAGTGCAGAGAATTATGTTGTTTGTATGTATTATGTGATCATTGCTCCCCTCCTTAACAATTTAAAAAGTTATGTGGTGATCAGACCCTTCCACTTTGCTATGGCACTATGTGACTGTTAGTTTGATTTGGACTAGAAAAATGCTTTCACCAGACAATAAAACCAGACACTTGTACGATAAATGTATGCTTTTAGGGGTTGGCTTTCTGCTATCTGTCAGAAGCAATCTAAATTGTTAATGAATATTGAAATATACGATGTATATTTAATAGAGACTAAACGTATATATTAAATAAAGAACAAGCTTGTGGGATTTCTGCCCTGAATATGTCAAGTGAAAAAACAAATGGGCTGCTCAGCTTATCTTGTTTTTCATTAGGACTCACCATAGGCCAATTTAAAAGGGATTTTTTTTATTATTATTTTATCTGTACGCTCTACATTAATTCAAACATAACACTGCAATAACTTATTTAAAAATAGGAATTTAGAGGCTTACTTACTGTACAACCTATAACCTGCTGCATGTTAGTGAAGCTAAACCTACTCATACACTATACTAACACACACTAATCTGGTAGGCCGGTACCAAGCAGATGCATCTGTAACATTGTCTCTTGAAGGGTGAAAATGCCAGTTTGGCAAGCAGGATTGTGGGGTAGGGGATTATGTAAAGTAAACTCCTTCTTGGAGAAGCTACTAGGGTTGCCACCTTTAGTGAAAAAAATAACCGTCTGGTGAGGGGCGGGTACAAAAAGGAGGCGGTCCATGATGCAAAAAGGGTGGGGCTACGCAGCGTGATGCAAAGAGGGGCGGAGCAACATCGCAGCGATGTGAAGAACACTACAAAAAAGGTTCTGCGCAAATGGGGGCAGGTCGAAGGCTTTTTTTTAAGGATATTACAAATTACCGGCAACTGCATTGCCGGTAAATTTGTAATACCGGCCCCGGCCTTGGCAGGTGTTTTACCGGCTAGGGCAGTAAAATACCGGCCGGGTGGCAACCCTAGAAGCTACACATGGCCAGTTTAGAATGGAGGTTCAGGCCTGCTTCTAGGCCAGAGGGTTGCAGCCCCACCCCACAGGTTCCACCAGAGTACTGGGAATTATGTGTGCAGGAGATTTAAAGAGCTGAGTGTACCTAGTGCTCCCAATAAAATTATTGGGGCGACATGCCACCCCTAAAATCTTGCCACTCTAGGCCCGTGTCTTTGTGGCCTTCCCACAAATCCAGACCTGTGGAGCTTCCCAAACTGTGAGGAACAGACATAAAAACAGCACATAGTAGAGTTAAGTAGTAGAGTTTTCTTGAAAAATGTTTCACCACTTCAGTTGAAGATGGTCCAGACCATCTGGATCAAACGAAGAAGGTGCTCAGTTGTGTGGCGAAATGTTTTCAAGAAAACTCAGAAAGTCCAGATGATTTAGACATATTGGATATCGTGACATGGATGAATGAGAATCTCCATAGACATATAGGCTACCCATAAAAGCCTAAAACAAAACCTGGATCGAGCCCAATGTGAGGAGCAGTTATACACTTTAAAACATATTTTTTAACAAATAAAATGGGGAAGAAAGTGCTTTGCATCTGTCGGGGGAAAGAATTTTAACTTGGCAGTGTCACCTTTGTCCTTTAAAATACTCCAAAGTCACTTATGCTACAGTATATATATATATATATATATATATATATATATATATTTGTAGAAGAGAGCCTTTTTTTGTGCCTCAAAAATGCATGCACAGTGAGTTTGTGTAATGTAACCCTATGGCTATATTTACACATTTATCCATGCTTCAGTATTTTCAGCTTTCAGTTTTTTCTTCCAAATGACCATGGACCTGGCAAGGCCATTTTAGAATTCTTCTCTGGCAAATGGATCCAAACTAAGGAACTGTGGGGAAGTAATTCCTTAAGCCTTCAACTAGTGAGGAACATGTCACTTGCTTTTTAATACTACTTTCACTGGGCTCACAGCACTCAATAAGGGTCTAAGGAACAGCAAATTGTAGCCCTTATTTTGCTACTCTTGGCAACGTTTTCACACAGGTGTCACTCCTCAAGACTTTGTACATTATACATGTGACTTACAGGGGCAAAAATCTGGTAACCACTGTTTTAGACAATCTGGATACTCCACAGAAGTAAGAGAGGTATCTGGCAAGTATTATGCCAACTCTGTTCATCAAATTGTTCCTGGAGAAATAAATACAGTTTTTGTCTATGAACTTCTAAACTACATTATAGTTCCAAAGACTGTTGTTTGATGTAATACTGACAAACCAAAACTGCACCAGAATCAACCTGTTACAGAAAAGTAGCAAAGCTGGAATTGTGATAGAAGCTATCGCATTCATAAATAATAATAAAGCTTGTTACAGGGCTGGGCAGTGAAATGGAGAGATGTATGGAAGATAAACTTCCCCATTTAAAAAACAATCATTGACTGACTGTTATGTCAGCACTATATCAGGAAAAAGATTAGTAATATTTGTTTGCATGGGAAGGGCAAAAATAATTATCTTTCCATTACCTATAAAAACTGTATTTTATTTTTTTGTAGAGGTTTAAACTAGTGCAGTTACATTTGCTCATGTACAGCCTACAGCCTTCTGGATATGACAAGATTACAGGTAGGTGTCTTTCATCAAGGTCTTATGATTCTGTTTTTATTTCATGCTGTGGTGAAGTGAGCACTGAAAGCTAAAGTTTGCAGCACCTTGGCCCCTAAGCACATATAAAGCTGAGATAAAACAGCATGATTTCTCCAGAATCTGCTGCTTATTTCAAACGTTTTCCACTAAACCTGACATTTTAGCAACAAACACGCTGAAAAAGAAATATCATCAGGAGATGGTTTATTGTCCTGATAACTTGTATAAACAGCTGCCTCTGGTCAAAAGTGTGTTTTACTTTTATATCTGTTTCAGTCATGAATTCTCCTTACAGAAACGTCTTGTCAGCCATTTGTGATTTATGTTTGGAAGAGGGGTACTTTTTTTTTGACTGTAATGTAGGCTATTAAATGATACGGCAATTTAGATTTTAGCTAATCATTTTTTAATGCTTATCTCTGAATACCTAGAGCTGCTAAATATTGTTTTATTTGGTGGGGTGACCTGTTTTCACTTGTGCTCTGATTTCCTTTGGTCATTCTTTGTTCTTACCTTTCAACAAACCCAGCATAGTTCCACCATAAGACAACCAGCCCATTTACCATTTCTGCAGATTGGGACAAGCTTTCTGCAATTGCTGGTCAAAACAGCTGTGAACAATGTGGTAGCACTAACAATAAGCAGCAGCTAAAGGGCCTGTTTGCAAGTTCCAGTGGACTAATACGCATAGTAAAGTGAGGGCTGGTGGCTTGCACTATTATCATCAACAATAACTAGGAAGGCTTTGTGATGTCTGAGGTGTGCAGACTCAATTTGTTTTTATTGTCCAGGATAGCACTGTTGGCATACAGTAATTTGATTTACCAGATCAGGGTCCCCAATTATGTCAAAACCAAGATGTAATGCAACACGATCTATGAGACACTGGAGAGGAGCATGGCATGAAGATTTCTTGAGTGTCATAATCAATCTCTGTCTGTGCCTCCAGATGGACAGCTCTGGACTAGCTAACTAATGTGAAATTAGCATTTGTATTTTTTTGTATCACCAATTCACTAACAGGCACAGATGTCAATTCTCCAGGGAAAGAGACCATCACAAGCGTTGGTTCGTACTCTATCACCAGGCGACTTTTCTCTCAGGCGAATGGTCGTTGCTCCTCAAATTCACTAAAGTGTGGATTTTACTGAAGGTTATCACTTTCACCAGAGCTGACTTCGCCACCTCAGACCATGTGAACTGCTAAAATGAAGCTAGATCTTCCGTAATCCTATGTCACTTACATCATATCCTTTCTGCCAAAAATGCATTAACGTTGAAAAAATACTGGCGACTTTTCTTTTTTTTTGAGCGGGATTGCCTGCAAAAGTCCTAACTTAAACTTTTTTGGGTTAACATTTTTCCCCAGAAATTTGAGGGGCATGGGACATTCATTTTATAGTGGGCTCATGTCTAGGGCATTATATGATCTCTTTTGTCTTTATTAAGGTTCCTTGGACATTTGTAATAAAAAGTGGCCACGTCAAGCATTTGCACCAACATGTCTAATAAAGACGTCCATGCAACTTTAATGTACCCGTCCTATTCAAATTGAGGTAAGCGTAAAATAGTATATTCCATCTGAACTTCATGCCAAAAGAATACTAAAATGTATAGGAAGAATCCAGTCAAAGTCTAGAATGCTTGTATAGGTTCCAGAGCAATTTTACTAGATACAAAAGTTTACAGAACTAGCCCCAGTGTTTAGTTTGGCTTTGCAGCAGCTTTTTACTTTTATTTATTGCTTTATTTATATTTACTTTTATTTTATTACTTTTACTCTAAAATATTGCCCCAAATGAACAGTAAATAACCTCCTGATATATGATTTTTACTGCATTAATTTCAAACTAAAGAGGTTTTAGCCTACTTCCTTCTAATTTGTACTTTAGCAAAACTGAAGCTGGAGCTATGTGCATTTCTCTTCTCACAACATCTTAATGGAGACTTATTATTATTGGTGTTGCTTATCGGTGCTATATATTTAGAAGAGAGCATGTCAATAGCTTTCAATTATAGAAAGTCTTTTATTACAGTAAGCACAATTACACTTCTGGAAAGCAAACCAAACATTGCTATGCTTCTTGGACAATGAGACATATAATGATACAAGGACATACAGTATTAAAGCATAAAAACTAAGCACATTATAAATCATTTCAATTCATTAGAAATTATTCAGAGAAACATATTCTTTGTATTCTGTCCACTGAATGAGCAGCTGAGTTATACACTGCATGAAATGGTTTGAAGATGGAGATTCCCTTACAGCTTATTTCTAAAAATTAGTTTGATTATATTTGATATTGTCTTAAACACATGCTAGTGAAACAGTAGCTATACTTTTAGTACGATTACTTCTTGCCTGGGTGTTAGTGGTCTATGTTAATCTAAGGAAGTTCATCTTCTTGGCATGTATTAAGCTGACCATACACTATAAGATTCGCTTGTTTAGCAAGGCTGCCAAATGAGCAGAGCTTCCCCTGATATACCCACAAAAAAAGTTGGGCAATATTGGGCTAATCCGATCGATCAGCCTACAGCCAAAGGATTGGTTTACAAAGACAGGCATAACAGGGGACGGGACGAGGACAGCATCGATGTGGTCCTTGATCAGGCAGGATTGATTTTTAACCAGATATTGGGAGGTCCACTGGAGTGACTTATACATTGGCAGATAAGCTGCCGAATTGGTCTAAAGGACCCGAATCAACAACTTAAATCTTCCCATGTATGGCCACATTTTGATATTGCTGGGCTTTTTAATTGGAAATATGTTGTGAGTGGCCTCCCTTGGATTACCTAACCAGATTTCAAGGCGGGAGATGCACAAGCCAACTTGTGACATACTCCTTAACTGGCATAATGTTTGGTCTTATATTAATACATATTAAAGGGATACTGTCATGGGAAAAAAAAAATTCCAAAATGAATCAGTTAATAGTGCTGCTCCAGCAGAATTCTGCACTGAAATCCATTTCTCAAAAAAGCAAACAGATTTTTTTATATTCAATTCTGAAATCTGACATAGGGCTAGACATATTGTCAATTTCCCAGCTGTCCCTGGTCATGTGACTTGTGCTCTGATAAACGTCAATCACTCTTTACTGCAAGTTGGAGTGATATCACCCCCTCCCTTTTCCACCCAGCAGCCAAACAACAAACAATTGGAAGGTAACCAGATAGCAGCTCACTAACACAAGATAGCTGCCTGGCACCACGGGCAGCTGGGAAATTGACAAAATGTCTAGCCCCATCTCAGATTTCAAAATTGAATATAAAAAATTCTGTTTACTGTTTTGAGAAATGGATTTCAGTGCAGAATTCTGCTGGAGTAGCACTATTAACTGATACGTTTTGAAAAAAACGTTTTCCGATGACGGGATCCCTTTAACTACATGAAGGCCTATGCATCACTCATTGATCAGCCAGGTTATCAGTTGTCACTGCTTTTTGTTACGTACTGAAAGGAAAAGGAAAGTTTCAATACAAGGGGATGGGATGCCAAATATTAGGGCACCCCCCAAGGATAGTAATGACTTACCTGATATCCCAAGCCAGTGCTCCTGTTAGCAGAAAACTGCACTGGTCTGAAGAACTTGTGAGCAGGCAATCCTCTTCCTTGGCAGGCGCATGCGTAGTAGAGCAAAAAAGCTGCCTTTTTTGTTAAAGTCTGGCTTTTAACTCTATTGTGCATGTGGATCCATATGAAGAAAGAAGGAAGGAAGAGGATCCCTTGCTCACCTGCTGCGCCGGGCTGATGTAGTTTTCTGCTGACAGGCGCACCAGCCTGGGGTATCAGGTAAATTATTTCAATCCTTGTGGAGTTTTCCTTCTGCTTTAAGTTCATTACAAATACAATGAACTTCAAGGGAACATTTAAAAAGGTAATGCAGCGTATATTTATTTTCATATAACTGGTTTGCGCATGTTTTCCACAAACCCGTAAATTTTGCTGCTGTGTCCATCTTTACTTTTTTTTGCGAATCGCAGTGAAATGTGGATTGTGCACAAATATTCTCATATGGGTGTTTGCATGAGCGTGACCACTGTGCATGTTCATTGTGCGTGAATATAGTGTCTGGTAATTTTGCAAATATAGACTTGCAATTTGCAAAATCTATTAGTAAATATTTTTTCTGCCACCAAAATGATGGTGTAACCCAAAAGCAGAGTTTGCGCATAAAGTTTTTACAATTTGTGATTATGCCATATTTTAAAAGCTCTTAAGGTCAGTCGCAACATGAATAAAACACGCAACAACATGGACATTGACAGAAATAAATGTTGCAATCTTATCACTGTGAATTATTTCAGATGATTAAAAAGGAATGATTACCAGAATTAGCTAAAACTAAGTAAACTGGATGCAACCCAGTAAGTGCAGAAACATTCTGTTATCAAATTGCCTTGTTTGTAGAAGGAAAATTCTTAAGTGTTGGAGCATAGAGAAAAACTGACATGATTTTATTTCCAAATTTTACATTCTGAAAAAGTTGTTCTCGTGTTTTGTAGACCTTTTTGTACACAAAAGGCAATGAGGATTAAAAGAAAAAAAGGTTTATTGATCCGATGTTTCTGTCCCACACAGGAACCTTTATCAAGGAAACACAGTGCATTGAAACAACTCACCATATATAACCGAAGAGAGGCTGAGTTCCTTGTGAATTTCTACTGCACCTCCTGGATCTCACATTAACCAGAAACGTTTTCCGCTTTGAAAACTCTTTTTATTTGTAAACTTCTGGGGCATCGATGGGCAGTGCCCGAGCACCTTCATTTGACAACTTATTTATGTTACAATTTGAAACAGCAAACATCTCACTGGGTGCTGTGCTGGATACTTCCATTGTCTCCTATTTTCTTAACATTGATGACTTCATTTGGAATGACAGTGAACAAGCCTTGAAAGATTTCCATGATGGTCTCAACACCCTTGATACACCCATCAAATTGACTCTATGCTACCATGACCATGAGATTGACTTCCTTGATTTACATATCTATAAACATGATAAGGGTCTGGGCACCAAACTGTTCAATAAACTGATGGACCGCAACTCTTTACTACACACATCCAGTTATCATTCCCCAGTCACTCTCAATTCATGAGGGTCATTAGGAACAACAGTGATCCCCACTCAGCTCATACTCAACTACAAACCATGTTTGACAGATTCCTGGAGAGGGGCAATGCACAGAGTCTTCTGGACACGCAATTAAACAGGGCCATGCAACATACACAGGCCTCTTAACAATCCTAAAGGTTCCATGCCAATGATTTTTACTTCTACATACACATTGGCACCAAATAACTTTTCTAAGCTTATCAAGTCTATGATTTCCATGGATGATTATCTGTCCCTCTTCCAGGCACCTATTGCGATGATGGGGTATAAGTGTGCAGAAATTTGAGGGACATACTGACGGTCACAAACTTCAAAGGACATGGCTATCCAGACACAAAAAACTAGGGTGCTATAAATGCCCGGATTGTACCACTTGCTTGTGCCTACTAAGTGGGCCAGACTTTCCCCATCCATATATGGGTAAAAGATTTAAGATCAACCATAGATTGACTTGTACCTCTACCTTGTAGTATATATTATCATCTGTCCCTGTGGCCTATATTACGTTGGCAAAACCATAACTATACTCAGAGAGTGGATCAGCAATCACCATTCAGCTATCAGCAAAGCTCTGAAGGAGGGTCAAGCCACACAGCTGGTTGCCAGGCACTTCCATGGTCTCCCCACATTCAAATCTATGGCTATTGACCATCAGCTACCACCGAACAGGGGTGGAGACAGGGACAATGCTTTATTACGCAGAGAATTGCGTTGGATTTTCAAACTGGACACTCTCATGCCCAGAGGTCTCAATGAGTTGTTACTGTTGGGTTGCTTTATCTAGGATTATTATATCCTTAAACTTGTTCAGATTCTGGGTGCTCTGGGACATCTCCACGGATATTGCATTTCTTACCTCACAGTGACTCTTATGTATATTTTTATCTTATCTGTATTTTTCCATTTCTACTGTTCATAAGTAGTTCCACTTACCTTTTCACTTCCTGCCCCACACCAATGGTTTTATACCTTACTGGTTTAGGACACACGTTAGCTGCTCCTGATGTTGAGAGTTGGACTAGGCACTCTATGCGTATGTTGCGAAATTGGGGGCACGACAGATCATCCATTATACAGATATGTGGGCCGGAACAAATGGCAAACATACTCACATCAAAACAGGGGGTCTTTTATCTGATGGTGCCTGAGTTGGCCTACATAAGGGTAACAACATCCAGGGGCACAGTGTTATAACCAGAGGGCTGTTTTTATTACACTTTTTTTATAGTGTGGAAACACACTATGATGTTATGATTGTGGGTGGGTTAGACCTCAGACGCTGTTCGCAATTAATCGGATGTATATATAAAGAACAATGTTTTTACTTACGGTCTGGAAACGTTCGATGTTTTGAAAAAGGCCCAGGAGTGCGCTGCTTTCAACAATAGATATGATTGTGGGTGGGGTCTGTGATCACTTAGCCTCTCTTTGGTTATATACGGTGAGTTCTTTCACTGCACTGTGACGATCAATAAACCTTTTTTTCTTTTCATCCTCATTGCCTTTTGTGTACAAATCCGGCGAGTGCCATCACAATTATATTTTTGATATATATATATATTTTTTTTAATACAAAGTATTTTCCACAGGCTTTGCCGTGCATGGTAAATAGCTTAGCTAGAAATATTTCTTGAACCACAGCATGAACAAAAGCTAAAACGTGGGAAAGACAATAACAGTCCTCCAGCTGATCTTCTTTTTGCTAAGTTTGCATTCCATATCAGTGGCATAATTCTTTTTCCAAGACATGTTGTAATATTAGAGGTGGATTACCTTAAAATTCACTTTGTGCCAAGTCAAAGAGCAATTAATCTTCATGTTCGGATAGATGAAGGATAAAACAGAAATTAATCTGTAAACACAATATTTTGTGGTTTCAAAAAAATGCATTTTTGAACATGATGAGTGACACCCACAACATGTTGTCAGCAAATATCCTTTCACTATCATCACAAAATGTGAACACAATTCTCAGCTGTTTAAAATGTTGCTGGTTAAGTATTTGTATAGTAAGGGCAGGAAATGGCAGCTGTGCATGCAGGGTGCAAAGTACAAGACATGGTGTGCACCATGCCTTGCATGTTGTAAATACCCTTTTGAGTATGTTTTATTATAGTAAATTTAGAGAAGGAACCCAAATGCATTATAGGAGTGGACGGTCTAACCAGGAATTGGTATGTCAAGACAATATGATTAACATGAACATATACAAACAAAAATGTTAAGATTGTAATGAGCTTTTCTTCCAGTGCATGTGACAGCAGGAGGAGAAGTCAAGAATTAAAACTCCTCACAGAGTGAGTGATTCATTGGTAGGTTTCAAAATGGATTTAATTTATTTATATTAATAAACAGCACATAACTATGGTCTATAGTTGCTTTTTTCCAGTCCGACTTACCATGGTTTGTACTAGACAAAAGCTAAGATTCACAAATTGCATTGGATGTAGTATCTTCATCTATAAGTTAGAATTTGACAGCTCGGCCTTAGCTGGGATCTCTGCTATTCACTTTGGCTATAAATACATCTGCGGTTGATAGTTCCCATGCTAGAAAAGAAAAAGTGATAACTCTTAAAGAAGTTATGTCCATGTGCAGCACCCATAAATTAAAACATTTTTAAAGCACCATTTTCTGCATGAACTACTCTATTCCTCAACTGAAGTTTAGCAGATGGTTTAGCAAATAAATACTCTGGTCTGGTCATTTAGGACTTCACTAAAGACACATTGTCTGTGTGTTTGTAAAGGTTTGCATCACCATCAATTTGTGAGCCATCAATTAACTCCTTATCATTTGAAAGATAATGGCATGGCATTTCGAAGGCACTCTTACTACAGAAATGTCTGCAGCTTAATTGTGCATAATACTGAAGGAATGCACATTATATGTAATGTTCTATCTGTGTACAGGCTATGTGTAAACTTTGGTAGATTTATCTGCCTTATAATGGCTGTTCTTCTTTATTCCATTACTGTTTTTGTTTTGCAATTGTTCACAGCAACATAACATCTTGGGGCAAATTTATTATGCTGTGTAAAAAACAGCGGAATAATTGGCCACACATCACCAGGAATCGCCATTTAAAAAACAGCACAAAAATGGTGTCTTTTTTTTAACCAATCTTTCTTTGAACAACTTCCCCTGGAACTTATTTACAATGGTCTGAAGCAATGTAAAATAACTGCTAAAAATCTGGTGTAAACCAGAATAACACATTCAACATTTATTTTACACTGCTTTTAACATTTTTTTACACTTTGTTTTGGTGAATTTCATTTTACACAGCATTATAAATAGGCCCCCTTATGTCAACTCCAAGTCATGTACTTCTCAAAGCATAATAATTGCATGACTTGGAGGTTGAAAACTGGTTGCACATGTAGAATTTTCTAATGATTTAGCAGCTAAAAGGTAAGGCATTATACAGTTTGACCACATCCTATGCCAGACCATAACTGTATGCAATTGTACCTCTTACAGGGATACCGAGCTATTATCCAGAAAGCTGTTAATAAAATAAAGGAATGCCGTTTTGCGTATGGTTCTTTTCAAACAAGGAATTGTTCATTATTTATTTATTCATTTATATACATTAGAGAGTACCTTGTACCTTGTATATGATGATAACTAAGCCAGCATGAATCCATAAGGATAGTAAAAAGGTAATCATGGTGCTTTTTAATATAGTTAAGGGTTTTTAATAGCAAGATATGGTGACAGAAAAAAAAAACAATATACCGGTACTGAAAACCCAGGAATGAATCATTCTATATGATAGATATTATAGTAGTATAATTACAGTATTTCATTGCAACAGATATTAAGTGAGCACATCTTGCACTTAGCTTAACATTTATCTCCATCTTATTATACTCCACTGAGCTTCACTCTTACCATTTCCCTTGTTTTGTGCTACTGTCAGTTAAATAACTTCTGAACCCATTCTTCATTTTACTGACAATGTCTCTGCTTGGCTTCCCCACTTTGTTTATAATTCCCAGTGTTGTTCTTGTCACTTCCAGTCAGTATCATTGTTGACGTTTTTTATTCCCTCGTTACCACTAAGCACTTTTTATTGATTTCTGCAGTTGGACTATCAGTTTACTTTCTTCCCTTAGTCAGCGGTCGGGTCATACCCTTTCTCTGTTTTTTCCCCAATAAGCTAATTACAGCTGATGGTGTTTAGGAGCATAGTTAATTTTACATATGTTTTAATTAGCTGTACTAACATATTTTAAAGGGGCAAAAGTCTTCAAATAATTTTAGCAGACTTTTTTTTTAACAGAACTGCAATGCTTCCAATAATTTATTGGACAACTCAGATCAGGATAGGGCTTCAGTACTATCTCCTGAAACCCGGGTGAGTAATATAATACCCTTAACGTGATAGATCACCTAAATCAAAAGAAAAAAAGGGCCAAGATCAGTGATTATCTTCTTGATGCATTGTCTGGAATATCATCATTATTTAGTCAGGCAGAATTTCCTTTAGGCTAAGGCCACACTAGGCGATAGCGCCGCGATTTGACTCGCGGCGACTTTTCGCCGCAACTTTTAATCCGCAATCGCTGGGGAAACTTTTGCGCTGGCGTCTATGGGGAATCGCCAGCGTCAAAACACACGCGGCGATCTTTTTTCTATTGTCGCTCGAAATCGCCTAACGAGGCGATTTTGAGCGACAATAGAAAAAAGATCGCCGCGTGTGTTTTGACGCTGTCGATTTTTCGCGATTCCCCATAGACGCCAGCGCAAAAGTCAAATCGCGGCGCTATCGCCTAGTGTGGCCTTGGCCTTAGACAAAAGCTGGTGTATACATAAACAGTAGGTAGTGTTGAACCATAGTTACTGGGCAGTATAAAACTTTCAAAGAATTTTGTACAAAAAAGACAGACAGTAACGTAAACATCTGTTTTAGATCTCATTCCCAAATTAACAATGGCTACACATTTGTAGAACATATGATTATGGTGAGTGGGAAACGTTCAGCAGCTTATTTGTAGAAACAGAGTATTTTGTAATTGCATGTATATAAGTCCATTAAATTTCTCTAAATGCTGTGTGTTTACAGTATTCACAAATCACGGTGGTCTCTGGGGTCAACACAGACATTTTCTTGGCTAACAAATCGTTTGGTCACCTAAAAGAATTCTCCGATGTCTCGATAGCTTCAAAGATATTTCTGAACTCAATCTCTGAAACATCAATAGAAAGAATAAAAAGCTAGCATTGCTTCTGCGTTACATCACTCCTGCATACTGTTATCAAGAGACTTCCACACGGCAAGATATTGACCATTCTTTCTACTTGACCTTCAGCCAACATCTGATGTACAACAACTTTTGAAAATAATTCTACAAGTGCAAGGAAATAGTCACAAGAGAAATCATCCGTGGAATCCAGCTTTATCATGAAAGTTACTCTGTTTTAGATACACTTGAGCGTCGCTGGCGCAAATCCCGTTCAGAATTAGATAGGGATGCACCGAATCCAGGATTCGGTTCGGGATTCGGCCAGGATTCGGCCTTTTTCAGCAGGATTCGGAATTCGGCCGAATCCTTCTGCCCGGCCGAACCGAATTCGAATCCTAATTTGCATATGCAAATTAGGGGCAGGGAGGGGAATTGCATAACTTTTTGTCAGAAAACAAGGAAGTAAAAAATGTTTTCCCCTTCCCACCTCTAATTTGCATATGCAAATTAGGGTTCGGATTCGGTTCGGTATTCGGCCGAATCCTTCGTGAAGTATTCGGGGGTTCGGCCGAATCCAAAAAAGTGGATTCGGTGCATCCCTAGAATTAGACTTCTGGAACTACAAATCTGCCCTGCGCTCCTTTAACACCAGCCTCTTCCAAGCCAAACAAACATACTTTACTTCACTCATTAACTCCCTTTCTAAAAAACCAGCACAACTTTTCTCCACCTTTAACACTCTCCTTTCCCCTTCTCCACCCCCTCCATGCACATCTGTTTCTGCTCAAGATATTGCTGAGCACTTCAAAAACAAAATTTACATCAGAAGGGACATTACACTACTCAACCCCCCTAGACTTCCACCACCCTCCCTCCACACTCCCCAGTCTCTCCTGTGCTCCTTCACCCCTGTCACTGTTGAGGAAGTCTCAAAGCTTTTGGCCTCTTCTCACCTTACCACCTGCCCGCTTGATCCAATTCCCTCAAAACTTCTCCACAATACCAATCCTTGTCTAATCAAAGCCTTAACTCACCTATTTAATCTTTCGCTCTCAACTGGACTGTTTCCTTCTCAACTAAAACACGCTCTTGTCACCCCCATTCTGAAAAATCCCTCTCTTGATCCCTCCAATCTTGACAACCTCCGACCTATCTCTCTGCTACCTTTCATCTCTAAACTACTTGAGCGCCTAGTCTACAACCGACTAACCTCATTCCTCTCTGACAATAACCTGCTGGACCCCCTACAATCTGGTTTTAAGCCACAACACTCCACGGAAACTGCCCTGACTTGACTAACTAATGACCTTTTAACTGCTAAAGCCAACAATCATTTCTCACTACTAATACTGCTTGATCTCTCAGCCGCATTTGACACTGTAGATCACCCTCTCCTCCTCCAGTCCCTCCAGTCACTTGACCTTCGTGACACATCCCTGTCCTGGTTCTCTTCTTACATCACCAAACGTTCCTTCAGTGTCTCCTACAATGGAGTAGCATCTTCTCCCCTACCTCTTTCTGTTGGAGTTCCTCAAGGCTCTGTCCTGGGACCATTACTATTCTCCCTCTATACTTCCTCCCTTGGCAAATTAATAAATTTGTATGGTTTCCACTACCACCTTTATGCTGACGATACTCAGATCTATCTCTCATCTCCTGATCTCAACCCAGAACTCCTAACTCGCGTCTCCTCCTGCCTGTCCGCTATCTCTACCTGAATGTCGCAGCGCTACCTTAAATTAAACCTCTTTAAAACTGAAATGGTTCTCTTTCCTCCAACTAACACCAGTAGCATCCCCGAAGTATCCATCATAGTTAACAATTCCACTATCACCCCCTCTCCCAAGGCCCGGTGCCTTGGGGTTATCCTAGATTCTGCCCTGTCATTCACTCCTCATATCCAGTCACTTATTAAATCATGTCACTTCCACCTAAGGAACATATCAAAATACGATCATTTATCACCCAAGACGCTGCCAAAATTCTTATTCACTCTCTCATCATATCGCGTCTAGACTACTGCAACTCTCTTTTAATTGGCCTCCCCCTCCAGAGACTGTCACCTCTCCAGTCCATAATGAACACTGCTGCGAGGCTCATACACCTCAGCAACCGCTCCTCCTCTGCCTCACCATTCTGCCAATCCCTGCACTGTCTTCCATTACCTTTCAGAATCAAATTCAAATTAATGACACTGACTTTCAAAGCAGTTCATAACTCTGCCCCACCCTACATCTCTGAACTCATCTCTATATACTCACCCACTCGCTTAATATGCTCCTCTACTGACCTGCTACTCAACTCTTCTCTCATTACCTCCTCACATGCTCGCATTCAAGATTTTGCAAGGGCTACACCCCTCCTCTGGAACGCTCTCCCACGGTCTGTCCGACTTTCGCCCAACCTTCCTGCTTTCAAGAAATCTCTGAAAACGCACTTCTTTCAAGAAGCCTACCCTCACTCTGCTTAGCTACCAAACACAACACCACATAGAATACCACATTTCTCACCCACTTAATTCGAACTTGCCCACTCCCACACCTTGTGTATTACTCCCTTCCCTTTAGACTGTATGCCTATGCATAGGGCCTTCCTCACCTTTTTGTACCTGTATTGATTGTGATGTTTGTTACTCCATATATTCTATGTATGTAATTCACGTGATATAGTTGTATAATCACATTTACTTTACTTTACAGTGCTACGCAATATGTTGGCGCTATATAAATACATGTTAATAATAATAATAATAATAAAATTTCAACATCCTCAGATATTTTCCCCAACTAGCCTTTAAACTATTGACCACTTCTAGCTTTAAATTCTTATTTGACTGACTTATAATAAAGAATGCAGAGACATTTCTTTTTGTATGTGATATGATATAAAATAATGAGTAACTGACTTCTTGGCATGAGATAGCCAGTTATAAAGTCTTTACAGAACTAAGCAGAGTACCTTTAGCAGTAATAGTGCCTCAAACAGCCAGGGCATTATGTTTTCAATATATTGAGATAATTATATTAAGGCAGAAGTTACTATATAGTGCCAAAGTGGCATATATGCTAAAGCGGTAAGCAGGCCTAGATTTGTGGAAAGGCCACAAACGCCCAGGCCTAGGCCGCAGAATTTTAGGGTGGCGGCATTCCATCGAACCACACCCACATTGGTTCGGAAGCACTTGGCAATTTGCAGGAGTTACAATAGTTTTTACATTTCCTGTGCACCAATCCCATTCCCAGGCCCGGACTGGCAATCTGTGGGGTCGGGCATTTGCCCTAGGGGCCGCTCTATATTTTGCTTAAGTGGGCCGCTCCTGAGAAATAATACTAATTAGAATTTACTTTCCTTTCAATGCATCTGGAGGGCTCTAGGACCGCTTCTCCGTCCTAGCTCCCACGTCTCTCGTTCTCTGCTGCTGCTGTTGCTGCCGTTCACAGTGGAAGCCGGATGAACAGGGCCTTCAGCAGGGCATGTCAGTCCCCTGTCTCTGCGCTCCTGCATCAGCACAGACAGCTGCAGCACACTACTGGAGAGGTGCGGATTATATTTTTTATGCTGATTGCTGGCCTGCCTGTGCTGAGCCTGAACGCAATGCTCCCTGCCACAATAAGAGGAAATTATCTGTTTTTTTTGCATTGTGCAGACAAAACAATTGAAAAAAGAAGGAGAGGCTGATCTAATAAAAAATAAAGGGACAAAATAAATAGAAGTGAAGATGGGCAAGCAGAATAAGGAATGAAAGCAGAGAAAGCTGGAAAAGTAAAGCTAAATGGTGAAGGGTGGAAAAATGAAGGGTTATGAGTGAGAATTTGAAAAAACTAGAAAGTATCTCTCCTCTTTTCTTTCTGTAATTCTTCGGCAGTGGGCTGTGATAGTATGAAATAGTTGTGGGCCACTATGTTCTATTAAGTGCTAGGGCTAATGGAACAAGAAAGTGATACGGTACAAAGGCAGTAGTGATGTGCGGGTTGAGAATTTCTCGACCCGCAACTGACCCTAACCCGCCCGTTCCCTACCTGCACCCGACCCGGCCCGCTGCTCCCCTTTATTTATAGACCCGCGCCCGCCCTGCAGTGACGTCACAAGGGGCAAAATGCAAATAGCAAAAAGCAGGTATGCTTTTTCACCCGATTCGTAGAATTTTAGTCAATAGCAAATGAGGCCACCTACTCTGGTTGTCAGCAAGTACATTTATATAATATACCATAGTAAGACTATGAAACAATATGAATATTTGGCATTCACAATATATCTTTGATAATTTTGGTCAACAACCTTTCATTACAAATCCGTTTATTTTAATGGAATTAAGTAATTCTGCAGACTTCTTATAGCATTGTAGGGGACTCACACATCTCCATTTAGCAGAGGAAGGATGGAATTCTGAATCCTCCAGCTCAGGGGCCCCCAATTTTTTTTTTACCCGTGAACCACATTCAAATGTAAAAAAAGTTGGAGAGCAACATAAGCATGAAAAATGTTCCTATGGTGCCAAATATGGTCTATGATTGACTTACTGGTAGCCTCTATGTGGGCCTGCAGCCTACAGGAGCCTCTGTTTGCCAATACACATGGTTCATATGCAACAAAAATGTGCCTTCAAGCCAGGAAATCAAAAATAAGAACCTGCTTTTAGGCCACTAAGAGTAACACACACGAGCCACTGATTGGGGATCACTGCTCTAGCTGAATGCCTGCTGGATTACTGACAGTCACAAAAGAAGCATTTGTTTGTATGTGTAGGTGTTACCCCACTTGTGAAAGTTGATTTTGTGGATAAACATGTTATAGCAACACAAGTCAATTTTAGACAGCATAGACATACACCCACACCCTTTTGGGATAGATAATAAACATCAGTTGCATATAAGCCTGAAATGTATTCATCCAGTGTTGGACTGGGATACCCGGGGCCCACCAGAAAACCTTTGACCATGGGCGCACTTTCCAAACAATTTTTTTCTCTCTCCTCACTCAACCTTTTTATTCTCTTAGTCTTTTATATCTACTTACTCTATTCTTCCATTATTAAGCATTTTTCTCATAAAGAAAAAGGGAATGACCATGAAATAGGCCAAATGGTTAGAAGCAAGAGGGCCCACCGGGAGTTTTCCTGGTATCCTGGTGGGCCAGTCCGACACTGTATTCATCAATGGAAAAGAGCATTGCTGTGATGATGTTCATACTGTATATGTTGTATTTGTAATCATATATTGTGCTCTATGTTTTACAAGCTTAATATGATTATAGGGCCTATGTATGTGTGCAAGTGCAGTAGCAATCCCTGCAATCTCCTGGGAGTCAGTTGCACATAAAAACCCCTTGCCCCTTATACTTCCTTATAGTTGCTCTTGGAGCTGCTTAGTCCTTCCTGCCTTCAGTTCTAAATTGAGAGCTGCTGTGACTTTTGAAAAAGGGGAACCTTGGAGCAACCTTCACTTCCTGACCAGGTGGTAGCTCCAGGGTTTCCTTTGCTCCCAATAGGTAAAGTGCACAGAGGAACTATCTAGAATATACCTACATTGGGCAAGGGAAAATTGATGAGTCACCTTTAAATATTTGAAATTCACGGCAAGCGTAATGACGTCCGAAGTGGGGAGCCAAATGAAATGACGCACACATGGACCAACTCTCAGTGAAGAGGCTGCCCCACTAGACCACCAGGTACACTCCCCCACATGTCTATAATTATAAGACACTGTACATATCTCCTGCACATGGCAGGCATTACATACAGGGGCACAAACTGTGAATGATGTATACTCAAAGCCCTTTACAAAATGTTGGCCCTATATAAATAAAGTGAATGAAAAAAGTAGGACCTAGAGTATAGTATTTTAAATAATGAATTGCTCCATTCCACTACATGAACATTGGGATACTATAATAAATCGAATGCCACTTTATGCATACGTGTCATTCTTAATTGAATTACAAAGTAACTTATTGAATTTCCTCTGTTCCTTCAGCTAATTTAATTTGAAAGGACTACTTCCTCCGCCTGACAGCACTGCTTAAATATAGCAGAAAAGTGATAGCAGCTTGACAAATCAGGGGCAAATGAACTTTGTCTAAAAGAGGCTAATATGCATATGTGTGCAGTGCTCGTATGATTGACATCGCCATGGGGGGTTTGACATAATCAGCCATTCAATACTATTGGCACATCTGGCGCTCACACATGAATGGAGCTTCCAAAGCCTCAGCATCTGGAGAGCTTTTCTGTTTTTACCTTTTAGAAGGGTATTAATAATTTTGTTTGATAAAGCTATATACTCATAGCATTTTAATAAATTCTTATTTTTCCAGCATATTGTATGTTGATCAAGTTTCATATTTAAGAAAACAAGGTTGCAGAAAGATCTACTGTAGGTTATATGAAAATGTAGAAAGCAATGACAAGCAGTAAAATTAGATGCAATAAAGATGGCAGCAATCATTTAGACTTATTTTCACCTGTTTCTTAAACCTATTTCACTGAAAATGGAACAAGTTTATAAGGCAGTTAATCTGGGAAAACCACAGAGAAATTTAAAGTCACAGAATTAAAAGGATGGAACACTGCAGAGATAACTGGCTCTGCTTCAATGGCACAATGCACAACAATGTAAAAGAAATAAACGGTTTTACTACAAACTGAATGGAAAAAATGGAACAAACTGGAAACGTGTTTGCTTCTATGTTGCCCCTTTGGTTTTACCTTATTAGGACAGAATGTTGGATATTTCAATCTTTGGTTTCTAAAGATATAGTTCAGTTAATCTTTGCTTTCACATTGCGTGCTCCTCTTATACATGGAGAGACCTCTCCACTTCAAAGATACTTACTTATTCAAAAGCATACACAGCAAGCCAATAGTAATTTATAGCATATTGAAATACTGACTCTTTATTCAGGATGCTGCTGTATACCTTGGTTGTCATTATTTAATAAACACCAAATGCAGGAATATGAGGAAGTGTGAAAACCAGTGCTGCAACACAGTATATTGTATTAGTCCCTTTATAACCACTGCATCCTTTAGGAGCTGGTGTGGGACCAGAAGGTTAATTTACCAAGTGCAGACAGCGGCAGCAATCACCATGTTTTTGTACACTCAGGCCCGGATTTGCGGCAAGGCCGCATAGGCCCGGGCCTAGGGCGGCAGAAAAATAGGGGCGGCATGCCGCCCAGCCGCATTATGGGGACGCGTGCGTCCCCATTCATTTACAGCAGCTGCGCCGGCGTTTTTTCGCCGGCGCGCTGGTAAAGTGAGGTGGGGTGGGCGCTAGGACCGCGCGGCCGCCTGTTCGGACCGCGCGGCCTAGGGGCGCGCCTCTGTAAAATCCGGCGCTGTGTACACTTGTGCTGAGCCCAGTTCTTTGCTGAATGCCCACAGGTTTCTGAGGACCTCAGAGACCTACATCTGCTGTGCTGTATTTATGTTGTATGGGGTGCTGGGGGAAACATAGGTGCCGGGGTAAAAAAAAAAACTACTCAATGCTCGCTACATTTCTTTTCAAGGTAATACAGGTATGAGATCCCTTATCTAAAAACCGATTATCCAAAGAGCTCCAAATTGTGGGCAGGCCAATTATTTAAGCAAATAATTTTACATCTTTGAAAATGATTTCCTTTTCGTTATGGGCGAATTTATTCACCAGGCGTGAATTCTCAGCGAACTTGCGCTATTCGAGGCTGGAGAATAAATTCTCGAAATGTCGCGAAAATTCGCTGGTGAAAATTCACTGGCATCAAAAAAATTGTCGCTGGCGTCAAAAAAACAGGTGCCGGCGTCAAAAAGATACGCTGGTGCTGTTTTGCGATTATTTTGCCATTTTGCGAATTTTTCACCATTTGCAAATTTTGCAGGAAAATTTCCAAATTTTTTGGCGAAGGGAAACGTCGCAAATTCACCCATCACTATTTCCTTTATCTTTGTAATAATAAAATAGTAGCTTGTAACATAATTGTAAGTTAGCTGCATGGATCCAAACTGTTGGCAAAACAATCTTATTGGGGTTATTTAACTCGCAAATGATTTTCAGCAGACATGACAAGGTGATCCCAATTACAGAAAGATCCCATATTTGGAAAACCTCAGGCATCGAGCATTCTGAATAATAGATCCTATACATGTATTATTTTGAAAATCCAATGTTTTTAGTTTTTAAAAAATCCTGCCAGGGTCTTATCTTTCAGAATGACTATAGAACAGATTTTTCAGTCAACCTTAAAGTGCTAAAGAATTAAAAATAAATGGGAAATCTGAGGCCTTACATTGAATTGTTTCTTTCATCCATCCACTTCTCTCTGCACAAGTCATTCATCATGGTGTTTGTAATGACATTTATCTTTAGCTAAAAGACCATGAAACTGAAACATGAAATAATACATTAAAATGCAAGCATATAAATGATAGTACTATGCTTGATAGTGCTTTATTATATAAATATAAATGCTTTAATCAATTTATTTATAACATAGATAAACATACTGGTAGTGGTTATGGACATAAAGGGCTGATTTTTGAGGGGTGACCTCTCCTGTATGGATTGGAATTAATAGAGAGTCTTTGCTGATGTAGCTGATGTGGGTGAACTACATGTGCCAGAATTCTCATGAGGTTATTTGTGTTTGAATGATACCCAAAGTTTCATTTTGTCTACAGTTTTAGCAAGATAGACATTCATGGTTTGAAATGCAATGCTTTTCTGGTCCTTTTATTTTTCTGTGATGTAGCCTATAAGAGTCTGAGGTAGGTTAGTAGTTAATTCTAGCTTGTCATGGCTGGTTGGGTTTGTTGCCTGTGAGAGCCTAATGTTTTTATTTTTCAGCCAAACCCCTGTGGTGAAGCTAGCATTATTCAGATATCTTAAGACTGAATCAATAGCACCAAAGGCACCCAGACATAGCCAGGCTAGATAGTAAATAAAAATACAGAATTTTTTTGCATAGAGTTTGATGGACAAAAAACTACACTACACCAGTGACAATCACACTTACATTATGCTAGCTAGGATTTTCCTATCTTCAGTGGGGAGCTCAGCAGGCAGAGATTACATGCATCTGAAATTCTGTATTTTAGTCTTCCCATGCATGCATCATTTTTAGTACTAAAGGCAAGGTTTGCAATAGCAAAGCAATAATATCATAGCTGTCATTACAAGTATATGCATTTGCACTTGTCAAAAGGCATTTAATAGTTCATATATGTACCACTTAGGTGTTTACTGTATACATATGAAAAGAAATATGTTTCCGGGTAAATTGACTAAAAGGATATTTCATATGGAAGACACAAATAAAGGGGAATAAATGTGGTGGTCTGTCAAGGCCAACAATACCAAAGTTCTACTGCAACACTCAGCGTACTAAATTAATTGTCAAAGAACAGCAAGTTTGTTGTCCACAGATTCCATAGCAAGTTACTTGTCTACAGTATACAACTGTAGCTTCAAAATAGTATCACAAATATGTTATTACTGGCACTGGCAGTCTGCAATGTGATATTCTTTATAATACAGTTGTTAAGTTGCAGATTTTAATGTCGAATAGCACATTTTTAAAGGACTGCTTAAAGGCATTGTTCAGTGTAAAAATAAAAACTGGGTAAATAGATAGGCTGTGCAAAATAAAACATGTTTCTAATATAGTTAGTTAACTATGTTAAAAATGTAATGTATAAAGGCTGGAGTGATTTGATGTATAACATGTCAGTCAGAACACTATTTCCTGCTTTTCAGCTCTCTTGGTTTACACTGACTGGTTACCCTGGCTACCAGACAGTAACCAATCAGAGACTTGAGGGGAGGCCACATGGGTCATATCTGTTGCTTTTGAATCTGAGCTGAATGCTGAGGATCAATTACAAACTCACTGAACAGAAATATACCATGTGGCCCCCCTTCAAGTCGCTGACTAGCTCAGAGTTATAGAGCTGAAAAGCAGGAAGTTGGATTCTGGCTGTTTTATTAGACATCTGTTCACTCCAGCCTTTATATATTACATTTTTGGCTAACTAACTTTATTAGAAACATTTTTTATTTTGCACAGCCTATCTATTTACCCAGTTTTTATTTTCACACTGAACTATTCCTTTAAAGGTGGTGTATTTTTCCACAGAAATAATAAAAGAAAGGTTATTATATGTACATTGGTACATACTATAAAGACTTCCATTGGGGCATGAGGTCATACATAGTAAGTTAGGTTGAAAAAAGACACACGTCCATCAAGTTCAACCTGCTTATTGCTAGTTGATCCAGAGAATGGCAAAACAAAAACATTTGAAATCTCTCCAATTTGCCTCAGGGGAAAAACATTCCTTCCTGGTTTCAAGATGGCAATCAGACTAGTCCTTGGATCAACTTGTATTATGAGCTATCTTCCATAACCCTGTATTCCCTCACTTGCTAAAAAGCCATCTAAACCTTCTTAAAGCTATCTAATGTGTCAGCCAGTAAGAAGCCCTATGGAGCAAGCCTGGGACAGGTGGAGCAGAAAGGGGCCATGACTGAGGAACAAGAAAGAGAAAGATAGTGGGGGCAAGCAGGTTTGGCATTATGGGAGTTGTAGTGAAAAGGAAAGCAGAGAAAGGGGGAAGGGTTATTCTTTAAATAGCTATGGAAAAAGTGTGGAAACCCCTTTCTTACCTTGTGACTGCACAGGAAGAGGCAGTGTCCCTCCCTTCCGCCCTGTATGGATGGTTGGGAGATAGTGTTGCAGCTTTTGGCATAGTGGTGCTGCCCTACATTGTAGCCAAAAATGGGCGATAGTCTTAATGTAAGTTTGCTGTTTGATAGGCCTGGGGCTAGGCTTAGGGGCAAGGATGCACAGTAGGCAAGGAAGTAGGTAGCGAGGCCTAGCCTTAGGCTGGAAAACTGGTTTTGGTTAAGAGGGTACTGTTAATTTATTGTAAGCTATTGTTAATTGTTATTTGCAGCCTTCAGTGGAAAGTGTTTTACACTTTCCACTATATATCAACATGCTATTCAACATGCTATTCATTTGTGATATTAATGTTGGTCTGATTTGGTGGATAATTTATCCTAAATTAATGTAATGTTATGTAATAAATCAAGCTGTGGCCTTTCCACCCAAGATGTTGGGGTTCTGAATATTTACTAGGGGGTGTGGGGATGGGACCGACATTGAGTCATACTTAAGTCAAGACTATGACAGAACTTCACAGCCCTCACTGTAAAAAAAACGTTTGAATATTTAGACTGGACCTCCTTTCTTCAAACCAGAATATGTGGACCCAATACAGAGCCCTGAGGGACCCCACTAAGAACCTTACTCCAAGTAGAGAATGTACCATTAACAACCACCCTCTGTACCGGATCCTGTATCCAGCTTTCTATCCATGTGCAAATTACTTCATTTGCACATGGATTGGAAACTGCTATATTAAATTATTTTTGCACTGTGAATATGTTTTTTATTTTCACTCCTATTACATTTCCCCCAAGAACCTTATAAATTATAGTAGGTGATACATAATTCTCTATATAAGCAGTGCATTCTGGTGTCAGAACACATCAAGCTTAACTTAAAGGACATAATAACCCTATTAACATTTCTCTACATGTGCCAGTGTTGCCAGTCAGCAGTACACTGCTATTGGCACAAAATGAGCATGCTGTCAGAGTAGTGGCAGTGGCAGCACTAACATGACTATGCTGTTTTATATGTTTGCATAATATACATCTGTACCTATATTATTATAGTTATATCTCTTTTTGGTAGATATGAGCATTGTAAATAAAAAGTGTCAGCGTACCTGGCAATGGCCTTTTGATGTTGTGTCTGCACTGCTTAGATTCACTTCATTAAAAATACATGAAGATATGTTTCCATTCTGTAAATGAGATAACGCTTACATCAATAGCAGTTGAATTATATTGCATATTTACAGTAGTGAAAAGTTACATTATAAAGCAGTCACTGTGTAGCTTTTCAGAAGGAAATGACAGTCATCAAACTCTGTATTCTATTGATATGTTTATTAAAGAACTTTGCCAAATAAAATTATTGTTATGCATGCCAGTGATGAAAGTGGGCCAAGAAAAGTATGTCCCCTGATAGTAGCACTGCCACAGAACCTTTACCTGATCACACGCCTCTCTCAGCTTTGCTTTTGGCTTAGCCATCTGCTTGGGGTTAATTTGCATCCCCCTGGTGGCCTCTAGGATATTGTAAATGAAAGATAGCACATTTAATATATGCACATTTTATTAAATATTCATCTTCCCCACTGGGATCTCTTGCCACTGGGTCAGATTAGCAAAAGTATCTATTGCTTTCAAGAGCCTGTCATAGCAATTCTGGGAGCACTTGCTCCTCACGCTCATATTGCTTTATATTGAAATGTAATGTATTTCAGAGCTACAGTATGTGTAGCATTTTGATGTAACTTTGCAAAAACAAAGTTTTAGACAAAATGAAAAGGATGATGCTGACTTGTTTGAATCTTATGCCGTAAATTGGGATTGCAATTAGACTGGCACAGAGATATAGAACATACGTAGTTATTTAAAAAAAATATTTATTTATAAAAACCAAACACAAATCATTTCACTGTTCACTAGACTAAATATACACAGGCTATGGCAGGGCCATCAACATTTTCATTTACCTGCAATATAAACATTCTATAGAAACTTCAGAAACTCACTAAATGTATATTTTGCTTTTTGATCCATGAACAATGGTGATGAACGAATCTGTCCCGTTTCGCTTCGGGGAAAAATGTGTGAATTTACAGCAAAATTTGCAAAACTGCGAAAAAATTTGCGAAATGCATTAAAGTCAATGGGCGTCAAAATAATTTTGACGCATGCGACAATTTTAATATGCGTGACTATTTGATCCAAATGCATTTAAGTCAATGGTCGTCCGAATAATTTTGCCACACATCAAATTTTTTTCGGCTATGACCTGGAATTGTTGAGGCAGTTTTGCGAATGAATTCACTTGCGGCGAAAAGTGGAAACTTACAGCGAATTTGAGTCTGCCAAATTTATTTGCCCATCACTTCTAGCTGCACATGAAATGCCATTATGAACATTTGCAGGTTTCCATTAGCTCTGACCACAGTATTCCCAGTTTGTGGTGCCAAATATCAATAAGAAGTCAGTAAAGGTATGGGACCTGTTATCCAGAATGCTCGGAACCTGGTGCTTTCCGGAGAAGGGATCTTTCTGTAATTTGCATCTTCATACCTTAAATCTACTAGAAAATTATGTAAACACAATAGGCTGGTTTTGCTTCCAATTAAGATTAATTATATTTTTTTGGGATCAAGTACAATGTATTGTTTTATTATTACAGAAAAAAAGGGAATAATTTGTTAAGTATTTGGATAAAACTGAGTCTATGCGAGATGACTTTTTTTGTAATTCGTAGCTTTCTGGATGATACTGTAGGTTTCTGGATAATGATCCCATACCTTTAGTAGAGTACTAATAGTAGAGATGGCATAGATAAATGGTATCATGTGGAAAATTGTTGCCTTCAGACGTCCATTACTTTAAAATCGCCCATTTAAGATTGCTTGTGATTTTTGAGTTTACTAACAGGCAGCGTTTCATGCGAAAAAAGCTCTGCAATCTTTGCAAGTTTCCCCAAACTGGCTTTTTTAGTGAAGTGAAATCTTAAATGGGCCCCCCGAGTTGATACTCGTGTCATAGTAAACAATGATAGAAAATTCAAGAGAGACTATTGGGAGAGATTATAGGCCCACAATTGTGGGCAGATTTATTAAGGTTCGAGTTGAGTTTTCCACGTAAATTTGAGTTTTCTAGTTTTGGTCAAAACTCACATTTTCAGGTTAAAAAAATAAACACATTTTTTGAGCTTTTTCTAGATTTATTATACCTCTACCCAGGACATAGCTCGAATCTGAAAATACACCATCTAAAACCTCTCCAGGTAATATAGGAGTCAATGCCAGAGGTCCCTTGAACCATCTGAAGATAATAATAGCCTGCATGATGTTTGAGTTTTTTTTTGGAGGGTTTTGCCAAAAAACTCAATCAATGCGAGTTCTTTCCCGACGAAAACTTGACTAATTCGCAACTTAAATTCAATGAATCAAGTTTAATTCAATTCAAGTCTTTTCTAAAATAGGAAACCATTCGAGTTGTGAGTTTATTGGAATTTATTTGAGTTGATTCGAGGTATTAAAAACTCTTAACATTTGACCTTTGATTAACTCCCAAAATCTCCTCTTCTGTGGGTGAGTTATCTCCTCCAAATGCTTTTCCACTGTAAATTGGCAGTAGTAAAACAGATGCAGCACAGTCCAAGTTTATTGTGGACAACTAATATCCTTGTGTGCCATTGCCCTTAATCTTGCTTGTTTATTCTAGCATTGCTTGTTTTTTACACAGCTGGGTAAAAAAATAAAAAAATTGCTAGGTTTGAACTTTTTAAACAGTAGTCCAATCTACTGCTCCAGATTGGATTTGTCAGCAGCAATGGGCAGCAGCAAAGCCAAGGGTAATCAGTCCTGCAATTCTATAGTGTATGGTTGCACCTCTTACAGACATATTTACACTGAGGGTGGTGCAAGACTCACTTCCTTATACCGATATAATAAGCAACTAGCTACAATTCAAAGTTCAGCCCTTGATCCATCAAAAGCATTGGGGCAGCCACATGGCTGGATGACTTGAGTGCACATGAAACTTGGCAGGGGCCACATAAGTGAAATTGGAGAAAGGATCAATAAAAATAGCTTTGTACTGGTAATTATGAGTAGTCCTGTGAAGTCACAAAATGTGTTGCCATTAAAGGAGAAGGAAAGCTACGGAGGCATTTTATTGCCAATAGATTAGCTGCAATAGTGCAAGCTAGAATGCTATATTTATTCTGTAGAATGTTTTACCATACCTGAGTAAAAAGCTCTAGAAACTCTCTGTTTGTTTAGAATAGGAGCTGCAGTATTAACATGGTGTGACATCACTTCCTGCCTGAGTCTCTCCCTGCTCTTGGCTCAGATTACAGTAGAGAAGGGAGGGGTTGGGGAAGAGGAGCAAACTGAGCATGCTCTTGCCCAGGGCAATGAAGTTTAAGCTGAAGGCAGGAAGTCTGATACAGAAGCCCATGTGTACACAATAGAAGGAAAGAAATGCAGTGTTTCTTTTGACAGGGGACTCAGAGCAACATTACTTTGGGGGTTTACTGGTATATTTAGATGGACCTTTCTGATAAGGCTTACTTAGTTTCAACCTTTCCTTCTCCTTTAACTCAAAAGACATACCCTTTGTGAATCACAGGGGTCTTTGTTTTTATAGGCAGTACATTGTGGGCACTGTTGGCATATCTGTCTTCAGCATCTAGCCTAGGGGGGCTAAAAGTACCGGTGGGCCGCTATCATTGCCTTAAAATGCTCCCTAAAACATGGCAAAACCAGGCAATCCTGCCTTATTTTTCACATAGATCACAGATCAATATTTCCCCAAGTTTGGCCCCATAACCACAAATCCTCCTTTTGGCGAGTCCCTCACACTGGAGTTCATCCAGTTGTATCATAATTTCACAAAGAAGGCCACACAATCAGTGTATTCATTGTTTCACCCCCCCTATTGTATCTTGAGAGTGAGGAATAGACTTTGACTTTGGTCTTGCCCAGCAATGCAAAGATTCCTAATATACAGATGATGAAACTACTATCTCCAAGCTAAAAACTAAACTAATAATTGAGGTTCCTAAAGAATTAATGTCTATCTACTGGTAGATCACAATCTTTGACTTGGAAACCCTTGTCTTATGTTACAATCTTTGTTATAAAATTTGTTATTAAGTGTTTTTTTTTAATTAGTATTATATTTTGATGAATCTCTCAGTAAAGAACAATAGACATAAAGAAAAAAGGGGGATATAAGATAAATGTAATTATTTACTTATTGCATCACTTCACAATTTTCTAATCAATACATAAAACCTACAAGATATGTTCAGCCAAACTTCAGCCAAGCTAGCATGCAGAAGCATACACATTCACAACTAATGATCAGAGTTGGAGCTGAGATGGATTGGAAGGAGGTGTGAAAAAGCAGAATAAATTGACAGAAGCAACGTTTGCTAGAATGCACAAAGGGTGAGCTGGGAATGAGTAAGACTGTGACACATACACCATTTCTGGGGTGTGAAACTGAAAATGGATTTAATACTGCCTGCTGCGTCATAAATCCGGCTTCTTGATTTTAACATTTTATCAGGATTTGACAGTCAGAATGCTTGGCTCCTGCTGATATATGGTAATCTTTTCACCACTGGAGACCAATATTTCTCAGAGCTTTTATTAAAAAAAATACTTTAAAATAGCTTGTAAAGGACTTTAACATAAATATTTGTCATTGTATTCAGTATTAAACAGGAAATATACACCTTTTTCAACAGGAGCACAAAAAAACTGTATGCTGCCTAAGCTTTTCATTTTAAATAATCTATCTTTTCAGGTGTAGAGCACTGTTGGGCATAGGACAATCATGTATATACTGCCTATGATAAGCAAGAAGTAGGGACAGGTTTTTCTGTATGATGTGTAATTCAGGGAGCAGGTAAGAGGTGGGAGAGGGGGTGCACGCTTGCAATGCTGCAATGCTGTATTCACTGGAAAGTCCTTGCATACAGCAAACATTGTGGCCTGTTTCTGGTTTTTGCACGTTGCACCCTGTCCACTGTTTGTAAAAGATCCCTGTTGTATTTTACATATCCCTTCAACCAGTTTGTTTATCTTTTTAAGAACCTTCATGGGGTTCTATAAACCCTGTGAAGCATATGTCATGTGAGCCATCCCAGAAAGAGTTCTTTCTAATTCCTTTCTAATGATTCAATCTTAGTCTGCAACGATGTATGAGCAAAAAATATTTTCTAAAGAAAATCATTTAGCAATGTAACTATTTATGAGAGAATATTTTGAATTGATAATTTTAATTGTGCATTGAAGGTAGCATCAATTGTTTTTGTTGCAATTCCAGTACCTTTATAATGTTTAGTGAGTGTGCATTGCTGCAAACTAACACAAAACCCTTGACCCTTTTTGTGTCTTCTGCCCCCAGCTCTGGACTGGACAAACCAGAAGAAAATTCTGTGGCCTCATGCCCTCATGGGCCCAGCCAGCCTAGGTCCACTGCTTACATTGCCAGGAGATAGGGTTGTGGTGGGAGTTGGCAGCGGCAAGGGAAAGAAGTTACATGGTGTGGCTCATAGGAGTGGGGTAGTTCCAGAGCAGAGGTATGAGTTGAGAAGGGGATTCAACATGAGGTACATGTTGGGGAAGGGTGTGTGGTATACAGATACTTGTTTATTTGTTGGAGAGGAGGGGTGCAGCTGGGAGATTCTCAACAATGTGGGACCTCCATGGCTGGGGTGTTGGGCCCTCAAGGTGGGAGACCTGGTGGGCCCATAACTCTCCAGTCCGACACTGCCCTCCCCTCATAAATGCAGTGCTGCTGAACCCAAGATGTAGGTTTTCATAGAGCTGAGTAGAGTATCTGCTATGAAGTGAATACACTTTTTATTTTGTGTGCTTATGGTATTGTTTCTGTCTCACATTAATGTTGACCATTTTTTTCCTGGTTCCTGGTGCTTGGTTCTGAATGTTTTAAGCTGCACCTATGGTTTGACATACAAGCTCAATATATTGGTAAAGTCTAGATACTAAGTAAATTGCAGCAGCATTTTGTCCCAGAATTTCAGCATAAGTGTGCACAAGACAACTTAAACACAAGCATGATTTTGCCCCTATCACTGCGGCCTCAAATGAGGCCCTCTTTGATTATGTAAGCAAGGCTGTGCATGATGGTCTAGTGCAGGGATGCTAAACCTTTTTTACCAGTGAGCCACATTCAAATGTAAAAAACGTTGGAGAGCAACACAAGCGTGAAAATAGTCCTCAGGTTTGCCAATTATGGGCTGTGATTGGTTATTTGGTAGCCCCTGTATGGACCGACAGACTACATGTGGCTATGTTTGGCAGTCCACATGGTTTTTATGCAACTAAAGCTAGCTTTAAGCCACAAATTCAAAAATACGCACCTGCTTTGAGGTCACTTAGAACAACATCCAAGGGGTTGGTGAGCAACATGTTGCTTATGAGCCACTGGTTGGAGATCACTGGTCTAGTGTAACCATTATTATGTCAAAATCAACTGGAGTAATTGTGCTTTGGCTATGTTTCAAATTCTGCAAAGGTCAAATAAAGTAGAGCAGTATTATTGTGCATTATTCAAAGTTAATTGGTCTAAAAATGTTAATGTATTAATATCATAAACATGACTACTACTCTTTCATTAAAGTAATTCTGTGTATCTCTTAGTGTGCCCCATGTGCACTAAAGCAGTTAATCTTCCCTTAGAATAATAATCACATTAAAAGATGTGTGTTGGCTTTGCAGTCATTCTAATCTATGGGTTTTGCACGCCAGTTCCTGACATTACCTTGGTGCTAAATGAATCTCTTTCTTGTAGCTATTATTTATCTTTCCTCTAGAACCAAACGATTTGCAGGACATTTTTTGTGAGGTTCACTTACGGTCAGCACATAGTGGTTAAGGATTTCTCTTCTCTTTTAGGAACGTGTGATGGTACATAATTTAAAACAGTGAATTAGTGCTTTTCTGTTCTGAAGAACTGTTTAATTAGTGCCGTAGGCACTGAGAATTCCTATGCGATTTCATCCATGTCTGCATTCTTGCCAACACAGTGTAATAGATGGGAGAGTGTAGGAGTATCTATTCTGCATGTTTGGAGTTAGCTATGTTAACTGCTTATTTCCTATTGAGTAACCGACTCCAGTAGTCTGCCTGAAGTCAATGAAAAACATTTTTATAGCTTATTTTTATAGCTCCAATATATTGCACTATACTCCGTATACAACACTCCTATACAAAGTATACTGTTTTTGCAGATATAGAAAATACCAATTGATTCAAATCAGGTAATAAAATATCCACTTTCTTTAAATTAAAAAAGAGAAATCATGATATACTGCACATAACTAAAACCAATATATACAGAAATAATATCATATGAGGTATTATCATAAAGGACTGGCATTGAGAAAAAGTTTTGGCCAAACATTGCTCTATCCAGATACTAATGGCATGACACTTAGCAGCTTGGAAAAGCCATTAGGGAACAGGAGTGTAGGCACAGCATGGTTCATCTGCCGAAATGGAAATGGCTATGACAGAAAATTTAAAGGGATACTGTCATGGGAAAAATTTATTGTTTTCAAAATGCATCAGTTAATAGTGCTGCTCCAGCAGAATTCTGCACTGAAATCCATTTCATAGTAAACAAATTTTTTTATATTTAATTTTGAAATCCAACATGGGGCTAGGCATATTGTCAGTTTCCCAGCTGCCCCCAGTCATGTGCTATGATGAACTTCAATCACTCTTTACTGCAAGTTAGAGTGATATCACCCCCTATTCCCCCCCCCCCAGCAGCCTAACAACAGAATGGTAAGGTAGCCAGATAGTAGCTCCCTAAAGCTGGCCATAGACGCAAAGATCTGATCGTACGAATCGAGGATTCGTACGATTTTCGAACCGTGTGTGGAGAGTCCCGACATTTTTCGTCCGGCGGAGATCGGTCGTTTGGTCGATCGGACAGGTTAGAAAATTTCTGACGGCTGGCGATAATATCTCTGCGTGTATTGCCGATCGTACGATTTTCAGTGGGAGACTGTCACTAGCTTTGGTTGGACATAGATATCGTACGATTGCTGTCAGGGGCAGAACATTGCTGATCTGTTCTTTAACTAATCTGACTGGTAAGACTTTGATCTGAATGGTTAGTGGCGGGTCGGGAGATGGGAAAGTCCGATCGTACGATGATTTGTACGATCGGATCTTTGCATCTATGGCTAGCTTAACACAAGATAACAGCTGCCTGGTAGATTGACAAACAGCACTCAATAGTAAAATCCACGTCCTACTGCGACACATTCAGTTATATTGAGAAGGAGAAACAACAACCTTCCAGAAAGTAGTTCCATCCTAAAGTTCTGAAAGCACATGAGCGGGCAAAATGACCTTAGAGACTTGCCTACACACCAATATTTCAACTAAAACAAAATACACTTGCTGGTTCAGGAATTAAATTTTATATTGTAGAGTGAATTATTTGCAATGTAAACAGTGTAATTTAGAAATAAAAACGACATCATAAAAATCATAACAGAATCCCTTAACTGTAACATCCTGCCTGTAGTCAAACCAGTGACCTGGTGTTTCCATGACGTCTGCATGACCGCTACCCTCTGTGGGCAGACAGCTATGGTCCTGGTTCACTCCTATTGTGATCCTTGTATTTGCAAGTAAGCATGGCTTGTTTCACCTGTTGCTAGTCTGGCCACAGGTGATCAGTGTAAGCTATTAGACTGCCTATAAAACCCCATGTTCTGCACTGACTCATTGCTCAACGTAGGTCTATTTCTTGATAGTTCTTGGGTGTGATTCTGGTCTGATTATCTGTTCTTTAACCCTTGCCTGTACATGACCTCTGATGCACTGACTGTACCGACCTTTGCCTGTTCTGACCATTCTTCTGGATCCTGATTCTGTATTGTGCTTACTGACCCTGACTACATTCTTGGTTCCTGATCCTGTACCGTGCTACTGTTGGTTTCAAACTTGTCTCTTCCACGTTCTACTCTTTCCTCGTTACTCCAGTAATACCATCTGGTTGCCTTGCCTGCACAGAACCCTCACCTCGGTCCTCTTACTTTTAGTCCTGGCGGCATCAGAGTAGTGAAGGGCTCCTCCTGACGGGAAAGGTGGCATTTATAAGCAGAAGCATGAGCCATGACCGGGACCCTAGTGTTGGTTCTGGGTTTTGGGATACTGTTCGTAACATTAAATTTGTGAAAAATACAAATTTGACAAAGAAAGGACATCTTTGGATGAGATTGTGATCAGAGCTCCACCTTTTTATAGAAAACCCTTTATGATGTGATCTCGCAATGAATTATAGAAACAGAAATATGGCAGATGATAGTTGGATCTAAGTTTATTGTTGGACCATATAACTTACTCCCAAATGTAATATTTGGAAAACACAGCAGGATCTTAAGGAAGCAATGAATCCTCCTTATTGTAATACATTTGCCACTCCCAACAGACATTAGCCTATTTTATCCCTGGATGTAATCCACACAAACTGCACATAAGATAGGTAGCTGGTAAGAATATTCAGTGTCTGGGATCAGCCTTGTTTGTAGTAGTGTGTGAAAGATGGCCTCCTCCTCCAGATCACAGGTTGTCAGGCAGGTTAAAATTAAAGGCAGTGGTACTTCTGCAATATCTATATATATTAGGTAGTCAGAGACATGACTTGCATATGACTCGAGTCGGTCACATCCCCATTCCCCAACAAATTATTACACAACACAGCATAATTGGGTGAAAAGGCCGCAGCTTAACTTATTATACAACATCACCTTAACTTAGTATAATTTTATTCATCACAACATACCAACATTATTATAAAAAAATACATATCATGTTAACATATGTGTAAAACAAACTAGCTGCTTAAGGCTGCATTTTACAATGAACCATAGTTTAACAACACTTCTTCTGCCCACTAACCCAATCTCCAACCTAAGCTAAGCCTCTGCCACTTACTTCCTTGCCTACTGTGCCCCCTTTTCCCAAAGCTTAGCCCCAGGCTTATCCAATTTCAATCTCACCTTGACAGAACCACCCCCCTTTTCGGCTACCCAGTAGGGCAGCCCCACTATGCCTACAGCTGCGACAACTTGTACTCCCCGTCTCATAGGGTGGGAGAGAGGGAATGCTCACTTCTCCTGTGCTTCACAAGGTAAGGATGTCTTCCTGCACTTTTCCCTGCTATTTAAAGATTAAGCCCTTCCCCCCTTCCCTACCCCATTTGCTTGTACTACAACTCCCACAATGCCCAAAATCCCTTACCACCACACTACTTCCTTTTTCCCTACTCTTCCCTCAGTCATGGCCCCTTTTTGTTCTATCTGTCCCAGAATTGCTACTTAGGGGTTCTGGACAGAAGCAGTCTCTGTAAGAAAGCTCATATTTAATGCTTATTTGCTCAAAAACCACACAAATTAATAATTAAATCCAATTACAAAACTCTGCTTCAAAAATAACACCAAAGCAAATTCTTTAGGTGCAAGTTCACTGCTTTAATTATTGTACAGGTATAGGACCGGTTTCCAGAATGCTCAGGACCTTTGGTTTTCTGGATAACAAATTTTTCCGTAATTTGGATTTTGATACCTAATCATTTAAGTATAAAAATCATTTAAGTATGAATTAAACTCAGAAGGATTGGTTTGCCTTTAATAAGGATTTATTATAACTTTGGATCAAGTACAAGGTACTGTTTTATTATTACACCAAAAAAGGAAATCATTTTTAAACATTTGTATTATTTGGATAAAATGGAGTCTATGGCAGACATTCTTTCTGTAATTTGGAGCTTTCTGCATAATGAGTTTCCAGATAACGGATCCAATACCTGTACATTGTTGTAGGAACCCTGCAGTATGGACCATCTTTAAAATGATGGTAGCTCCCGGCCCCTAATCAATAGGCTTACTGTGCCCAATGTGCAAGAACAACTAGTGGTGCATAAGTGTAAGTAGTGGCTTTTGTGGCTCTTTGTGCATGACAGCAACTGTGGTAGTGCTTCATAAATGACTCATGTTGTGATGATCTGACAAGAGTATCTGCTATTGTAAATAAATGCCTGCTTGTTAAACATTTCCTGAATGACAGGTTAGTGTTAATGCATGGGGAAATTATGGAACTGTGAGAATATTAATGTGTTCCCTAGTTGAAGTTTTATAAATCTGCCCCTAAAGGGGATCTTTTCTTTTAACCTACATTATTACCATGTATTTTTAGAGCGCCAACATATTGCGCAGTGCTGACAGTTTTTTTTACTGCAACATCAGCAGCTTCTTGTTTTGATGGCAAATGAATAAAAGCTAGTCCTATACAAACCTAAAACATGCAAGTAATTTACTTTAAAACATACATGCACTAGTAATGTAGGGGGACAATTACACCTGCTTGATTCTGCTTAATGTTTTTTTCTTCTGTTTCTGTTTAAGCCGTTGCTTAATTGCTGTTATTTTTAGTTTGTAATGGGCTTATGGAAAAAAAGCTGCAGAGTTTGCAAGTTTATAGCATCCAATTATCAGGTAGAAGTCACCTGTCACCTGTTTAAAAACAAAACATAAAAAAAAAAAAAAAACCACAACATGTAACTCTGAAGAACCATTCCTTAGGCTGCCAGTGTAATACAACCCCTTCTTCCATTGTGATAATTCTGAGACTTGAAGTCCCTCTGTTTTACATACTGGGTGGTGAACATATTCTCAAAGCTCAAAGAAGTTCTAGAATCCATCACTTCACAATGGAACAAGGTGAGGGAGGAGTTGAATCAATCAATCTACTTAGGGTAGGACTACACTGACGTTTTCGGCGCAATCCAACTGTCGGATGCATGCTGTGTCCGCATCTGACAGTTGTGTTGCGTCGGATCAACGCAACATTTCTCTGTTACCTTATTTCTGTTGCATGTGACTTGTCGCAGTCGTTTTGTTGCAGTGAGTCGGATCACACCGAAAACGTTCATGTAGTCCTACCCTAAAGCATGGTGGGGAACTGGTACTGAACGAGCTCATGTGGAATGGGGGGAGGGGGTATATTTTCCCTTTAAGACAAGTAGCATGCTCTCCTCTATAAATAATGGCACAAAGTAAATAGGGTACATTTCGTGCAAGAAATCCCCAGTAACTAAGACATCATGTATCGACTTTTGACAGAAAAAAATACCTGTTTGCAGTGGATCTACTGATATGTGACCTTTTTCTGATTAGCAGATAATTGACTTGCTGCTTCACTAAGCAAGCTGATGCTCCAATGAGCACATAGGGAAGACCAACGTTTGTTACATTGATGCCCCCTTGTGCTCATATATTACTTTGCACAGACTCCTACTTATGCTGATGTGTTATTGCATTACCTAGAGTTGAACTGAAATCCTCCAGATTTTGTTGAAATGCAACTTTCCTTCTTACACTGCAAAAGGAAGGAACCACGGCAAAATACATAAATAAATAAATGGGGGAAAAACAGATCTAAAAGTAGCAGTTTGATCCCTCCGGCTACTGCCATGCATTCAGCCCTAGGTTCTCATAGATGAAGCAAGCCAAAGAAACTATGCTTAGGGTCAGTTCATAACACCAGCGATCTAATGTGTCATCTGTGTTGTTTTGAACTAGAACTGTATCATATCTTGGTGAACACACTACAAAACTTGAAAGACATCTTTATAATATTTAAAAATTTTGCTAGTTGCTGAAAATCTTAGAATGCATTGTACATTGTAGATTAAAAAAACAAAACAAAAACAAAGCAAAACAAACCAAGTTTAAATCATACCAGGTCAACAGTATCAATAACTGCTTGTGCTGCTGACTGAATGAAAGTTTTGGATAGAAGGCCAATGAGATCTTGGGGCATATTTAATAAAGGACGAAGTGACTAATGCTAGCGAAGGAGATAGACTCTAGCGGTACTTCATTTCCTAACGCCAGGCGAATTTGCGCTCTGGCGAATGGACGTAACTCCGCAAATTCACTAAGATGCGGATTTTCCTGAACGTTACCTCTTGCGCCAGACTTGACTTCACCACCTCAGACCAGGCGAAGTGCAATAGAGTAGATAGAATTTCCTCAAAAAATAGTTGAACATTTTTTTAAGTCCCAAAAAAGGCTAGCGTCTTTTCCTTTTTCAGGGTGATAGGCTGCAAAAGAGCATAAATTTGTTTTGGGGTACCTGGCTTCCCCCCTATATTTCCTAACATATGGCACATAAACTATACACTGGGCTCATGTGTAAGGCAATATAACAACTTCATTTTATTTTATTAAGGTTTCCCGGGCTTCTGTAGTGTAATGTACTTGCTGCAACATATATGTCCATTGTACTTTAACTTCCCGCCGTATGCAAATTAGGCAACGCTAGCGCAAATTTGCTTTGCTTGGCGCAGTAACGCTAGCTCAACTTTGCCAGCATTTGGCACCCTGGATGTAATGCTGTCAAAGTTGCGATAGCGGTTTTAGTGAATTAGCGTTGTCCTGGTGAATCTACGCCTTGCGAAGTGTTGCGCTGTAAACTGATTTTCGGAGGTTAGTGAATTTGCCCCCTTGAGTTGGTGGAGGGGTGGAAACATAACTGTCTAGCATAGGGATGCACCGAATCCACTATTTTGGATTCGGCCGAACCCCGAATCCTTCGTGAAAGATTCGCCCGAATACCGAACCGAATCCGAACCCTAATTTGCATATGCAAATTAGGGGTTGAAAGGGGAAAATATTTTTTACTTCCTTGTTTTGTGACAAAAAGTCACGCGATTTCCCTCCCGCCCCTAATTTGCATATGCAAATTAGGATTCGGTTCGGCCGGGCAAAGGATTCGGCCAAATTCTGCTGAAAAAGGCAGAATCCTGGCCGAATCCCGAACCGAATCCTGGATTCGGTGCATCCCTAGTCTAGCAGCTAATCCACTTCACTAATGATATGCTTCTCAGTAATCATAAGGGGCACATATGGAGACAATAGATCTTGGTAAGGGAATGAATTATATTATTGTGCTATTTGCACAAAATGTATTACAGTAAATAAAAGCTCGGGAATGGGCACTGTACATTAGCAATATAGAGAGAGAGCATGGAGCACTGCATGATATGGACAAGGTGATATGATTTATAAAACAAAATAGAAAAGCACCAGGAGGAAATATGGGAAGCATATATCTAGGCAACAGACTGACAGAAGAAGTCAGGGACAAAGAGACAATGGGATGCAGTAAACAGAAGGGGGAAGCATTTATTGTTTATTTCAATCTCAAAAAGAGCACAGTGACTCGATCAATCAAATCAAATGAATACTAGGGGGCAGATTTATCAAGGGTCGAATTTAGAATAAAAAAAAACTTCGAAATTCGAATAAAAAAAAGACCAACCGAAATTTATTTAAAAAAACAGAGGTTTTTTTTTGGATGAATAGGCCATTTTCGTTTGAATTCAAATCACATGAATCAAAGTAACACCATATTCGATTCAAAGCTTTTAAAAAAAAAAAAAACCTTAAAATTTTCAAAGTCCACCAATTGACTCCAAAAAGGTTCTAGGAGGTCCAAAGGCTAAAACAGCAATTCGGCAGGTTTTAGATGTCGAATGGTCAAAGTCAAATCTTTAAAGAGACAGTATGGGCAGATTTATCAAAGGTCGAGGTGAATTTCCGAATGAAAGAAATTTGAATTTCGAGCTATTTTTTGTATACACTGACTAGGGAATGTCCAAATTCGATTTGAATTTGAACGAAATTTGAAAATTCAAATATTGAAATTTATCATGTACTGTCGACGTCGAATATTCGCCATCTAAAACCTGCCGAATTGCTGTTTTAGGCTATGGGGGACTTCCTAGAACCCATATGGACTCAAAAAAGTTTTTTTGGGAAAACTTCAATTAGAATTGGATCGAATGCGATATTACTACGATTCAAATTCGGCCGAATACGGACCTATTCGATTTAAAACTGACCTATTCAGCTAAAAAAAAAACCCCATTCATTTCGGTTGGTCTTTTTGAATTCAAATTTCAAAGTCCCTACATGATAAATTTCGATACTCTAATTTTTTTCAAATTCAAATCAAATTTGGACTATTCCCTAGTCGAAGTACACAAAAAATAGCTTGAAATTCGAATTTTTTTAATTCGAATTTTCACTTTGACCCTTGATAAATCTGTCCCTAAATCTCACCTTAACTGGAATATAGGCTAGTCCCGGTAGGAAAGAAAACATATGTGAGCACTATGATTGGAATTGTGAGCTGTGTATTGTGTGTAATTTAGGGCTGAAACTAAGTACCAGCATAAATGTTTAAGATGTAGTTCACCTTTATTTTTACCAATAGAATTGTCTACTTTTTTAGATTTTATTTATTTTTTTAATTACTTACATAAGTTACTTTTGACTTCTTTACAGCTTCTATTTTAAAATTATCCAGAAATCTCTGAATTATGGAAAAGGCTGTCTTCCATACACTCCATTTTATCCAAATAATCCAAATTTTTTAAAAATGATTTCCCTTTTCTCTGTAATACTTAAACAGTAGTTTGTGCTTGATCCTAACAAAGATGTAATTAATCCTTATTGGAAGGAAAACCCAGATAATTGGGTTAATTTAATGTTTACATGACTATGGTATGAAGATTACAGGTCCCATACTTGTATAATTGTTGGAGGGGGTCACAAAAATTTATCACTGTGAGGTTAAAAATGGTATTATTGTTACTTTTTTTCCATTCAGGCCCTCTTCCATTGATCTCCGAGCCTCTCATCTAAGCCATTGCCAGAGAATTTAGAGCTGCAAAATCAAATTTTAGAGCTGTTGAATAAAATAAACTCACTCAAAACTTAAAGAAATACTACCAATTATTGCAGAATATCACTGTCCATCCTACTAAAAATTAAATGAACAACTGCTAAAAATCAGGGGTTCTAACTGAAACAAACATAAGCAGCAGGCCATACTAAAAAACTGGGCTTTTGGAACAATTTCATGGAATTAAATTACTTCAATAATAGATGCTTGCTTAGGCCCAAATATTCAACCTTATATGCAACCTTAACAAAATATGTCTGCCCTAAAAGACAATTACTGTTACTGTTATTGAATGTGTTCCAAGTTGATCACAAATGTTAATATAGATGCTAGCCAGTGAAACGTTAAATTAAACAACCAAGTGCTCATGCAAATCTAATGTCTGTGTTTCAAGATAAGATCGAGTTGCACATACCTCCAGAGCTGCCCAAGTAATTAAACCTATAATGAATTCCATTGAACGTATCTCTAATTATTGAATAGCGTGTACTCATTTTTCAGAGTGTCAAATGCTGATATTGAAGGCAAACATTGCTATTTAATTGCAGGCTAATGGTATCAACGGCCCAGGTACTTAATATGCTATAATTTGCATATGGATGTAAAAAATAACTCTGTATATTGGTTCTAATTAGTTATGGTTGACAAGTGTTTGGACTTCTGAAGACAGGAACAAAATTAACCTTACACGGATGATTTCCTGGAGTACCATAAAGTAGGGAGATGGAACTTGTTCCTGACAGGGCTTTACTAGTTTGTGACTCTGACAGTTAATATATATTTTTAAGTCTCTACTGGGAGCTAATGATAATAAATTAAGTTTGTCTTTGTCAAAAAAAACCTAGGTGTTCCAAAAGTGGGCACCATGAAGGTGTACTGCTGCTTTGCTGAGCTGGGGTCTTAGGTTGTATTATAGCCACTATTTGCAAAGAGTTAATATGGACTCCCTGCGCTTGTGAGGTATTTTGTGGGGGTACTCCAGGATCCTCCCACACAAACATGAAGAAAGTTTACTCTATTGTGCATGGTGTTCTGGGCTGCCGTCAGGTGGGCACAGGTGGTATTCCTGTACTGGGCCCGGGTTGAAAGGGGGCACAGCTGTGCTGCACTTTTCTAAATAGCCGGTCCCCCCTTGGCAGCGTTGGAGCCATGGCGCCTCTTCTGAAGTCCAGAACCGCTGAAGTCCCGAAAAGCCGAAGGCCCAAACTGGGGGTGTCCCAAAGCCACGAAAAGACCCGAAGTCACGAAAGGAGCCGAAGTTGAAATCCTGATGCCACAAACTCAGTTCTACTGACCACAAATGTGTGTTTTTAAATTTCTTTAAACCCCTAGACACAAATGTATTATTTTAAAACTCTATAGGCTTTTTTTTTTACTTGTAAGGGGGGCCCTGGCAAGACATTTTTTTTAACTTATGGGGGGTCCTGGCCACCAATGATTTTTAAAAAAAACTTTTATGGGGGGGGCCCTGGCACATAGTTTTTTGTAACTTATAGGGGGGGCCCTGACCATCAATAGCTTTTTAGAGCTTGTGTGTGAGGGGGCTTACCGCTTTTGCGCTGATGTCTATGTGGTCTTTAAACTGTGGAGTGGGCGGGATCTGGGTTGGGGCTTGGGGGCTGGTGATCCTGTAGCAAACTTTTACTATATAACCCAATGTTTACTTATAAATTAAAAATATTACACATTTTTTTAGAGAACTATATCAAAAACATATTTTATTACTGATGTCTTTGAAGCATGGCAATGTAAAATGTATATAGTTTTATGGAGATTCCTAATTTGGATAGATTAAAATCAACAGCAATGTATGGGAAACCTGTTATCCAGCGATCTCCATATATACAAGAAGGCCATCTGCCATAGAGCCCATTTTCAGCAAATAATTCTAATAATTTAAAAATGATTTCCTTTCTCTCTGTAATAGTAAACATGCTTTAGAGATTATTGCAAAGCCAAAAAGACCCCTGCAACAGAACTAACCACAGAAAAATATATGATTTTTGAAGTATGAAAAAATGTACAGTAAATGGGCAATTATGTTTTTTTATTCCAAACTACAAAACTGCAAAGCTTTGCTAACTGTTTTGGTTTTTCTCTTTTTTTTTATCAAACTTCTGAAAATTAATGAAAACATTTCCACTTCATAAATGGAAATCTTTTGAAGAGTTTTGAAGAATTTTGAAGAGTTTAATGCCCAGTGTGAATAGGATTAGCAAAGTATGTGGCATATACAGACCCCAAATATGGCATATTTTTCATGAGTGACACTCTTAAAAAACAACATACTTTATACTTTTAAATGTGTGCTATATTCGCTAATAGTAAGTTGACTCCCACAAGACAACATATGAGAAATGGAACAATCTATGCACATGTTAATACATTATACCCTATGGAATTATTTAATTAGCCCATAAGCTCCAAACCACAAGAGCTGATGTTACTAACTCAAACATAAAAGCACAAACCTCTCATTGGACAGTTGCTGTGTACAATCTACCCTGTACAATCTGATCGTTTGGAATCTCTACTCAGTGTTAAATATATTTGGCACTAGCCTCAACCTGACAGCATTTTATAACTATATGATGAAATAGTGACAGGAAATGACTTTTTAAAACCGTAATTGGGTTAATTGGACCAATGATTACTAGAGAAATATAAAGTAAGTACTTGCAATCTCCTGATCAGGCTAGAGGAAAATAACCTGACAGTTTGTAACTCACTCAAACAAATGGAAAGATAAAGACATAGTTTTACAGTGCCAATCTTTTTATTTCCCCATTAACTTGCAAATAAAAATACAGATAACACTTGCTCAGACATAGGAATATAAATTGAACTTTTCATTTGCAAAAAAGTTATATGCACAGAAGGACTTTAACCTTGGCATTTGTACAGATTTTTCTCTTGGACTATACAGTATATGGCCTTGACTTTCCAGTTGTCACCTGCGTAGGATGCACAGGTATAGGATGCCTGCCTACCTAATGCATGTTGTGTGGGTTTGGTCGTAGCAGCGGGTAGGGTTCAGGCAAAACAGTACCACAGATGAGACAGGAGGCTCAGGTTCAGGGCCGGTACTAGGGGTAGGCAGAAGAGGCATGTTCCTAGGGCACAAAGCTTGGGGGGCGCCAGGCACTTACCTCATAAACAGCCTACCCCTAGTCCACCACTGAAAAAGATTATGAGGGTGCCGCTCTCAGACAACAAATTGTCGAAGTTTATCTGTGGACTAATTGGCCAGAGTACTTTCCAACCATGCTCCAGGGTCCTAGCCTGTCTTACCCTGGAAATTTAAAGGAGCCAATACCTCAGCCTGGGCACTATATATCTACTATCATATACCAAATCTATTTTCACTCTGAATCTTGCTCTTCTCCTCGTTCCAATCCTAACCTTGCCTTGACCTTTCATTCTCCTGTCTGTATCTTGTCTGCCTAGCCTGATCTTTATTCAGTCCTCCTGCTATCCTGTCGTCTCCTGCTATCCAGATCCTTCTGCTCCCTTATCCCCAGTCTATTCTGATTTTACGCCCGCACCATCCTGTTCCGATCTATGCCCGCACCGTTCTGTCCCATCCAGTCTGTTCCTGTTCAAATTCATTGCCCTCTTCTTCCTGCCCAGTCCTGATCTTCGCCCTCTCCGTCCTGTTCTGCACCTGTTCCACTCTGACAAACTGCGCTCTCGTCACCTGCGCCTGTGTTCCGTGGCCACAGCCAGTTCCTGCCTTAAAGGAACATTAACACCAAAAAATTTAAGTGTTTTAAAGTAATGAAAATATCATGTACTGTTGCCCTGCACTGGTAAAACTGATCTGTTTGCTTCAGAAACACTACTATAGTTCATATAAACAAGCTGCTGTGGAGCAATGGCGGAAATTGAAAAACGGCTATATGGCACAGGTTAACAAATGGATAACAGATAACACCATTAGACAGACAGAGCTTATCTTCTATCTGCTGTGTAACTTGAGCTTTTTCTCCTTTGAATGGCTGCCCCCATTGCCAAACAGCAGCTTTTTTATATAAACAATAGTAGTGTTTCTGAAACAAACACAGCAGTTTTACCAGTGCAGGGAAACACTGCATTATATTTTCATTACCTTAAAACACTTTTATTTTTTGACATTACTGTTCCTTTAAGGACTCACCTTCCTCCTCCACTTCCACGGCGCCCCTACCTAACCCTTGACAAGGTAAAAGCATTCTTTCTCATAAATGTTCAATATTTTTCCATATGCATTTTAGTGCTAGTTTTATAGCCCCATGTGCCTTTAAAGGGAGAAATACAAATGCCATTTAACACACTAGCAATAAGATATAGCAAACATACTAAGCTATTCTTTCTATTTCTTGCAGTATAGTATAGTCAGTATAATCAGTGCAAGTGCAAGCAGATGGATGAGTGCAATTATAGGGTTTAAATGGGCCTGTTTGTGGTGCGTAGTGATTTGTCTATATTGAGTAAATAAACATATAAAGATATAGTGCTGCTAAAACTGTCTCCTTCCCAAACTATGTTACTACATTAAGGATTTGCATTATAATATCTTTTTTTTTTTACAAAAGGAAAATATATATGATCTCGGCTGAAAATAAATTCTGCCTGTTCTTTAAAGAAAAAAAACATTCAAATAGCATTGTTTTGGTTCAACACTTGTAGACAACCTCTAATTACCTAAGTTGGTTAAACTGAAATAATAAGCCCTGTATAAACAGCCCCTTCCTTTACCCTGACAAATATTTTGTTGGCATTTTGCAACATTTTTCACCCCAGGGGCGGCAAAAAAATATTCCTGGTAACTTTTTAAAAATTCAGATTTTTAAATTGGTATTTTGGCTCTATATTTGCAGTTATCATAATTACGCTCTCTGCACTAGCGATGCACCCACGCCTCGAGCCACAACAAAACTCTGAATGATAGGGGCAGGGGGCGAGGGGGAAGGAGCATCAGAAATTCCATCTATATAGTTATATATATGTGCATGTCTAACTAGGTTGTACCTATATATGTGCACTGGAGGGGTTGATCATGATGGACTAACTGTCTATGTTCTTTCAGTCCAATTCCTGTATTCAGTTAACCCACAGCCAAAGGCCTACTATTGCCTGTATAAAAAGGTAAAATATCCCAGCGATCTCTTAAGATTCCCTTTAAGAGAACTAATGTTGGTGAACTAATGCACAACATTCATTTCCTCTTAAATGTATCTGTTTGTGTTGATATGTACGTTTCAATGTGGCAGATATTTTTAAGCAACCCATTAGAGTACTGTATTTTTGGCTTTATTCTTTCTGAATTCTTGTTTGTTGCTAGCTTCACACTGCATGTAATCTCCATGAATGTGACATTAAGGTCAAGTATACAATCTTCTGTTTTGTATCCTAAGCTCATGCATCCTATTTTTTGTGACTGGCAGACACAATGATCTGTTGCTAATGGAAGAGATGAGATTTCAAATTGCTACAGTAGCTACAAAGGATTTCCATTTAAATGTATGAATTATCAGCACAATTACTTTGAAGCTATTTTTCAAGAGTTATTTTATCTAGGTAAGATGTGAAAAATTGACTCTTCTTCTTTTAAATACACAGCGGCAAACAACATTTAAATATTTATTTTGAAAACTGTTGTCTCAAGTAAAAAATGTCAGTCAAAAATATATTTACCTTCTTTTTTAGCGGCAAAACAATGTGGGACAACCTGAGGCAGAGGGAGCCCAGTAATGACCTGCGACCCCCCTGCAACCCACTTGGTCTATACCCTGCAACCAATGTATAGGAAGGACAGTCAGCCATCCCAAGTGGGTGGAATAGGGGGAAGTGGGTAGACACGAAACTCATCAGATCTCTGATGCTATCTTTTGTAAATCAGATAAGGAAATAAAGTGTATATGTGCTGCCACAATGACTGGTGTATACTGGAATAGGGGTTAGGAATTATTTCACCAAGGGCCCAGGAATGTCAATTTAAGCTCTTGGTGAGTTTATAAATGTATTTCTCCAATTGATCCCTGTGGATCTCTAATCAAGGCCATGGCAATGAATACTCAGTCCTGAAAGAGTACATCAAAAGTATTTGTTATATTTACTGTTGATATCTGCATGGCAACCACATGATTTAGCTAATCCCCTATAAATAAATTTCTTTATGTGCAGGTGAATAGTATGAAGAATACTAGCTCCATACTACATCAAACAGAAAAAAAGAGGTGGGACCATGGTTTAACAGTAAGACTAACCACAGAAACACATGTACCATAACCAAGTCCTAGCCAAAACTGTACATTGTGACAAACAATATTTACAATAGAGCAGCCATTACTAATAAAGCTAACGTGGACCACAAAAAATGTGTAAATGTGTAAAACAGATACAGCACAAAATAACAATAGAAATATATTCAGGTACACCCTATCATACAAATGCTTGGAAATATAACATACATTTATTTTCACATACAAATAATATGAAAAAATAAATGAAGTAAATAGCTGCTTTCCCTAGTCTGCACATTGATCAATAATTGGAACACATACAATTAATCACTTCTATCATTTACATAGAGCACATTTACAATTCATTATTTTCCCTTCCGGGTAGAGCCTTGTGTGGTATGTGATTAATGAATTCTCAATACCTAACCAACACCACAAAAATAATACATTCCCCATGCACGGTGATGACAACTCTCAATCTGATTGCTAACCTCTCCGTACTTGGCACTCATGACTTGATTGGCACAAACAAAGTCATGATGGGGGACTGGGCAGCTGTCTTCACATTACTTAACATAGTAAATTAGGTTGAAAAAAGACACACGTCGTTAAAGTTATACTGATACTGCCACACATTATTCAAAATATTAATGTACATCAACTGCTTTTGGAAGTAATTGTTACTTTGAGTTCTTAAAGGAGAAACAAACCCATTATAAAGAAAAACCCTACATCCCCTACCCTACATAGAACCCCTCCCCCCAGCCTAGCTGCCCCCCTGGGCAAATGCGCTAACTCTTTACTTAACCCTCCGTGCAGATTCTGTCCTGCGGAGTTCACGGGCGCCATCTTCTTCGGTAGTCTTAGGAATGAGACCGGCGAAGCGGCGCATGCACAGATGGAGCAATTTTCTGTTTCATGACAACTGCGTATGTGCCAAAACTCACGAAAATTGCCGAAACTATGGTCTCATTCCAAAGATTACCGAAGAAGCTGAAGATGGCTCCCATGAACTCCGCTGGACAGAATCTGCACAGAGGGGTAGTAAATAGTAAACAGTTAGGAGCATTTGCCTGGGGGGGCAGGGGGGTCTGATTAGGGTAGGGTTTTTTTAATTAAGGTTTTGTTTCTCCTTTAAGCCTGACTGTTTTGTCATCCTGACTGTTCCTTTTCAACATTTCAGAGTTTCTAATGCGAAGCTCAAATATGGCAGCATCCTCATAGAGCAGGGAGGGATCCCCAACCTTTTGAATCCCTGAGCAACATTCAGAAGTAAAAGGAGTTGGGGAGCAACATAAGCATGAAAAATGTTCTTGGGCTGCCATATAAGGGCTGTGATTGGCCATTTGGTAGCCCCTATTTGGATTATCAACCTACATTGAGGCTCTGTTTGGCAGTGCACCTGGTTTTTATACAACCAAAACTTGCTTCCAAGCCAGGAATAATCAGCTGCTTTGAGGCCACTGAGAGCAACATCCAAGGGGTTAGAGAGCAACATGTTGCTCACGAGTTACTATTTGGGGATCACTGTCATAGAGAAACACGGGGGATCAGATGGGTAATGTAAAAGAATCTGCAAATACTTTTATGCCAAAATTAAATGCAAATGCAAAGACAATAATAGGAATGACATCAGCTTTCCTCCAATCCTGTACCAGATGAAAGAGAGTCTGAGAAAATCAGAAGTAAAGGCTTATATAAGTGATAAAGTTAAATTAATCTCATTCTGCCTGGCCTGTCAATTAGACATGCATGTTAGGCGGTGCCAGCAATGGCAGGCAGTAAGGACAAGGCTGATCCGTGGGTATGTTTGCAGTCTCTCTATGAAACTGTTTCATATGTGTTATTTTCATCTGCCATGATTAATAAGGTATATTTAATTGATGAAGCTGTATGTAAATACTTGAGCCATGCTGTCATCTGGGTCTGATATTAGTTATGAGTGAAATGGTATAAAAGTAGGGCCAGACTAGGAGCAGACAGAAGAGGCATCATTGGTATGAATGGGTGTTTCTTTCTTTCACCAAATGTATTGGTGCCAACGAGCATTTTTGCCACATTTTTTCTTGTGCCAAATACACATGAAAATTGCATTTTTTTCCTGTGTAAAAAAAAGTAAATTTTGAATGGTGAAACAAAATGCACAGCAAAAGTTTAGCGCAGATTTGCAAAAGTGCAATTTTGCTGCAAACCTGTAAAAAAAAATGGCTCATCCCTATCACTTGAGTCTGGTAGAGAAACTGCCATTGCTTTTCATAAAAATATGGTTATGTATTTTCTGATATCACATGAACAGGTATTCTATTTTAGTTCCAATAAACAACACTATATGCCTTTTGTATAGCTTTCTGAATTCTGTACTGACTTTTGACATGGACATTGGTTTTGAATGCTTTCTCACCAAGGCATGCTGGGAACCATAATTCTGGGGGAGGGAGGCCAGACGATGATCCCTGAGAGACAGTTTCCCTTGACTTGCAAATGTTTCAAACAAATATTATACTGTAGAATGAGTTGCTGTGTTCCTCAAACAACAAGTTGTTGAGGACGGAACAAAACAGGTAAAATAATATAGTGTAGTAATTTTTTTAAAGTTATTTTAAACACCCTTGTGCTATTTAAGTGATTAATTTAGTGATATTAATACCATGTGATATTTCACTTCCAAGAAACAATAATAAAAATAGTTATAAGCGATACACTTAATATATGTTGCATAAGTTGCAACAATCATTCATGTGAATTTTTAAGGAATCGTGTTGCTGTGTTAGCGATTGTGCAACTCCCAGAATATAATTATAAATATATACAAAAAGTAACTTAGTGTGTGTTAATAAAACACATAATATTGTGAATTATAGAAAACCGTATCACTGTGTTGACGATTTTAGTAGAAGTAAATTTGCTTATTAAGCCAGGTGAAATAAGGAAGATATATAGAGGTGGTAATTAGGTTCAAATAGTAGTCCCCCAAAGGGGTAGGAGCCTCTGGTGGTATATTATACTCACGAGAGGGAATTTAGTTCCAAGCAGTATAATTAACCCCTTCTTCGATATGGGTCTTCTTGAATCCTTGGTGGACATAAATTAGAGCAGCATGTGTAGGTACTTTTAAAACATTTTAATAACTAATTAAAAGATACACTCACAAAATTCGCTTGATAAAAACATGTATAGGGTATTTTGGAGATCTCACTGCGCTGCTTCCAATGTTAGCGTCTTTCGTTAGCCGCTGCGCGTCTGCAAACTTGCTTCTGCCGTCTCCAATAATTCAAACTGTCTCCACTAATGCGTTTCGCCTGTCGGCTTCGTCCCAGAGTGGTGACGTACCCTCTTTGCGCTCGCTCTTTCAAGTCCACGTAGATTCAAATTTTATCCAACTTTATTAGTCCTGTGCAATGTTCTTGTCCTAATTTCGATACTTTTTTGCTACATTTATAAAAATCCCAAGGGGTAAGGTGCTCAGATCCAGACAATTGCAGTATCAAAACGAGATAACAGAATTGATACATAAAACGGAAAACTGTTGTCATAAATTAAATAAAATAAATCGGGTACATCTTACTTGACATCTTAAAAATCATTATAAAACTTGTTACAAATCCGGCATATTATATTAAAAAGGCTCTTAAGTTAAAATCTACATTTAGACCATATGGGGAAAGGGATTTGAGTTTATGGATCCACCAGCTCTCTCTTTGTAGAGTTTTTGTTGTTAGATCGCCCCCTCTCCAATCTGGATTAACCTTTTCTATTCCCAGCCATTTTAGGCCTGTTGGATTTTTGTCATGTTTTTCTAGGAAGTGTTTTGATACCCAGTGTTTTATGTTTCCTTTTCGTATATTATTAACGTGTTCACCAATTCTTTCTTTAAGTTTTCTTTTAGTTTTTCCCACATATTGTAAGCCACATGGGCACTCCAAAAGATATATTATATTTTTCATGTCACATTTAATCAATTCATTTAGTTTGAACTGTTCCCCTGTGGTGAAGCTTTTAAAGGCATTCGTTTTATTTCCATACTTTTTAATCACTTAAATAGCACAACGGTGTTTAAAATAACTTTAAAAAAATTACTACACTATATTATTTTACCTGTTTTGTTCCGTCCTCAACAACTTGTTGTTTGAGGAACACAGCAACTCATTCTATTGAATTTATCTTTTGAACGGGAAGAGGAGAGCCCGACTGTGGTTTTGCTGGACTTTGGAACATACCAACCGGGACTTTCACAACTTTGGACTTGATTTAAATATTATACTGTGCCTGGCACAGTGATTCTTTTTTTTAACAATTGGATTTCACAGAAATCTCAGATGCAGAGATGAGTGTTTTTGGCGTTGCATTCCTGCATTAATAAATTGATAAACTTATTCTCTTATTGATAAATAAGAGAATGAAACACTGATGCCTTATTTAGGGAACTTCCCTATATGCCCTCAAGCTACTGTTAAAGTGGTTGTACAGATGCTTGCATTTTTAACAAGGTTGCCAGCACATTTCAAAAGGAACAGCTTAATTTTTCGGAACATCTAAATTAAAAGTTTATAATCAGTTCCATTAACTGCATTCCAGTTGCTCTCAGTCAGAATGTTCAACACTCAGCCAAGAGTGAAGACTACATCAAAATGTGTCTCCCTAGCTATTTTTGCACAGGTCAGATACAGTGTGTTAACGTTAAACTTGAGACTGACAAAGCCAAAGCCAGCAAATTAGATGCATAAAGTATTTTGAACAAAGTGTCTGAAACATATGCAATGCAATAGCGCAGAGACACATGGTTAGATTCGGAACGATTAGTTGCCCGGCGACAAAACTCCTCTTCTTTGGGGCGACTAATCTCCCTGAACTGCCTTCTTGCCAGCTAGAATGAAAATCGGCGGCGGGGTGGCAATCAGAGCTCTTCGGACGACTTCAGAAAATGAAGTGCTCTGAGTGTCATCCCCTGCGGGAAAGCAGGGGAAGGCAGTTCGCCCCAAAGAAGAGGAGTTTTGTTGCCGGGTGACTAATCTCCCCAAATCTGACTGTGTGTCTCTGACCTTAAGTAGGCCTGATTGGCAAATGGCTGCAGAGCAATGGATGCAGTCTGACTATCTTTTGGTCATTATTTAAAGGATTAGGTAATTTAACCTTCAGTGTAAAGTCTTCTGAAACAGAAGGTATTTACATGGCTCATGCTATGCATTGATTTAACACCAAAAATAAGAGACTTTAACTCTCACATGTGGCCAACTATGCCTCCAGAACTGTTGATTTAATAGCACAGATACAAAATCTTCCACCCAGTCCTAGTGAAGATGTGGCCAACGGGCGTCCCCAGGTTTTTGCTGCCCTAGGCTCAGCCTTCCCACAAATCCAGGCCCTGCGTCTAGGACCTTTATCAAGAAAGTAAAAAAAAACAAAAAACACTAGAACAGTATTACAGCTGACACTAGTTTGAGCTCTAAAATGGGTTTTAAAAGAGGCACAAAAGTATGTTACCTGCTGGTTACAAAACGAATCAGAAGGGATTCTGTCACGGTAAAACGTTTCATAGCGCTGCTCAAGCAGTATTATGCACAGAACTTTTTTTTATATTTTATTTAGACATGGGGATGGCAAAATATCAAAACCAGTTGCTAAACACTTTTAAGAACAGGGCTACACACTTCCAAATAAATATATTGCTATCGATCATGTGTGTGTGTGTGTGTGGGGGGGGGTTGTTCAAAATTGTCACTCCAAAGAGAGTTTTTTTGCATCAATAAATTAAATACATTTGCTCCACATAGTTTAAAAGTTTCCTGAGAATATTTTCGCTTCCTTAGCTATTGACTATTTGCAACAATGTAATATTAAATGGATTTTTGCTACAGTGTATCTTATCTTTTTCCTGTTTTTTTTTTAAAGACAATACTTGCAAATGCAATACCTGTGATGTTGAAATTTCCCTCTGTCTTACAATGGTTGGGATTTCTGATGTCACAATCCCAGGCGGACATGTAACTCGCTAATTAATGCTGGCAAATATTATTAAATACCATAGTTAAATTGGGTTGAAAAAAGACAAAGTCCATCAAGTTCAACCCCTCCAAAAGAAAACCCAGCAACCATACATACACCACTCTCTACTTTTAATTAAATTCTATATTCCCATATCTGTACTAACTATAGAGTTTAGTATCACAATAGCTTTTAATATTATGTCTTCCCAAAAAATCATCCAAGCCATTCTTAAAGGAGAAGGAAAGGCTAAAAGTATGTAAGCTTTATCAGAAAGGTCTATATAAATACACCAGTAAACCCTCAAAGTAATTCTGCTCTGAGTCCTCTGTCAAAGAAACATCACATTTCTTTGCTTTTATTGTGTACTCATGGGCTTCTGTATCAGACTTCCTGTTTTCAGCTTAAACCTCCAGGGCACGGCCTTGAGCATGCTCAGTTTGTTCCTCTCCCCCTCCCTCCTCCCATCCCTGCTGTAATCTGAGCTCAGAGCTGTAGGTGAGCAGGGAGAGACTCAGGCAGGAAGTGATGTCACACCAAGCTTATATGGCAGCTCCTATCCTGAACAAACAGTCAGTGTCTAGAGCTGTTTACTCAGGTATGGTAAAGCATTCTGCAGAATAAATATAGTGTTATAGCTTGCACTATTGTGGCTAATCTATTGGCAATAAACTGTCTTGGAGCTTTCCTTCTCCTTTAAAGGCATTAACTGAATCAGCCATCACAACATCACCCGGCAGTGCATTCCACAACCTCACTGTCCTGACTGTGAAGAACCCCCTACGTTGCTTCAAATGAAAGTTCTTTTCTTCTAGTATAAAGGGGTGGCCTCTGGTACGGTGATCCACTTTATGGGTAAAAAGGTCCCCTGCCATTTGTCTATAATGTCCTCTAATGTACTTGTAAAGTGTAATCATGTCCCCTCGCAAGCGCCTTTTTTCCAGAGAAAACAACCCCAACCTTGACAGTCTACCCTCATAATTTAAGTCTTCCGCCCCTCTAACCAATTTAGTTGCACGTCTCTGCACTCTCTCCAGCTCATTTATATCCCTCTTAAGGACTGGAGTCCAAAACTGAACTGCATACTCCAGATGAGGCCTTACCAGGGACCTATAAAGAGGCATAATTATGTTTTCATCCCTTGAGCTAATGCCCTTTTTTATGCAAGACAGAACTCTATTTGCTTTAGTAGCCACAGAATGACACTGCCCAGAATTAGACAACGTGTTATCTACAAAGACCCCAAGATCCTTTTCATTTAAGGAAACTCCCAACACATTGCCATTTAGTGTATAACTTGCTTTTATATTATTTTTGCCAAAGTGCATAATCTTGCATTTATCAACATTGAACCTCATTTTCCAGTTTGCTGCCCAGTTTTCCAGTTTAGACAGATCACTTTGCAAAGTGGCAGCATCCTGCATGGAACCAATAGTTCTGCACAATTTAGTATCATCTGCAAAAATAGAAACAGTACTTTCAATGCCCACCTCCAGGTCATTAATAAACAAGTTGAAAAGCAAGGGACCTAGTACAGAGCACTGCGGTACTCCACTAACAACACTGGTCCAATTAGAAAATGTTCCATTTACCACCACTCTTTGTAGTCTATCTTTTAGCCAGTTCTCTATCCAGGTACAAATACTATGTTCCAGGCCAACATTCCTTAATTTAACCAGTAACCTTTTGTGTGACACTGTATCAAATGCTTTAGCAAAGTCTAAGTAAATCACATCCACTGCCATCCCAGAATCGAGGTCTCTACTTACATTCTCGTAAAAAGAAAACTCAAATGCTATTTGAAATTGTAATTTGCATGGTTGGCTACATTTCACTGACCACTGCCTGATGTATGATCATGGCAACGTCTGGCTATTTGTAAAGGAATTATCACACAGTGATATAAGGCCTATGGAGTGAGTTAAAGGAATTGTTCAGTATAAAAATAAAAACTGGGTATATAGACAGGCTGTGCAAAATAAAAAATGTTTCTAAAATGTAATATATAAAGGCTGCTTTTCAGCTCTCTTGGTTTCCACTGATTGCTTACCAGGTAGTAACCAATCAGTGACTTGAGGAGGGGTCTGGGCTTTTGAATTCGATCTGTATGCTAAGAATTAATTGCAAACTTGCTGAACCTTTATGGCCCTTGTGCCCCCCCCCCTAGTTATAGAGCTGAAGAGCAGGAAGTTGGGTTCTGGCTGGTATGTTAGACATCTGCTCACTCAAGCCTTTATATATTAAATTTTCTGCAAATTAACTGTATTACAAACATTTATTTTGCACAGCCTATTTACCCAGTTTTTATTTTTACACAGAACAGTTCCTTTAAAGAAGTGGATGAAATTAAGGAGTGCTAATGCAAAGCAGTAAATGCCTCACCTCTTTAGCTAGATAATCTACACATGTCACCTTTCCCCACTCTCATTTCCCTCACTCCCCTTCTATGCTCACCACTAACCCACCTACCTTAATTGTTGGTGGATGTGAAGGGCTGAAGAGGTATGTGCCCATGGTTTGCACTGTAGTGTCCAAGGTACAAGCCTTTGCTACGTCCTCCTTGTTACGGCCCTGTATAAAAGTTTATCAAAGGAGAACTAAACCCCCACAAGAAAAGCCCCATCTAAAATCCCCCACTTCCTCCCTGCATAGTTCATTATTCCAAAAAGTGTCCCTGAACAGCATGCTCACTTATTTACGCAGAGTAGTGTAGCATCGCTAATTGGTGCTATCTTCTGGATCTTCAGTACTATTCTGTAAGGGGCCGCTGTATTTGCGCATGCACATTTGGAGCAGTCCGGCATTTGTACCAACTGCACATGCACCAAAAAGTTCAGTGAATCGCTAAAGGGAAGGAAGAGGATCCGAAGAAGAACGAAGAGCTGGAAGATGGCGCCCATGAGCTCCACTGCATGGAGGAAGTAGGGAGGTGGGACTATCTAGGGTAGTAGATGGGGCTTTTCTTATTGGAGGGTTTAGTTCTCCTTAGCATTGCAGCATTCCCAACTGCCTCCAGATGGAGGAGAGTCAATATGGTAACTAACCTGGGATCTGTAAATGTAACAGTCTTTCAGGAAACATAGCATCTTACTATAGACCAAATAAATTTACCTGCACTGTGATTCCTGACACTAATGGCATTATGATCAACTCAACTTCACTGCTCACCAGAGCTAGTGCATAACAGTTCAGTAACTTACATTTAATTTGATTAAACACAAGGGAGCCATGAAATGTTACAATGCAGATGAAACAATTTGGTTAATGACATCATTAAACCTATAATGCAACTCCTAGTAAACACTTTTGTGAATTACCCTTTAAGACGACAGTTCTTATATATGGCCATATAACAAATGTGCTTCCACTAGTACTTTTCCATCATCAGTAATGCAACATAAATGCATTTACTGTATATTAATTTCATTGCTCAAATGCCAAATACTATAGTTAGTTCACTCTCCGTTTATGCTAAATGCTTAGCATAAATATTCAAATTGTAAGCCTCAGACTGCCAATTCTCTGATTAGTATGAGTTTTCATAGGAAAACTTCATGGCTGCAATGTAACAACCCTGTACACTTTCCCAAATTTAAAAGGAAAATGAGCCAATGTTTGACATTTGCCATTATTATCCCAAAACATTGGCAGCTGCTTTGTTTTCACTGTATATAAAACACAACAATGTATAGTTTGCGGTTCATGCACAGGGAAAAACACTGGCAGGATTCATACTAGGGCTAAAAAGCTGTAAGTAGAAATAGCCCAAGGTGACAGGAGCTGGCAGTGGGTTTTGATAAATGTTCACCTACTGTTTTTCCATCAAGCATCCTGGTTTGGCATATCTGCCAAGCTTTAATATAGTATTTCTTCAGATGAACAACATGATGTAGTGTTTGTTTTCCTCTCCCACAACTTACTCTACTGTTTGTGATTTCTTGGTTAAATAGAATTAACACTGCAGCGTCTGTGCTACTGATAACCCTAAGCATGACTGCCTTTCTCTTTGCAACTTGTGGAAAGAAGGCAAACCTTTTAATTCCTTGAGACTTATGCATGTACAAAAATGCTATTTATGTCTCTCTCTAGTGTCCTTTTTATCAAGCCAGATAAACAAGGGTCTGAATATGTAATGCGCTTATGCGCGCTGTCTAATTGCTCTCATACATCATACTTAGCAGCTGCTCAATGGCTTTGTTTACATTTACTCAATATTCCCATCACTGTCAGGGGAATGTGGTACTGAATGAACACTTAGAACTTCCTGATAACCCCACTTGTGCCTTTATAGAACCGCAGCTGAAAGTTCTGTCACTTGGCGGACAAATGGTGCATTTTATTGTTACTTTCCCTTTCTTTAAATATGAGGCCTCCAAGACTTTAGTCAATTTATTTTGTTTTTGTGTTCTTCTGCTCGTAAAATAATATCATCACTGATAACAGTTATGAGTCTCACTGATGTACCCTCCAAAAAGTCTCTAAAATTCAGCACAGCGTCTACAATGAAGAGAAGTGTTCTCTTTTATATAATATGGGGGTTATTTATCAAAGTCTGAATGCCACTATAAAAAAAACTTGATTTTTCAGGATTTATTAAAGCCAAATGCTGCAAAAAGTCTGTTTCTGAAAATCCTGCATCTCAGACCTACGAGGTTATATATAAGTCAATGGGAGAGGTCCCTATCCAATTTGGAAGTTTCTGTGGTCTGCACTGGAATTAGCCCTAAAATCTGGACTATTTCGGACTGTTCAGGCAAAAATCTGAAAAGTTTGGGCTTTTTGCGAAAAAACTCTGGATTTTCACTGTATTTTTTTCGTGATTAAGTGGGTTAATTCATTATTTTTTTTAATAATAAATAAGGTCCAACGGTGGATTCTAGTTTGGTCAGACTTTCTAGATAAAAATAATCAGAACAATTCTGACTTTGATAAATAAGGCCCTATGTGTTGATTTAGTTATCCTAGAAATGTATTTACCATGTAAATAAGGTAAATTATACTATACTGTTCCTTGGAGGTTAGCTTTTTAAATGTAACTTGCCAGTGGTGTTTCTGCCCTCACACCACCCCGAGGAGCCTTTCTCAATGTAGCCCCCTTGCTCACTTATTTTTTGTGATCCTACAGGTCCATTGCTAGTGCAAAAAGCACAATTTCATTAGAAGAGTTTCAGTATTAAAATTTAATTCTGGTACTTAAAGGGGTGCTTCACCTGTAAATTAACTTTTACTATGTTATAGAATGGCTAATTCTAAGCAACTTTTCAATTGATTTTTTATAGTTTTTGAATTGTATCTTCTTCTTCTTCTGACTCGTAGCTCTCAAATGAGGATCAATGACCCCATCATTACTCATCTTTCTGATGAATAAAAAGTTAAATAACTTAAAAACTACAAATAATGCAAAATGAAAACCAGTTGCAAATTGTTTCAGGATCTCACTCTCTACATCATAGGAAAAGTTAATTTAAAGGTGAACAACCCCTTTAAAGTTACCCTGGCAACCTGTGGGCACTACCCCCTAAGACAAAGTTCTCACCTTACAACTTGGTTCTAGCCCAAGGCATGCCAAGAACTGAAGTTCTGTAGGACAGGCATGAATATAAATGATCAAACGTATATAAAATTTCATTTAAATAGGTTGTATCACCTGTTTGCAAAAATACAAAATATGTATATACTGTATATATTCATATGTTTAAGTTCTAATAGTATTACATTTCATATTAAATATTGATGACCATGTTTAGTAAGTCAGATAATATAATATATTGCAGAATTGCAGATTTAGCCACAGGCGATTTCTTTTATTGACAGTTTTTTTTTGGGACATTTGTCACCTGCAGTAGCACAAATCTATTGTGGGGGACAGAATCTTACCAGTAGCTTAGCTCTAAGGAACGTTTACTGATATGACAATAGAGACAGGTACCTTAGATCATAAACTCTACTGGGGCAGTGACTTATGTGAAAGGTGTATAAGCTCTCTAAGGGCAATGGCACTAGTTATTACGCAGGAGGCATCATTTATCAGCATGTGTTTATTTAGATAAGTACTGTAGCAAAACCTTAGCCACAGACTCCAATGGAGAGGCCCTCAGCCTTTTGTAGTGTGCATGTCAAATGAATTAAGGTTGTCTAATTGGTAATTTAATTGGCTATTGGCCAGCTGCATGTGGACTACCAGACATCAGCTGCCTCTAGTCCACTGTGTGCTTATATCTGTTTTTCCAAAGCTGGTGTATGGGCTGTGCAACAGCTGAACACTATAAAGATGAACATCTAATGAGAGACTGCTGCCTAGCAACGACAAAAGATATTGTGATCAACACTTGTGAATCACTGCTTTTGGGTCAGTGCTCTTATGAAACCCCTCTATGATAAAAAAAAGGAATAATTTTTGAACCACTAGTTCTTAGACCATGCAAAATATTTACGCAGAGCATAGCACCATTACCAAATAAACATTATTTTTATTTCAAGTCAGAGGGCTTGATAAAGGGCCGGTTGGGCTCGAAACGTTGCCTTTGCATATGGGCTTAATAAAAGTTTAAATTTTTATATATTACTTCAATTGTATCCGGTGTGCTGCTGTTTTTTCCTTGAATGATACTTTGGCCCAAGGACGGGAGTGGGTCTTACAGTTCAGCACCTGGCACTGCGAAAGCGGATATTGGAGGGGTGAGCACTCTAATTTTGTGATTGAAAGTCAGAGGATGATCTGTGATTTCATGCAAGAAGCAACTAAATGCCTTCCACGTGAGGGATTATGTTATAGAAATCAATAACACATATTTCAGGTGAGATTTACAAATGAGTACATTCCCCTCCTTATATTCTAATTTACCATAGATTATTTAAATACTGTTATGGATTAAGTAAGCAAGGTGTTAAATCACCATGAGCAGGAATCTTACTCTTATTCTCTCATCTTGCCTAATTACAGTGTGAAACTTAATTGTCCTTCAACTTGCATCATCACTATGTGTGCAGCCACATGCACAGATGTCGAAATCAAGCTATGCATCTGGCATAAAAGACATATTGAGGTCTGTTTTTTAAGGCAACAATGCTAACACTATGACAGCAAATCATTTGCTATTGCAATGTGCAAAAACTGACATAGATTTGCACTAGTTAAGAAAAACTGGTGCGCAAGTGCCTAAAATCAGTTTTCTGGTCCTATTCTTCATTAAGATGTAATTATTCTGCTCATGGTGCAGCAAGCAACCCAGATTAAAGATAGCCCTATACCTTACTTGACCATGTAGTAAATACAAAATTTAGGGGCAGATTTATTAAGGTTTGAATGGTAAATTAGAATTTTCGTTTTTTTTTGTTCTAAACTCTAATGTAAATTTCAATGTGAGATTTATCACACATCAACCATGGAAACTGTTCTAAATCGAATATTCACCACCTAAAACCTGCTGCATTAATTGACAAGTTAATGGCAGAGGTCCTTTGAACCATTTAAATATGTTAAATGCCTTCCTGACATTTTATTTTTTTTTAAAGAGGAAAACTCGATTCAAATTCGATTTGGTCGGGACTATTCGATCGAATATTAAGTTTGAGTTTTTTCATAAATAACCTCCCATTCGAGTTGTAAGTACATTTGAATTGATTAGAGTAAAAAAAAAATAATTGATAAATAACCCCCTTATTGAAATTCTGAAACAGGCTGTTGCATTGTGGGTAAATAGATGTGCATGTTTTGCACTGTGCACTCGTTTAGTAAGTGAGGCCTCATGAGCTCATTTTCATTCAGATGAATCCTTTATATGTTGGATTTATATATTTTCTGAACTTTTTTCATGTTAGAACCTGTGTTTTTTAAATTTAAAAATTTCAGGTTTCATTAACAATATCTCCATGTGAGCTTTTTTGAAGTTTGCAAAGTCATTACTGCTTTACAGCAAACAAAAAAAATATTTTTAATGAATCAAAGGTTTCAGCAGTCCTGTTAATAATGCTGATGACTACAAGTAGGTGCTGAAATCATTTGAAATGTCAGCAATATGTGATCTACAGCAGCTGTCTGGCACTCACCCTCTTGGGCAGCATGCTATCCTTAATTGCCTCCTGATGCCATTCGTGCTTGGATTGACTCATTTTTTCCCATTTTTCAATTACAGGCTGAAAGCCCATTACTCTGTCCTACATGAATCAGTGCATATGCATTCATGCTTCTCACAATTGGTTTAGGAGTTATTTCATGTTCAAAATTGTTTTTAAACATAAAAGAATCGTAGATTATTACAAAGAAATCAAGCAAATAAATTAAACAAAACACATTTTACCAAAGACTCTTTTCCTTCCATGCCAAGGCAGGTTTTCTCCATAGCACTTTTCCTAGGAAAATACTTCATGCATACAGACACATTTTTAGATGGGAAAATATCTACAATTCTTTTAAATAGAGATGCGACAATATAGTTTCTAAGATGTTGCATATTACAGGTATACAGGCCCGGATTTGTGGAAAGGCCACCTAGGCCGGGGGCCTAGGGTGGCAGAATTTTAGGGAAGCAGCATGCTGCCCAACCACACCCACATTGGTTCAAAAACACTGGGTATAATCATTTTTTAAATTTCCCGTGCGACAATCCCCATTGCTCCAGTCCAGATGATGAAAATTTGCAGAATAAAGGGGAGGGGACAGGGGTGACGAACTGCAGTGGGCCTAGGGGCGCCCTCTATGTAAATCCGGCCCTACAGGTATACAAAATGTGATATCATATATTAAAGGGGAGCTGTCAAAAAAATATACTTCAAAAACTCTAGTTAACACTTTGGGGCACATTTACTTAGCTCGATTGAAGGAATAGAATAAAAAAAACGTTGAATTTCGAATGATTTTTTTGGATACTTCGACCATCGAATTGGCTACTTCGACTACGACTTCGATTTGTTCGACTATTCGACCATTCGATAGTCGAAGTACTGTCTCTTTAAAAAAAACTTCGACCCCCTACTTCGCCACCTAAAACCTACCGAGGTGCAATGTTAGCCTATGGGGAAGGTCTCCATAGGCTTCCTAACAATTTTCATCGATCGTTCGATCAAAGGAATTGTGGTAAATCCTTCGACTTTGATATTCGAAGTTGAAGGATTTTACTTAGATGGTTGAATTTAAGTAATCTCATATTTTATATGAGAAGTTTCATAAATGTAGCCCAATATCACAAAAAGTAGCAGTATGGTCAATAGGTCGATATTTTGCTTTCCATTTTTTCAGAACATCAGAAAACGTTTATAGAAGCTGTAGAAGTATGGGACCTGTTATCCCAAATGCTTGGAACCTGGGGTTTCCAGATAAGGGGTTGTTTCATAATTTAGACCTTCATACCTTAGTCTACTAAAAAAAATCATGTAAACATTAATTAAACCCAATAGAATTGTTTTTCCCATACGTATTGCAATTTATTTTTTTATTATTACTGAGAAAAAAAGAAAATCCTTTTACAAATATTTGAATTATTTGATTGATGGAGTCTATAGCAGATGGCCTTTCTAAAATGTGAGCTTTCTGGATAAGGAGTATCCTGATAACAGATCCCATACCTGTTCTTAATTATAAAGCCTATTGTTAGTAAACACAGACACTCTTTCTAGTCGCTGATTGCAGATGAAAGGGCATATAAGGGCATGTAAAAGCCCAGAGTCATTTTATTTAAAATGATGGCAAAAACAAGCAGTGGGGTGAAAGAACAGGATGCTGTTTGATTTCTCTTGCAAAGGAAGCTGTGCATAAGCAAACTCTACCCTAGCCAGAAGATCTGAGGGGTCATTTAGGTATAGAAAAGCAATTTGCAAAGTGCAAAAAACATTACAATTGACAATTTTTGTGCACTTGCTGCAAAAATGAATTGCTGAGGTTTTCTGCATTCAGCAGTGGCACTTTATAGGTCCCTGGTAAGGCCACACCTTGAGTATGCAGTGCAGTTCTGGGCTCCTGTCCTTAAGAGGGATATAAATGAGCTGGAGAGTGTGCAGAGAATGCAAATAAACCTCACAATAATTTGAAGGATGTTGGATCGCAATATAATTAACGTTTATGGCCACCTTTAAAAGGTCAAATTTCAGGCACATACTTTATAGTTTTGCAATGTTACAGAACTGCCATACTCTTTTTAAGCTGGATCTATAAAGCAGATCTATCCATAAATATATGGGGAAGTTCACGTTTAAATAACCTATTTAGCAATGTTCCTGTAGGTCTTAATTTTTTTAATTTTGTATGTTTTAAACTCAGCCTTTTCATCATTCACTTGAAAATTGTAAAAGAAAAAAAGTAAGCAATTCCACGTAAATAAAAGGAATCCTAATCATAATCTGACTGCTCTCAAAATGCATTTTTCTTCCCCCCTCCATAGCAAGTAAATTGATGTGTAACGGGACTTAACTGTGATACACGTGTCATATTGAAAATAAGGGGAAGCATTTGCTGCTGCTTTTCATCCTCAATATTAACATTCCAATTAAGACTTAACATGAAATTTATTAGATTGTTTTGTGAAGACATATGCATTATACATAGAAAAAGTCACTTATACTGCATTGAGCCATCATTTGAAAAGCGCCATAATTTTTTTTGCTGGAAATACTGTGTTTTCAAACTAGTTGTTATTTACTTCATTTTTAATTCTATAAAAGTCTTGTACCATACTAGAAATGTGGAGGGCTAAATGCCAAAATGTGCTTCCTGTGACACAGACCTATGATACAAAGGGAGCAGCTGAGGAGTCCAGTCAAAGCCAACAGTGGCAGATGGAGATCCGAGATCAACTTTATGGCAAGCCATAGACGAGATGGATTCTTTGCTAATATAATTAAATAATTATTAAATCAGCATGCAATACAATCATCTGTTAACACCCAAGCAACCCTTTTTACTGTAGAAGTTTAAACTACATTTTCCCCCAAATTACCAGAGAGATGACTTACATGAATTTATATTTCATATAAACTGATAACATTCAAAACAGAGAACATTCAGAAACAAATTTCCAAACCTTGTGGTGATTTCAATCCACTCAGTGAGCTCACACAGGCAGCTTTTCTGTATCTTTTTATTTTTATGGGACATAAATAAGCTCTGTCCTGGACTTTCCCAGGTATCCTAGTGGTGACCTCACCACAATATATATATACTGTATACATATAATACACAAAAGCCATGAATATCTTGTAAATTTTATCCTTATAAACAGTGACTAGTGATGTCATCAGTTATAAATGGTTAATAGTGATGTCATTTTTGTCACACGACTCATTAAATGTGTGTATAATAAATAATGTACACCGTGTTGGAAAATATGAGGATATTAGAAGTAACCTCGGAGTTCCATGACCTGTGGCCTTGTACTTTTATATGGTCATGGAACTCCTCTGTGACTTGTAATATTATATTATACAATAGGGGTTATGTTATATTTTACAATAAAATAAAAATAAAATAAATTATTTATTAACCCAATGTACAAGTTTGACATTTCTGTCCTTGTCAGGACCTTACCTAATATTGCCGTGCCGCCTGTCGCCCTTGTGGCTGCCCTCGGTCATACACATGTTCACAGCTCAGGGCAGGCAGAGAGACTGCTTAAGTTTTCCTTCATATTATTTTTGATTTTCTAGCTTTTTAAATTTTGTTTTGCAGCTCTCAGGTTTTAAATGTAAATTTGTATCTGTTCGCTATTGACTGAATTTCCATAACAACCAGGGAGCAATTTTGAAATGTAAATGAAAAATGAATTATAAAAGAAAGATAAAAAATAAGGGTGATGATAAAAGTAAAGCAACACACGCTATAGGCTCTTTGATGTTTTCTGGGGTCAGTGACGGGGACAACCAGATAGCATTTTCAGTTGGAGTCTGGAAAGAGGCAGCATAGTAATGCTAATAAATCAGAACCCATCCAAGGCAAATAATGAAGGCTGGTTGAAAAGTTGCCTCCTATGATAGATCCATCTATACCATAAACTTATCTTATTTTTATAACTGTATCTCAGAGTGGGTCACCTAGAGTGTAGTGCTTAGCTAACATGATTATGTAAGAGTATTAAAGAAGAAAAACAAACACCCCCCCCCCACCATGTTTGCTTTGAGTATTGGATTTACAGGGATTTGATATTGCACCAAAGCAGTCTATATAGCATTACTAATTCATATTGGAATCTCTACTAACAAAATGCTATAAACAAAAGCCATAAAAGTTTCTGTGCATTATCACTTACTATCAAACTTTAATGTGCACGCTGAAAGAAGAAAATTAGATTAGACCTTTGGCATTTTGGGAAAAAATTAAATGCTGTGTTCACTTTGAAAGTTTTATGATTGCTTGTGTTTTTTGGATGTATTATAAAAAAACCTAAGCAGAGTTACTATTTAAGGCATCATTGGTGAGAAAAGCTTCCTGATTCAAGGAAAAGCCCCAAGTCAAGAACTGACAAAATTGATTCACAAAATGCAAACATGCCTAACATGCCATAACTTACTAACTTAATGTTCCTTAAGTGCTCGATGAAAGCATAACCATACTCTTTCTCCTCTTGTATAATTTATCTTTTGACAATGACGCTTTGACAAGTCTACAGAAACAATCAGTGCACACTACCCCAGGCTCAAATATTGGACTGCAAACTCTCGGCACTGCTGAAGTACTTTCTGTCTTTGTTTTTTCTTGCTATCCCCTTTTTGGAGTGCTAAATACTGAAAAACAGTGGCATGTTGTGGTCTGTTTGGAGCTGTCTGCAGAGGTTTGCTAAGGAAAACAATGGCAGTTCACAGGGAGATGCCACTGATACGTTTTCTTGCAGAAGAAGTGTAATTGAATTTGTAATTTCATTATGATCTAGATTTCAGTTACCTGTCATCTTGCAGTCCCGAAATAATAAGATAAACTACTGGCATTTGCTAACTTTCAAATTTATTTCTGCAAACTCATCTATTCCCCTGGTTTGGAGTTTAATTGCAATTTAGCTTATCAAGAGACTCTATTAACGGATTTAATAACTTCTCTTGTTTACTTACATCTGAGGACTTTAGACTGAGAGTCCTTGGTATAGCAATGTGACCTTGAGCAGCCTATTTTCATTATAATGATGCAAACACACAGAGCATGCTACAGAATAGGTAAAAAAGAACAACAATAAAGAAATTGGGAATATGATAAATATTTTCAGTGTTCTAACTATTTAGTTGTGGTTTTTGGACATTTTGGTTTCAAACCCCCTTTTGGCATCCACTCTTGGTTTATTACAGGGTAACATGCATAGGAAAACATTGCATTAGCAATTTACTCTTGGTTTCTAGTATATACTGTATATATGTCGGCAAACAACAAATCTCACACTAATTAACATTGTCTGGGCATCTAGGAATACATTGAGAGAAAATTTGCATTCTCACCCTAAATGGCGTTCAGCCAGGCTCATCCAGCCACTGCCTTGAGTCTACCAGGAGAGCCAGATCCATAGTGTGTTAACTATTACTCAAGCTTTAATAAATAACCTAGAGCCCTGCATTGGATCAGGCACCCATGGATACCAGTGGAATTCCCATGGTTGGGTTTTGGTTCAGATTCCTTTATCATGTGGGTAGTCAACGGGTAACCCACTTGTGTACCCGGCTAAGGTGCAGACTTCCCTGAGGATATTGCATAATTTGTCCCCTTACCCATCTGATTAGGCTCCAATGTGACAGACTTCCGGTTTAACATTGATGTCACTTCCAGTTTTGTGGGCAAGGTCAGGTAGCAGGTCAAAGTAAGGAAACATGTTGGGTGGCAGGTACAAGTCGGGCTGCTGGTCATCGAGTCCAGGTAGTGCATGGGACTGTCTGACCAGACCTGCGCAGGACCCTACAATAACCCTCCAAAATTACTGTATTAAGTTTATGATTCCTGTTGTGGAGTGATATTGGATATATGGGAAAATGCCATATTATGAGATTCAATATTCACCATAATTGTATATTATACTGCTGAAATGGCAGTAAAAATGTATCACTTTCACTTAAACACCAAAAAATTAAAGTGTTTTAAAGTAACTAAAATATAATGTACTGTTTCCCTGCGCTCGTACAACTGGTGTATTTGCTTTAGAAACACTACTATAGTTGATATAAATAAACTGCTGTGTAACTATGGGGGCAGCCATTCAAAGCACAGATTACAAAACAGGTAACAGATTCACTCTGTAGAATCCCATTGTATTCTATTACAGCGCTTATCTGTTCTACTTTTTTTATCTTAAATGGCTGTCCCCATGGTTACACAGTAGCCTGTTTACATAAACTATAGTTGTCATAACTTTTAATGTGGTATAAATGCAATTTAAAGGGTCAATAAAAAACAATATTTTTACTAATGTATAATTGCTTCAGAAATCTTAGGAAACTTCTTATGCACAACAATTCCATTCTCATCCTCTTCTATCCATTTCTCTTCTGTTCTAATGCTCTCCTCATCCCTTTCATTTCTTTCTTCTACTCTCCATTCTCTCTTCCATTCACATGGTCTACTGTTTTTTTATGCTTTATTCTGTTCTGTTATTCCCTTCCCTACCTGTCCCCTTTATTTATTCTCACCCTTACCCTATCTACCTATCTTCTTATGCCCTCCCATTCTACTGGCTTAGATGTCTTTTCATCTTTTCATTGTCTTTTTATCCTTTTCCTCCCTGTCCATGTTGTCTTCTACAGATCACTTTTCAGCTCTTTCACTCCTCATTACCTTTTTATTTTTGGCTCTGTTCTTCTCTTCTGCTCATTCCCTTTTCCACTCTTCCCCACTTTTCATTCTTCTGTTCTGCTCCTTCGCCAGCTTTATAAAAATAACTAAAAAATGCATTGACTACTATATGAATTCAGCATAAATTTAATTAAATCATCAGTTCTTTAGTAGTCTCTCAACAGACAAACCATAAGAAAATTCCCCAGATGACTAATTCAAAATAATAAAGTTAATATAAGCCATCAAATTCATAATTCTTACTTAAATAACATACATTCATATTCATAGTCTGTGTAGCTCATCAGGCCCGAATTTCTGACAAGGTCACAAAGGCCCGGGCCTAGGGCGGCAACATTTTTAAGGGCGGCGTGCCTCTCAGCCACATCTATAATACACACCCGGACACCGAGAGCAGGGAGTAAAAGATCCTACCTGAATGGTGAGATTGTGCATGTGCGGGTGCATTGGAGGCGGGGGAGGGGATGCAGGAGGTAGCTGGCCTAGGGGTGTGTATTTTAGGAATCATACTTTTGAAGTTAAGATAAAACATTATTAATTCGTTAAAACTCAAGGTCTAAGTGCCTAAGGCATAGAGGAGAGGCAGGCAATATATGATTAAAGTTAAAGTTTATAACAGGTATGATTGTTTTAGTTAAAAAAAGAATTTGGGTTCCATGTATAATAAAAAGGACTCTTATTATACAGCTTTTTATGTCTGGGTGGAAAATCTCCTTTTAGGACCCTATCAGCATCCATTCCAGTAATTGGATATTAATAACATGTAAAGCTCTAAAAATACTGTACAAATTACCAAACATTTACTAAAGATGCAAACAGTATGTGACCCAGCGGTGCACTGAATATACATTCTCCCAACTTAGTTAAGATGTTGCAAGTTCTTTTATGTGTATGCAACTTGTGCTTTATCGGGGGAATGTAATATCACGCGCAATCGCATAAACTGTTCGCAAAGCGAATTGCGAGTAGTTTGCGAGCGAGAGTGGTTATGTAATAATTCGCTTTGCGACTGTTCTGCTACATTTGCAACTGTTTCCGCCATTTCCCTCCACTTTGCGAACTTTTGTTATTGCGCTCTATTGCGCTGTTGCGCTATCAATATAATAAAACTTCTTATCGCAAATTGCTTATATTGCGCTTGGTTTTTTAACGAGTCGTGTCTGTAGTCACTTTTCAGTGCAAATGTTATTCGCAATCTAATCACAATGTAATTGTGTTCACGTGACTTTGCTATCAGTGTTGTGAGAAGAAGGTGTATGTACAACTTTTGCAGAAAGATATTCGTGGAACAATTCCACCGTTCGCATTGCGTACGTTTTTTCGCTATTCTTCATGTAATTTAAAAATGTGGTCAAGTTATATGTGGTAAAGATATGTAGCACACTTAATATTTGCACCTGTAAGGCTGCTGGGTAATGTAGTCCCCCCCCCCCGTGCCTTCCACTACAATACAGAGGAACTAGTTAATGCTTCAGACTGCAGGAAGGAAGGGATTTTCTCCAGCCAATGATAAAGGAGACAGTCTGTGCCCTGCCCTCTCAGCCAGGAACAGGAAGAGGAACCAGGGCCTGGGATAGGGGGAGGAGAGACCAGCCAGCATGGAGAGATGTGCTGAGAGATCTAGAGACTGGGTTTGTGTTCCAGCCTGCTGAGTGACCAGCCAGAGAGAGAGACTGCTATTAACCTGCAAGGGGAGAACACTGCAGTGTGCAGCCTGCTTGAAGCTGTGTGCTGCTGTTCCCTGGAGGAAGTTTTGTTGTCAGCACCATTGTGATTCAGGAGTACAACAGTCAGCCATCTTGATAAGGAGAAAGCCACAGTGTGGAGAGAAGCAAGGTTCTTTGTCAACTGTAAGTTATTAACCCTTGTGCTACCAGTTTAAGGAACTTTGGGAGTTATAAAACAGACATTATCCTGCTAGTCCATTGGAGGGTGAGACATATTGTGCAAGGAGAGCTGACAGCATTGCTGCACACTTCCAACAGCACCAGAGGGAGCACCATCTATACCCTTACCAAGGGACACATCACCAGTTCTTTTATTGTGGTTACATCCAGGGAGATAATCCAGTTGCACAGTTCAGCAGCAACCTAAGGTGGAATTTGCCATTCATTTAGACTGCTTTGCTATTTGCAGCCCATTCAGTTCTTTCAACTCAGTAAGGGGGCCCCCCATCGGTACACAACTGCTTCAGGACTTAGGTGTGCACACCGGGGTTTGAAGGGTCTTACAGGGGTTGTCTTTGTTAAATTGTCATATTTACTACAGTGTTAGCAGAGTACTAATTGTCATATTATTGCTTTATTTCTAACCAATCATCTCTTACAGCTGCAGCTGTTTAATAAAGTCAGGTTGTGCCTGTTGCACTGCCATCTTGTGTGCCTGGTTACTGGGGCCTTGGGGTGTCACCTGGTTAGGAAAGCAGACTCATATAGACTACTGCCAACACCTACGGGTGCGCTACAGATATATGTCAGCATTTTTTTTTTATATGTGGTAAAGGTATATGGTTATTAGTTTTTTTCCAGTGAAAACATCTTTCATTGCTACGCATCTTATTTTTGCGTTTGCTACTGTTTTGTGCTTACGTAATATATCTGTGCGAAAAATATTGCATTCCGCTTAGCGCAAATATACTCGCAAAAGTGCGAATGCGTGCTGCGATAATGCCAAATATTACATTTGGGGGTAAGTGTGTAAAATGCTCACTCCATATCAAGTGAAGAGTCCTAGTCATATTAATAGCACAGGACTCATTTACTACTGCCAGGCAAAGCCATAATATGCGCCAATGGTTACAAAAGTCAGCCAGTTTGTGCACAGCACAATGCAATACTAGCATTTGTATCTGGCACTAGTGCAGAGCAGTTGCACTTTGCACTACTAATGGTGCATCTTTTGCAATGCATAGACTGCAACGTAAGGGAGCCCTTTACTTAAGGCATGCTACTCTTAGCTAAAATATGCCCAAGCAGATCATTTTTGTTGCAGAGACAGTACTCCTGAATATTTAATAATAGGATATACTTTTTAGCATTTTTCATTCAAATATAAACCTTCCATATAAATGGGTAAAAAGTGCTTTCAGCACATAATCAACCCTACAACTGTATCCCAGCAGCAATTTATTTTCCACAGCCCTGAGAGATCAGGTTAGCTGCACATAAAAGAGATTTTGTTATTCATCAGTCCAGTGGAGCAATGTAATTGTTTTCAAACCAATAAGCCTTTGTCTTTGCATTCGTTGCTGAATGTAACATGTCTTGAACAGAGCAACAACACATTGCAGTCAGCCAGCAAAAATGTCTTTCTCTCTTTAAGTCAGAGCAGATGTGGCACTTCAAAAAAAAAAATGGGATGGATGTTTTTACTCAATGACTATACCACTAATTGATTATGTTATAATGATTAATACTTCACATTGAGCTCTGCTTCTGGTTTAATAACAAAAGAAGTTTTTATTTGTGTCCAATATGCCTGATTGGGTTTCCAGTCACTAATAAAGAGAATGATTGAAAAGCTGAGCGATCTGGACTGTTAATGACTTGATTAATGACTGCTGCTCTTGCACTTAAGGAGCCAACTGAAAATACTTGTATTCAAGCGGAAGGAAAACTGAGCTATACTGTAACGCCCATCTCAGGAATTGCTAGCGTTTCCTTCCACTTGAACCAGCTCACAAATGGACTTTAAATCTTGATCCCTAGAGGAAAAAAAACTAATCTGCAAACCTTCCCCTGTACAGTGAAGAGGAAAACACATACAAAAAAAATAAATATTATTGTTAACTGAACAGTAATATAGTAGTTTGAGCCATGGCAGAAAACATGATTGATTTCTCTTCCTGCAGAATATTTTTTATTTGTACATATTCTTGACTTTATTAAGCAGTGGTAAGGTGACTGGAGGTTAGAAGAACCTTAATTAAAATAGTGAAAACTAAAACCTAAATACAAGCTGCACCTGAATATAAAGTCTGTAAAATTCATAGATTTGGGAACATTTTTGACAGTTATATTTGATTTCGCAGAAGGGGTGTCCAATATGAAACTGTAAGCCACTTTCTTACTGCAACATCAGATCCAAATCTTAAATAAAACACACTGTTCAATGTACAATCACAACATGACTGGACAATGGAAATTGATTTGTATTTGATTGCTTTGGCAGCCCAAAGAGATCAACCTTGCAGGAAACCACAACTCAAGAATTGGTTTGATTACTTGGGAATTGCTATTATAAAAGCAACTCAGTTAAATCATTGTCCGTTCTATCTATTAGAAATTTTACAGCAGTATTTTTGTTCCTGTGTATGTTGCGTTGTATACTAAACTATATACAAAATTCTGCCCTGAACATTACAATAAATCATTGAAAATTCATGGAACTTCTTGCAACTCTGTGTAAATAATAAGAAAAGATTCAACGACCAACACCCCATTTATTTGCACATTTATTATACATTAACAGAGGCTGACCGGTTTAATGTCAAAATTCAGGTTGTAACTGTAGAATCGTTGCTTAAATGTAAATGGTATAATTTTCAGCAGCTGTAGTAACCCCATAGCAGCCAATCAGATGTTTGTATCATGTTTGCCCATAAGTTTGTATCCATGGTAACTTTGAACAAATACACATCAGGCTAATACTGAGAATTGGGTAATACATATAGTCAACCAAAAACAGATGATTTGACGTTTATAAAAAATGAGTCACGGGAGCGATAACATGTTTGTAAAAAATGAAAGCAAGGAGGCCACTAAAATCAATGTAAATTCTCTGTGAAAATTCATCAGTGTATTGCCCCATACAATAGTAGTGAGGAAAAACCTTTTGATGATTGAAATAACAAATATATGACATAGATAACACATGTGTGTTATATTAGCATGGAGGAAGTGATGGATAATAAGATGCAAAAGTGGCTGCTCTATCTTCTCAATGGTAGTTTGCCAGCCTAAACCTGGAGGAATACAGTATCTCATTGAAAAAATTACGGTAATTCTTCTGCTCTTGGTCAATTGGCAAACATCACCGTTTTGCACTGGAGAAATTTCACCTAGCAAAAATATGTAATTATTCACTTATGCAAAGAGAATATTTGCCAGTGTGAAATAAATTTGGCATTTCTTGTTGTACACTCCTCTTAAAGGAGAAGGAAAGCTATGGAGGCATTGTATTGCCAATAGATTAGCTGCAATAATGCAAGCTAGAATGCTATATTTATTCCGTGGAATGTTTTACCATACCTGAGTAAAAAGCTCTAGAAGCTCTCTGTTTGTTTAGTTATTGAGCTGCAGTATTAATGTGGTGTGACATCACTTCCTGCCTGAGTCTCTCCCTGCTCTGGGCTCAGATTACAGTAGAGAAGGGAGGGGGGGGGACAGGAACAAACTGAGCATGCTCTTGCCCAGGGCAATGAGGTTTAAGCTGAAGGCAGGAAGTCTGATACAGAAGCCCATGTGTACACAATAGAAGGAAAGAAATGCAGTGTTTCTTTTGACAGGGGACTCAGAGCAGCATTACTTTGGGGGTTTACTGGTATATTTAGATGGACCTTTCTGATAAGGCTTACTTAGTTTTTACCTTTCCTTTAATAAATTGGGGATGTGATGAATTTTCATTTATGGCGAATGTTGATTTTAACTTTTGCCTTTTTGTAAATATGCCTCAATGTGAAAAGTTGAGGGTGCAGGAGACTGGGAAGCATAATGGATTCTCAGAAGTAGGTGCATTAGTATGGTGGAAAAGCTTGGTGCTTGGGGGGGTATTGCCCCAGTATGTCAGCTTTATCATGCTTTATCCTTATAATAAAACTGTACTTTTTATTATACTTATGAACATTGATTTTTTTCTCATTTTCTCTTTTGTAATTGGATTTTTTGCTTATTTAAAATGAATACTTATCCTGGTACATGTACAGGATCACTTATCTGTAAACCTGATATCCAGAACGCAAACAACGTTCATAGTCCACCATGTTTACCATGTTTGTGCATCAGCTTACATGACAAATGAACCTCATTTTTTTGCTTGATGATTTCTACGACCCCTAAGCTTAACTTCTCAACAGCTGCACACACTGAGCATGTGCATGTCACAGACACTCCTATTTCTAGCCATATTCATTTTTAGGGTCTAGTTCTCCTTTAAAAAATTGCTGCAGGTCTCCAAATTATTGTTGCTAGCTCTTCTTGCTGTATCAATAGCTTTGGTCTTTATACCTATTTCTTCTTAGTCATGTGCAATAACGCTCAATAAACTTGCTTGGGTGCAAGCAACTGACATCATTGGGTGTGTATTCACTAAAATAAATGACAGGGTTGTCTTAATGATTGTGCAGCGGAAAAAATATAAGGCTATAATTGCCATATGTATTTCCCTGTACTAGGATAAAACAATGGATGTAACTGTAAGCTACTCTATTCAGAAGCCGAAAATAATCTGAAATAATGGAGATGCCGTCTCATATTTAAGAGTAAAACAAAAATTGTCACCATAAGATTGATAGAATAATACTTTCTAAATGGGTCAGTTTTTCCTGCAGAGGAGAAAATTGTTTCATAAGAAATACCCTTAAGAGCTATGAAAAGTTCAGAATGTGCTGTTGAACTTCCCACTGAGAATTGACTACCAGAGTTCATGCAGAAGGCAATCTTGCCTTTAAACAATGCCATGTCTGATGCAGGTTGGTTGAGTGCTCTAAAAGACAACAGTTAAGTATTCTGAACCAGAGATTGTGATGGCTGGGATAACACGGTGGCAACTTGTTAAAAAGATATTTCATCCTGTTTAGAAGAAATGTATGCAGTGCTTAATATTTGCACTAATGTGGGTCTATATAGTGGCAGACAGTGAATGCTTTCATGGTAATTACATTAAATTAATTTAGCTTTGGCATACTTTTATGCCTGTGCTAAGTTGAGCGACTTTTGACTTTTGAATACAAACAGAACTGTACCTAATGAACCATGTTCTGTTACTATTTCTGGCACCAGTTGGAACACTGTACCCATTGTAAATAACACCACAATTTACCAGTGCAATTTATGACGTACTTTGGATTGCAGTCCAGCAATCCAGCAGGTGACCTACACTTATTATGCTGGAATGCATGTCGCCTAGAGTATTTTTACTTGCTGTTTAATGGAGCCTTTAGTTTCTGACTTCGATAGATCAAAAACCCCCAGCAATAAATTAAAGCATTTTCAAACTACTACAGCAGATTATGGCATACTTTACATTGTAAAGCCAAAAATCTTGGAACAGTAGGTTTACCCAGGAAACCATATATTTTTGAAAAGTACACAATCTTTCGAATCCAAAATGAGTAACCCTGTCTTTCTACTCCTAATTGCCAAACATCAAAGCTATTCTTAACATAGCCATTTCTATAAAAAAAATTATGAAAATTCTGAAAAATCACCTCCCACAAAGCATAAGGTACTAAGAAAAAACATCCTAAATATGAATGCCAACGGTCCACTGAACAGTTTGATGTCCATTGTGCATGGAATTACTAATGTATCTGGTGCTTAGAGACCCCAAATGAAGTTAGTTCATACAAATTGTCCCAGAGGTCACTTTGGCTACTGAAAAATCAATACATTTGATTCCACTTTTAAAAATAAAATGAAAATAGCGCTTATGAATTATTATGTGTCATAAGACCCCCTAACAGTAGGGAGACCCTAGGAGACCATATATTTTCCAAAAGTGCACATTCTGACAAATCCAAATTGGCTTTCTACAGCAAAATACCAAACTGCAAGGCCATGCCAAACATAACAGTTTTTATGAAAATCATCATAAAGTTTCATAAACATGAAAAATATTCTAAATACGAATGCCAGGGTTCTACGGAACATTGTGATGCCCTATATGCATATATTTACCAAACTTTGCGGTTTAAAGAGTCCCTTAAATGAAAACAGTGTATATGACTTTTCACATCTGACAATGATTTCCTGAACAGACATAATATCAAAGGTTATTGTGATACTAAGCTCTATAGTTTGTATAGGTATGGGTATATAGAATTTATGTGAAAGTATGGAGGGGTGTGTGTATGGATGCTGGGTTTTCATTTGGAGGGGTTGAACTTGATGGACTTTGTCTTTTTTCAACCCAATTTAACTATGTAACTACAGATGTAACTCTGGCTGCTGCAAACTCTAGAAAACCATATTTTCTGAAAGTACATATTCTGACAAATCCCAAATAGCTAAATACATCTTTCTACAACAAACTACCAAACTGCAAGGCCATGCCAAATATAACAGTTTTTATGACATTTCTGAAAATCATCACAAAGCTTGCACTTTACCCAGTATACACCCCACATTTCAGAATGTGCAAACATTAAAATATTATAAATAAGCATGCCAGGGGTCTACTGAACATTTTGATACCCAATATGCATAGATTTACCAAACTATGTGGCGTACAGAGACCCCCAAATGGATATATAGCAGACAAAATTTCCATGGGAAAAACTAGTAACAAAAAATAAGGCAGAATCCAATAAAACCAATAAAATCCAATAAAACCGCTAAAATCAATGCTTTTTCCAACTTCCTTGTGGCTGGGTTTTTTTTACCTTTATCTGGATTAAAACAGTGGATATATGATAATGTATTTTAAGTTTTATTTGTCACAGCAGCGGTAGGCCCTTGCCAGAGTACTGCAAAGGAAATTTTAGAAGAGAGAAGAAGGAGGTTCTCTCCTGTGACTGCACAACGGGTTGATTGATACAGACATTACTACTGCTTGTGTTAGGTGACAGCCTGGATTTCCTAACATTGAGACACTGCAGATTCAGGACCAATGCTGGACATTGGAGGACTTTCATTAAAGGAGAAGGAAAGGCTTGCAGCACTTGGGGCTGCCAAATGTTAGGCACCCCCAAGTGATTGTAGTTACTTACCTGAAACCCCGGGCTGGTGCTCCTATCAGCTGAAAACTACACCGGCCCGGGGTTATACCAGTGAGCACCACGGATCATTCTTCTTCTGTTTTCCTCCTTCTTTGCACGGCTGTGCATGCGCAGTAGAACAAAAAGCCAAACTTTAACTAAAAAGTCGGCTATTTTGTTCAACTGTGCATGCGTTTGCCCCGGAAAATTTGAAGACAGAAGAAGACTATGTGCAAGAAATGCAAGAAATGCATTACAGGTAGCACTGCCTACAATTAATGATTCTGGTTTTTTTTTACCAAGTGCTGAATCATCTCCCCTGTGCATTAAATAATGTATTTTATTGTGTATGTCCCTGGAGTGTCAGCAGCCATGTCCTTTCACTGCTTATTATGTGCCTGTGGTGTTGCAATAATAATAATAATAATAATACAATAATGTTGTTCACTGTATGATGCGCTTGGGCAGTCAGTACCCACTTGGTGATTGTGGTGCCTATATCCAGTGCTTTTTGTTGAATAATGTGCTAGAAATGCTAACTGTCTATCCTGTCTATCAAAGCCATACAGTGAGTTTTCTCTCAATAAAAATGGATATTAAAAGGGAAAAATGAAGCTACACCATGTCTGGTCCTTGCAAGATAGATTTCCACTTTCCCCTTTGTTGTATGTGTTTTCAAAGCAGCAGGGGAAATAAGCACTACACGTACCCATCTTGCCACTAGCCATAGGCAATTCCTTAGCATTTTGTTTATTTATTACTGAGTACTACAAGAGTGTTATCATAAAAATGAGAACAACTTCCATTACTCATCTACTGTACCTGCCACTGATATTAATTTCTAGAGCATTCACTATCAGGGACCTAACTGCCAGCACAAGAACTGCTCTTTCTTCTGTGACAAGCCCTGTGTATATGGGACATAACAACTGTACATCCCTGCCATACATATAAATACTATCATCTTACCGGTCAGTTTAATCAAAGGCCAATTAACCTTTCATGGAGAGGACAATGAATTCCATTATTGTCTATTTTCTTACTAATAGAGCCATGTTATGACCTGTGCTGCTGATAAGTCATCAGATCAACCTTTGGCACATGCAGTATCGACATGTTTCCCATTTTGGGTTCTGATTTATGAACATAGCTTTTAAATTGCCCCCATGCAGTTGCCTTTCACAACAGACCTTTGCTGTAATTTGCTATCTTGGAACATCTGTTCAAAACTACTCAAAGCCGCTGATTGGTTGTTATTGGCACCTATATTTGTAGACCACCCCTTCAGAAATATAGTACTTCACTTCAAAGGAGAACAAACCATACAAACAAATAAGCTAGAATTTTTTATTTTATATCCTAAAATGAAGTATAAATGAGCAGAGGTCATAGAAGCTAAAGCTACAGGGCTGATGCAATTTGTATTGATTTCTATTCAGCCATGTAATGAGAAGAATGCATGAATCAGCTTTGCATTGTGATATTTATATTCTAAATACTGTATACAGTATATTGCATGTTGGCCCCTAAGCTTGGGTAAGTGACAGCAGCACAGAGCATGTGCAGTGGATCAGCAGAAAAGGAGATGGGGAGCTACTGGGACATCTTTGGAGGCATAAAACTTCACTGCTAAAGGGTTGTGGTCACCTTGGGCTGGTACAGAACTCCAAAATATAATGTGCAGCATTTCTACCCTATTTCTGTGTTATGGGGGGGGTCATCTTTAAGTTAACTTGTGGTGTTTTATAGAATATCCAATCCTAAGCATCTTTTCAATTGGTCTTCATTATTTATTTGTTATAGTTTTTGAATTATTTACATTCTTCTAATGCTTTCAAGGTTTGAAATGGGGGTCACTGAACCCATCTAAAAAGAAATGCTACACAAAAGGCTACACATTTATTGTTATTGCTACTTTTTATAACTCATCTTTCTATTCAGGCCTCTCCTTTACATATTCCAGTCCCTTATTCAAACCAATGCATGGTTGCTAGGGTCATTTGGACCTTAAGCTTGAAATTGCAAACTGGAGAGCTTTTAAAAAAAAAAAAAACTAAATAATTCAAAAACAACAAATAATTCCAAATATCATTCTCTGTCTATATCATATGAAAAGTGAACTCCCCTTTAAGATTTAGTTCTCCTTGTAATGTCTGCAGTAATAGGTTCTTAACTAGAATGTTAATGTTAAAATAATGTTTATTATAAAAGAAACAGTAGAATATGCAACAATATATGCACTAATCTAGAATGAACCTGCCAGACATTCCACTGTGTATAAACACAGATGTACTATATGAGCATGAGAAAGCTTAGTCTTCAGCATCTTAACTAATACTGGAGGGAATCTCCTCTTAGATTTTTCAACAAATACCCTAGTGATGTCAGTATTATTAATGAGGCTCCCTGCAAGAAATATCGCAGGGATCGGATATTATATTTTCCTATCCCAGTGGAACCGGAAAGGAAGGGGTCCTTTATCACTGTAACATGACATGTGCTCCTTTACCATCTGTTTGCACACTCCTTAAGATATCATCAGTTTCAGATGGGACTATCTGCAGTGGTGTGATTTTACACAAGAAGGGATATTCTGGCAAGAAAAGGAGTACTTGTTTGTAGTGGTGTAATCTAACAATGCCAAATGACGATTAGGGTCACATGAGCTGGTAAAATACAGTGTTTTTTATGTAATTGCTCTGCTTTTGCAAAGGGGAATACTGACCCATTTGTGAAGGGATAAAAGTAGTTGAATCCAATATGATTATTACGAGCTGTGTTAAATTCTGAATTTGTAAGTAACCATTTGACATTTTTAATTGCTCAGATTAAAAAATAAACTGTTAACATTATCCAGTGATTCTTTTTACATACATAAACTGGCTTTAATACAGCGAACAAATGATAGCCACGGTATTTGTATTATACTTTTCTTTATCCTTGTAACTACAATTCCCAAAATGTACCCACCCAGTTAAAGAAACCCCTTATGTAGAAAAGGCACATACACACTACCTGAACTACAATATTTATATAAATATATATTTTTACATAGAATTACATGATTGCTCAGATGAAAATGAAACCATGATAGTCTGGTATGATAATATACTAGTCTATGCAATTTGAAGAGGAGATCACCATTAACAATTGTTATAAGTCTCTGGTTCCAGGTATAAGGGGGAGCACAAGTGGTAGGTCATTCTTTAAGCTTTAATAGTATTCACAATTCCTTTGATATGGTTGAAGGGCTGCTCCACCTGCCTACAATATGTTTTTAAGAAGAACTGCATTATACAGGTATGGGATCCTTTATCTAGAAACCCGTTATGCAGCAAGCTCCAAATTACCGGAAAGGCCATCTCGCATAGACTCCGTTCGAATCAAATATTTCACTTAAATAAAAATGATTTCCTTTTTCTAATAATAAAACAGTACTTTGCACTTGATACCAACTAAGATACAATTAGTCCTTATTAAAGGCAAAACTATTGTATTTTATTAATTTTCAATAATTTTTTTTAGTAGACTTAAGGTATGGAGATCCAAATTACCGAAAGAAAACACCCAGGTCCCAAGCAGTCCAGATAACAGATCCCATACCTGTACTAGATGTGCTCTCCGTTTCTTTTAGATATTGTTACCTTGTGTGTTATTCAGAAATTAATACTACAGAGAGCTGAATGGTTGTTCCTGGTCCTTCGTGGACTATTAAGCTGGCCATAGATGTTGAGATTTTTAAAAGATCAGATCCTGATCGTGAGACCACGATCTTCTCAGAACGATTGTACGATCGTACGAATTTACCATCAACTAAAAAGACCAATTTGCCAGGAAAACAAAGGGGAGCTGCCTGCTTGTCCCTGCAAACAGATAGATTGCACTGGGGCCGACAGAGATTTTTTGACCTGGCTGATCAATTTCCTGACAGATGTCGGCCGAAAAATAGTAAGATGTACGATCGTTCAAATCCCACTGACGATAATTTCTAAAGCATTGGTCGGGCTTCCCTAAAATCGGTCGTTCGGCAAGAAGAATCGTCGTGTCTATGGGGAGCTTTATTCTAATTTCTAGGAGTGTTCAGGTTTTTACATGTATTCAGCAAAACCCTATACCCAGAGAGAATATAGGGCTTCAGGCTGGATACTATACAGGTCACAGAGTTGATGCTTTTGGACAATATAGTTACTTGGTTACTGTACATACTCCACTGTATTTACTGAAGCTGAAAAACACACGTCTTCTGGGAATAACCTTTGTTAAAACCTTTCAGTGTTGATCCATAGGAATTTAAATATCAGCCCCCCAGCAAGACAGTTGCAAGTTTACTTACAAGGGGATATAATTGCTCGCTGACCCTACAACTGAAAGCTAACTCCTTTTATCAATCACTCCTATCACTGTATTTAAAAAAACAGAACTGGATTTACTACCTCTTGCTAAAAATCAGTAGTCTATTTTTAAACCCATGCTATTAATCACTCATCAGTTTTAGGGAATTTCAAAGACTACCCACTTTAGTCATATTATGCACAAATCTGTTGATATTTGGTCACCTTTTGTCACATTAGATATTGTGAATTAATAGGGTGGTTCACCTTTAAGTTTACTTAAAAGTATGTTACAGAATGGCTAATTCTAAGCAATTTTTCAATTGGCTGTCTTTTTTTCTTTCCTTGAATTATTTGCCTTCTTCGTTTCAGCTTTCAAATGGAGGTCACTAACCCCATCTAAATAATGCTCTGTAAGGCTACAATGAATTGTTATTCAGAAAATTGTATGTAAATCAGCGCCTATGGCAACAGAGAAAGCAGAAACCAAAAATTGTGCAGCAAGTTTAGATATTGCGAATGCTCCCGGTGCTGAAAAATATTCTTGACGTCACACCCGATCACAGAGAAACCACGAGGAGAAACATACACGCCGGCAAGGTCCCTTCATAGGAATGCTGAACCTGGGACACTTATGTGACTAACTTCAAACAACCAAATGTGAGTGCAAACTCGTTTTATCATTTTTAAACTTAATAAATGGTTACACTATTTTTGAATTTGTATACCTCTGCATTGGAGCACATTGGAGCACAAGAGCAGACCCAGAGGGAGAGTGAAAACCGCTAATAATACTACGGGCAATATACCGAATATTCATCTTGTGATTATTCATTTTAGCCAAAGGTGGTGGTAATTGATTGTATGTGAAGAAATAGTTGCATGTATTACTACTACAAACAGAAGTTTTAAAGGGGAAGTACACATTGAAGAATATTTTTCAGCACCGGGTTGCCATAGGTGCTGATCTACATATAATTTTTCTGGATATTTTTGGATACAGCTGAGAGACTCTGGAAAGATTGGCAAGAGAGAGTAAAACTAAAGGACTGATTTTTTTTTCCTAAAAATAACTTTCTTTTAACTAATGAATCATTATTGCTACATTTTATTATTCAGGCCCTGTCCTATTCATATTTTGTTCTCTTATTCAAATCAATGCATGGTTGCTAGGGTAATTGGGACCCTAGCAACCATATTGCTGAAATTGCAAACTGGAGAGCTGCTGAATAAAAAAAAACATTTCAAAAACCACAAATAATAAAAAATGAAAACCATTTGCAAATTGTCTTAGAATATCACTCTCATCATCATATATTTAATTAATTATAATTTAAAGGTGAACAACCTCTTTAAACTGCAATGGTTAGCACCACTGCCTTGCCTCACTGTGGTGCTGAGTTTAAAGAAAGCCAGGACATCTACAAGGAGTTTTTAATGTTCTCCCAATGCTTTTGTGAGTACTCTGGTTTCATTCCACATTCCAAAAGCACGCAGGCAGGTTAGCTGACTCCAGATAAAAATGACCATAGTAAATAGGGACTTTATATTGTAAGGTGTAGACATGACTATAACAAAGCCAGATTGATGACTGCAATGCATTTCTTCAAAGTAGAGATGAATTTGACTATACATGGTGCACCAGCTTTGGCTGATATTTATATTATGCACATTTGCTATTAGTCTAGACTGACGGTTGGATGGATATGTCAGCAGAAATTGTTTTATGGCTGTCTTTAGTGCTGTTCGGACTTACTTTTAGAGAATTTCAGCAGAGGTAATGAGCTGAAATCTTTTGGAAGTAATTGTTCTAAGCAGTGAGGAGATGAGAGCATAACCATGGCTGACAAGTAGGAATTCTCTGTGGACTGAGCTTGTCAATTCTTAACTTTAAAAAAGGGTCTTTCAAAGTAAAATGAATTACTCTTGCAGGCAAATGTATGTCTTTGTATAATTTAGTTATATCTGTTCTCTTTCTTTTCTCACATGTCCTGGAGGCAGAGCTTTTGTTCTCCCTTTATACAGCTTATATTGATTTACTTCCATTGATTAATAAATATTCATATTGATTTCTTGCTGTTTAGTGTATTGAAATATGGTTATGCTGTAAAAGGGACTATAGATCAATCTGTATTTTACAGAGCATACATTTCATTAAAGGAGCTGAATATTAAAATAATCAGATATATATCTTGTATGCAAGGGTGAATCTGCCCTTGAAAAGCAGGTGTAGATTTTGATCTGGAAATGTTTTTTTTTTGGTGAATTACCTGATACATGCAGAACAAATAGGTTTAAAATAAAACAAAAAACCCTGACGTTCCATGCACTGTGGTTCTACATGTATGAATGTATTTATTTATTTCATTCTTTTCTGTAGGTATGTACATGCAGAGATAAAGGCCAATATTGATAGCAGAAATAAATTATCTCAACTTTCTGTACATTATATATCAAATTTCTCTACATTAAATGCTGTACATTATAATTAGGGCCCAAGGCAACCAAAGACCTTTAGCAGTGAGCTTAGGTACTGGCTCGCAATATACAGAATATATATATAGATATATATATATATTAGGGATGCACCGAATCCACTATTTTGGATTCGGCCGAACCCCCAAATCCTTCTTGAAAGATTCGGCCAAATACCGAACCGAATCCGAATCCTAATTTGCATATGCATATGCAAATTAGGGATGGGAAGGGGAAAACATCTTATACTTCCTTGTTTTGGGGACAAAAAGTCACGCAATTAGGGATGCACCGAATTCACTATTTTAGAAACGGCCGAATCCATTTTGAAAGATTCGGCCGATATCGAACCAAATCTGAATCCTAATTTGCATATGCAAACTAGGATTCAAATTCAGTTCGGCCAGGCAGAACGATTGGGCCGAATCCGAATCCTGCTGAAAAAGGACGAATCCTGGCCGAATCCCGAATCGAATCTTGGATTGGGTGCATCCCATTTTCCCTATTTATAACATTGGGATCAACCAACCTTTTTTACCGGCCAGGCCAGTAATATACCGGCCTGGTGGCAACCCTGGCCGCGACCTCCCTTTTTCAGGCAGTCATAGCAAAAACATGCGCGGTAGCGCAGCAGGGCTGGCTGGAGGGGGGACCTGGACAGCAGCCCCAGTGGGCCCTGGCCCCCCAGTCTGACTCTGCATGCGTACAATATAAAATTCATGATACAAGGTCAATAAGTAATTAATTTACATACATATTACATGGCAGCACAGCAACAAGTCCATCATTTTGCCTCAGAATTTAATAACCAGCCCTGTAGGATCATGATCTTCTATGACAGAAGAACCTCATTCTTTGTTTGATGATTTCAAATCATCATTAAAAGGGGTTTTCACCTTCAAATTAGTTGTTTTCAGATAGATTGCCAGAGATAACATATTTTTCGAATTACTTTCTATTTTCTATGTGTCACCGTTTTTCTAATATTGAAGTATAAAGTATAATTTTTCACCTTCTAAAGCAGCTCTGGGAGGGGGGGTCGCCGACCCTGTAAACTGTTCTAAATTTATACATTTCTTAGCTTTGTCCTTGCTGAACAGAATCTCTGGGTTTCATTACAGGCAGCTGTTAGAATTGATACAATAGTTGCTAATACTCCAGAGATGCTGCTGAGAAATGTATCAACTAAATGTTGCAAAATTGTAACAGTTCAGAATCTGCTCCTGAATTACTGAGCTGCCAGGCTCAACCACCAGAGACAGGGACATTCACCTTTAAAATAAGATTTTGGAAAAACAGTAAAAAATAAATAATGGAAAGTAATTGAAAAAGGTCTTTATTTATGGGGAACAATCTGAAAACAATTAAACTGAAAAAAGTGTTTGGAAGGTGAACAACCGCTTCAAAGGAGTGGTTCACCTTTAAGTTAATTATGCTATAGAATGACCAATTCTATGCAACTTTTCGATTGATCTCCAGTATTTATTTATTATAGTGTTTTAATAATTTGTCTTTTTTTCTGACTCTTTTGAGCTTTCAAATGGGGGTCACTGACCCTATCTAAAAAAACAAATGCTCTGTAAGGTTACAAATTTATTGTTATTGCTACTTTTTATTACTCTCTTTATATTCAGGCCCTCTCCTATTTGTATTCCAGTCTCTTATTCATATCAATGCATGGTTGCTAGGGTAATTTGGACCTTAGCAACCAGATTGCTGAAAATACAAACTGGAGAGCTGCTGAATAAAAAGCAAAGTAACGCAAAAACCACAAATAGTAAAAAATGAAAACCAATTGCAAATTGTCTCAGAATATTACTCTCTACATCGTACAAAGTTAATTTAAAGGTGATCAACCCCTTTAAAGATAGCTGCAAGCATGAGGTTATTGGCTGTGCTAGTTAAAGACAAATACAAATATTGCAACCAAACATTAATTACTAGGGATATGCCAGGTTAATATCAGCCCTTTTTGTAGTACAGTTATGGGATCACTTATCTGAAAACTTTTTATCCATTAAGCTTCAAATTACAGGAATGCCATCTTCCACTGGTTCCTTTAGAAGCAAATAGTTAAATTCAGTACCTTGTACTTGATGGTAACTAAGCAAAACAATCCTATTGAGGGATATTGTCAGTGGCGTAACTAGATATTACTGGGCCCCACAGCAAATTATTTTTCAGGCCCCCAAAATGAGCAGCTGGGAAATTGACCAAATGTCTAGCCCCATGTCAGATTTCAAAATTGAATATAAAAAAAATCTGTTTGCTCTTTTGAGAAATGGATTTCAGTGCAGAATTCTGCTGGAGCAGCATTATTAACTGATTCATTTTGAGAAAAAAAAAATTCCCCATGACAATATCCCTTTAATGTTTCAATGATATTTAACAGACTGAAGTTATAGTGATCTAAATTACGTAAAAATTACAGAAAGCTCAAAATGAAGTGTATAGTAGTAATAATTATGGTAGTTTTGCCAACTTTACAGAGCAGCTTGTGTATAAATCAGCTGTATCAACTAGTTTTATTTACTGTTGATTAAACAAATCAGTAAACTACTAAACTACACAGTGGGCCTAATTAACTAATGAACTAAGTGCAACGTGCATAAAATTGCTCAGTTTGCCATGATTTTCCACAGCGCCCCATTTTTCTCCAGAATACTAGCGTACATATACCTGCTGAAAAGTTGGTGCAAAACATGTGCATGGCTTGTCCATGCTGTTCTAGACCTTGTGTAGCAGTTAACCCACCTGGTTAGTTTAACAACTTATATACACATTTGACTGAGAAGTTAACAATAGGGATAATAATGTACAACCTTTTCAATCTGAGTAGCCAATTGTATTATTGTACTCTAATACTTTACAACCTGTTTTTCCAGTTGTTGCTCATTATGAGATCAGCAAGGACTTTAAATTCTCTCCCAGCAGAAAACAGTAAACAGCACAGGTATAGTGCAAAAAAACCCCAAAAACTTAGTGCCACTGAAGGCCCAACTTTATTTAGTATTAGCCTACCAGTTTTCACTTTAAGTGGAATTTTCTACCAGCTTTAACTTTGTTAATTTGTACTTTTCTGCTGTGAGACCATTCTTACAAATGCAAAAATCGCAGATACACCTACTGATATAGATAGCAAACTAGCATTACTGGATATATATATATATATATATATATATATATATATATATATATATATATATATATATACTTGAGAAAGGTCCCAATAGGGACCGAAACGTGGGAATGCAACAGAAATAAAAAACTACTTTTTATATATGGGAGTGCTGGTTCTTCACAAAATTGGTATATATATATATATATATATATATATATATATATATATATATATATATATATATATATATATATACATGTGTGTGCAATTAAGCTAGCTATGGACTGGCTTGTTTTGTAGTTGGGGGGGACTATTTCCCTATTGCGGTCAAAGTGTTTCCCTGGTACATCTGTAGTTGATCTGGAGTATGAGGTTTCCACAGTCTATAAAAAGTCACCATGTGCTCATTCTGGAGGTGGTGGGCAGTGCCAGTAGAGTCTAAATTGGAGGTAGGCTTCAGTAGGAGAGGTCAGTATCAGGAAACAACTGTGAAGGTAAACATACTGTATATGTAGATATGTAGCGGTAGAAAGTGCACGCCTCAAAAACAACAACAATGTATAAAGAAGTGGGACACTGAAGGGGCTTAAAATATAAAGAATGTTTAGTCAACATTTTGGCCCTTGGGAAAAGGTTCCAGGAAGACCTTTATGTCTAGAAGTGGCTAGTTTGTGGATGTACTTACTGGTATAAATTCTATGTGCAGATCCAGCAACATGAATTTGCAACAGAAGTGTGGCTGTAACACTTGGGGATATGCAAAGTGTACTACTGGTCTAACCAACCAGCAGGTAGCATTTAATGGTCACCTTTTTGAATAAAAACATGTTTTTGGTTGCTATGAGTTACTGCACCAGGGCAAACCTGACACCCCCTAATGACCCCAAATGAACTGATTGACTTATTAGCACATTCATTAACCGCATACTTGCTTTTCAGTGCAATGATTGGTGAGTTTGTATCATAGTAACTGTGGATGAAAAAAAATACATCCCACAACTTTTTGTTCTAGCAAAACCTACCTACCTACCAGTTGATCGTTTGTGTAGCCAATAGACAAAAATGTTGATACTTCCAACTTATATATAACTCTGAGATGGTCCCAAATGTTCTGATGGTTACCCTGAGTGTATCCTGAAGGTATCCTGAACACTGATAGGTCAATATCTATTGACATATGTACTGCATAGGTTTGAGTAATTTAATTAATTATTCTCCACTAATGCCATGGAATGATAGATACTGTACATCTTATTGGCTGCAGGTCCCAGTTCCTGGCATGAACACAATGATATACATTTTCTTCATTATATAGCTTGGTCTAAATATAAGCTAGTGCCTGCACAAGCTCTACCTTCATATTTCCTTTTTTCATTAGTCCCCAGCAAGTCCCCATTAAATAATGGTTAAAATATATTACCATGGTATAGCATGGTATGGTCCTGAACATTTGAGTTACTTTGTGATTGGCAATGTGCCATTAAAATAACCCAGTAAGATAATTATCATTGGTTATTGTTATACTGTATACCTGCTGGCTCTTGGGCTTGCTATAGACTGACCTATTGTTCAATTTCCAGTTTACCTTGAAGGTTTATGGTGCCTTTGTCTACTCAGGTCCTCTATTTGTTTTTTTTTTTGTTTTTTGCTGTTGTTGCTGCTGTTTTTCCAGTTTATTGTAAATGAAATTCCAGTAGGGTTTAAAGATACTTTTACTTGCATTTGATTTTGATGTCAATTCCAATTAATTATGTATTTTCCCTTTGTTATTGAGAAGGAGGATGTTATTAAACGTTTCAAAAATTCAATCTTCCTATGCTTCTTATCTCAGTGGTAATATCCAGCTAATGTCAGATATAATCATTTAAGCTAGTTATATAGCATCTTATATGTATACAGTATATATATAATCTTTTTTTTCATTTCCTTTGACAGTTGTGCATCACATGAGATAGTTACCATTGTCTTGGGAATGTCCATTATTAATCAGACCTACCCAATCAACTAGTATTCCTGGCTCTCAGTCACTCACTGGTCTGGCATCCAGCACTTGTATAGTGGCCCACTGGAAAATGCACAAATTTCAGTGGATGCAGCAATATCATTTCTTGAAATATAGTTTTTGTGTTTAGGACAGGGAAATAATATCTTAAACAAATGCAGCTGCCAAACAGATCATAGAGCTGGTAAGATGAGGATTTTTTTACTGTTATGATTTAACATTTTTATAGTTGCCCTCCGGATGATGGATACTATATTGAAGAGGTATTATAGACCATAGAGTTACAGCAGAATATTAACTAATGGGTTTGCATATCATTTATACAATGAGGGAGAGTTGTGTTTATTTTTTGCCTGCTGTTACATTCTTGTTGATAAGAATTCATCATTGTGAGAGTATTTTGACAAGGTGTTTGATCAGAGGTTGTGTTCAGTCATACAATACTTTTTCTGTTTTTCTATGTTATCTTAAACTGTTCTCAATTCTCATAAGATATTGTCAAACCAAGGTAATTGGCAATGGGATATGAAATGACAGAGTGACAGGCTTATTAATTGTGGACTTAGTGTACCATTACATTGTTAAAGTTTATATACTAGGCATCTACTGGGGAGTCAGATGACATTTAAAAACAGGCAGTAGTTGAGAATAAAATGTAAAATGGAAAACATTTTCTGTCCTGACAGGTTCCAGGCAATTAGCAATTCCAGCTTATTATTATTATTATTACACTTTGTTTATATTTTAAGCTGCTCATTGCCACCTTACCAGTATGGTCAGCAAGAATTATGCTTAATGCCAATTATATTAATAGGGAAGATTAAAAGAAACAGGAGACTGGAATTGTTTTCCAAACAGAGATGAATGTTTATTATGCTATTATTTTTCCCATGCTTACAGTGTTGGTGTTCTGAGTGACTATATTAATCCTGTTTGTGTCTTGTGATTTAATCTCCAAGAAAGTATGGTATAGTGCCCACACTAACCAAAAAAGAACACAGCGACATGGGCATCCATCTATTCAATGCTTAAATGCAAACCTAAATTGCCCTAAATATAATCATGCCCTCTTTAGGACTTATTACAAGAACAAGAATGAATCTTCAGACAAAGGCACCTATCCTGCCTGATGAATGGCGCCAAGAGTGTTCTTCCATCCTAAACATGGTGGTAGTCAGGGCTAGAACTAGGGGTAGACAAGCAGTTGAGGGGAGCAGGCAACATGATCAGGACCCGAGGGCCCAGACTAGGGGAAGGTAGACATAAGAGGTACCTGCCTAGCACCCCTACTGTTCCCCTACACCCCCTGCTCTGGACCAATGCCTCTTCTAGTATTCTGGTGTTAGGCAGGAACCTCTTCTGTCTAACTACCCCTAGTCCTAGTGCCTTCTCACCTCCACTACTTGTCGTTCCTGACCCCTCCCTGGTTGTCACTGAACTTCCGCACTCATGCAGGGGGGGGGGGTTGGTGAGAGCAAGGTAGGGGTTGCCTATGGTGCCTGGCCAGCTTTGCCCAGCACTGGCGACAGTTCCAGGGCTTCACTAGTGAGTTGTGTCAATGGCCACCAATGGTTGTAAATTGTGTGCTAATGCTGGAAGAAATGTCATCCTCGGTCTATAGATGCAATCCACAAAATGCACCTGATTTCAGGTTGTAGTTCTTCAACTGAAATATGCTGGACAGCATGCAGCTGTCATGACACTGAAAATCTTGGAAGAAATGCATTATGGGAAAAAACATGGTGATTTGTGTCCAAAATGTGCACTTTACTCTATGCATGGCATTAGTAAATGAGCCTTATACTCTCAAAAATATGATCACAGAGCTTAATGTTTACATATTTAAGTTTATTTTACATAATTTCTTTGGAGAACTTAATATCCATTTATTAATATCCCCAAAACAACTGCCAAGTTAGCACACATCAGTTTCACAGCTTACATTGCACTGCAAATTATGCCAGAAATACCAATTACACACGCTGGTGCTGATAAAGAAAAGAAACACATTCTTACTTTATCACATTTAGTGCTGTTGCACATAGGCTTTGAAAACATTTTACAATGAAATCAATTGCTGTATATAATCTCTACTGCAACTCTGTGCCAGGTCTCCTACTAAACATCCTTGTCTGTAACGTGCACCAGCTCGGCCTAATACTCCCAGAACAGCAGTGGAATTTATGATAAACCGACTTTTGTATACCTGCCAAGCAACTTTTGTAAAATCTCATTTCTGCTATTTACTTGTCCCGGAGAAACCTGGAGCAACGAGTCTGGCAGTTCTTTTTTTCGTAGATTTATGAAATGCATAAACAAAGGGCAGCTTGTTAAGTTTTCTAAGAACCATCCATCTTTCATGCCTGCTGTTTGAAGTACTTGCCTTGGATACACAACGCTCATTTCCTGACACACAGCTTATTTAATCAAGAAAGCAAACCTATCATTAAAACCAAACGAATAAGTATTGAATTTAATATAAAATATGACACAAATCACAGGTAAATTAGTACACCACCATAGGCATACTTCTGCATGTCTGAACAAACCCTTCATAACTCTGTCTCCTTATTTGTGCAACATGGAATTATGGGTGGCATGGACCTGCTGCTTGGTGCCTTATGACTTGCTTGTTATAATGACGTAGGGGACTGGTAAATTAGTCTCCCAGTATTATGCTAGTGAGTGTCAGGAATATAATTGTTACAGACTTTCTAGGAGAGTAAGACAGTGAGGGAAGATATAAAGAGCAGCTTTGTGCTCCATCAAGGAGGCGTAGCAGGGAGTAGCTTCCCTAGGCTGTAAGATTTGACTACAATGAAGGGACACAGTGGATAGGATGTCAGGCTTTAGGTTCTCCTCCCTGACCACTCCACTGGGTGGGATCCAGACCACGTGTGAGGTATTTCTCCCTGGAGATATGTTGTACTGCATTGACTACATCCTCAGGGAATGCACCTGCATCTGCCTCTGACATACTGTCTGAGCTGTGTGACTATATATATATTCTGCAAATTCCTCTTTACTGATGTAACTGATGTGGATCATTTGTCTCTGACAAATAAAGTTATTCTGTTCTGTTTGACTGCAAGAACCTCCTGGCGCCCATTTCTTTATTGGTTAAAACACAGTAGCCTGTGGGAGTTGTAGTTGCATTAGATCACACCATCAATACTTCCTTTTGTGAAAGCCCTGCCTTAAGTGTTAGAATCCAGTGTAACCCATGCTCTAGTATACAAGCTGGTGATTAATCCCCATTGGCTTGGATAGTACAAAAACATGTTACACAGACTTTCGGTAAAATAGCAGTGCTGTGTCTCTATGCTGTCCTTGTACATGAAAGTGGGTGGAGTTTTTCACAGGTCTTGGTGTGTCTATTCTAAAGGTGGCCATAGACACACAGATCCGATCGTACGAATCGAGGATTCGTACGATTTTCAGATCGTGTGTGGCGTGTGCCGACATCTTTTGCCCGGCGGAGATCGGTCGTTTGGTCGATCGGTCAGGTTTGATTTTGACCCGACCGATCCCGCCGGAGCTCATGGCACATCGTAATCTGATTGTTCGGCCATACGGCCAAACGATCAGATTACCCCCGATATAGCCATGCCTGTTAATGGCATATCGGGGAAAGATCCGCTCGTTTGGCAACATCGCCAAACGAGCGGATCTTTGCATCTATGGCCACCTTAAGGCATGACTAGGGTTGATTGGGTTGTGGTCTAAACTGCCCCCTTTTTAACAAAAATTTGGGAGTTATGGGTTTGTTCTGTAACTGATACTTTTATATGCCTACACTTGGCTAAATTGCTGCTGTCCAGGATTTTTTGCCTGTCCAGACCTTGGCCTGTTTCTTGACTCCCTTCATTCAACATCAGCAAAGCTAGAGGTGGTTTGTATCTGTATTACACTTGAAACCATTTGTTACAACCCCTTAAATCTGGTGAGACATATAAACCAGGTCACTCAGTGGGTAAATGTAAAAGTAAAAACAATACAGAACCGTCCCACACCTGAATAATAGTATCCCGAAATAAAGGAAAAATGATCACTTTCTGTTAAGTTGTCAACAGATTCTTCTATAGGGTATCAATGACAGATTAAGCCCTTAACTAGCAATAATGCTACAGTTTTTCCTCAAAATGACAAAAAACAGTGCACAGGCATAACAGTTAAGGAGTATTCCATTCTTGCAAGTTAGCTTATGAAACATTTCTCTTAATGGTCTATGGCAATACCAACTTAACCATTGTTACGCAAGAAACATAAAAAAAGTGAGAACTTTTTGTAACTGGGCAACATTGTAGTACAATTGTTAGAATTGTTCCCTTAGATACAGTAGCTGGGATTTTAAATTCAATTCCAGGCAGGACACAATCTGCAAAGAGTATGTATGTTCTCCTGTACTGTATCTTCTTTCCAACCACCCTGAAAAATTGACCATATTTTAAAGAGGTCTTTTTCTCCATCTGGATCCTCTGTTATCTCACTGCACTACCTCTACTTAAAAGACTTAAAAGTTTCCTTTTTCCCAGGCATATAAATGCATGCAGCAACTGTAAAGCAAAGACTGCTAAAAGCAAATAGCAAAGTAATTAATATTGGAACAGGGTTTTTCAATGTACAATATATTTCTCCGTTGTAAATCTTTGACATTGTGACCTTTATCAAGAATATTTTAGGAAAGATCCTTTGGGCTGGCGATAAGACAACCCCTTAATCTAATGTTAACCTTTAATTTTTTATGAACACATTAGGTCCGGAGGATATAATAACCTAGGAGAAATGAATCACCATCCATATAACAGATAAGATGTGGCACGGGGAAAAGCAGATAAAACACTTTCAAAAATATTCAGACGCAGGAAATTGGAACTTAAATATATTCATTGAAATATATAATTGAAGAAGTGAATAGATTGCTGACCTCCCAGGTATGTTACATAAATAAAATATTTCAAGAATCAGCTTTATTGTGATCAGTCTAACTGATATAAATATATCAGGACACATTTGTACCAAATCATAATTCATTTTTAGAAGTCATATAAGAAGATATACTTTTTCTTGATCAATGGAAAAAGAGTAGGATCTTCTCATGCAATATAAATAGAAAATGCAGTCAAATACTGAACTACAAAATTGGGCTGCCCTGTGGATCAAACAATTAGTCACCAGTGAATACAGAAGAAGCAGACTTCAGAAAAGTACCCAAACTGTATGGCTTCCCTCTTTCTTGCAGGGGTGGGCAGTCTGAAGACCATTACAAGTTGAGATTTGAGATGAATGGAGATGTAGTCTCCTAGTTAATCCTATTTCAGGTTGAAATTTGCTGCCTTAGATATTCTTTGAACTGAATGGCTGAAACAGCAATGTTTTCATTTGTAACCTTATTATGACCTAAGGGACTCCAGACCAACCAGTAGACCTCAAAGATGAGCTTTAACCAAGGGTAAAAAAAAACTGCCTTTGTCTTGTTGAACAAAATCTTTATGTTTCCAGATTATCTGTGTAGGGGGCAGTACTAGATAGTGGACAGTACTAGGTAAATTTCAGCCCATCCTGCACACATTAAACCACTGCTGAATCAATGAATGAATGAATGAGTCCCAGTGACTCATAGTAATCATAGTAACAAGATCCTTTAGAGTTAATCAGCAACAAATGTTGTCCACCAAATCCTTGCTAATTAATTCATAATATTTGCCAGAAAAAGAAGAAACCTACACCATTTGCTTAATTAATATTAACCCATGAATTCAGTGTGTTATTATACATGGAATTTCCACTGCACCATCCTATCATGAATTCTGTGGGATGTTATACATGAAATTGCTTTACTATTTTATGCTTGTCCATGTTTTTTCTTCTGTGCTCTCATAACTTTTCTTTGTTTTAGCTGTTCCATTTTTCTCCTTTTCCTTCTGCCCCCTACCTTTTCCCTCTGGCAGCGATCACCTTTAATTATGTCAAATAGAACTGCACATGGGTAGGATAAGTTGGGCCCTAGTTATCTAGATAGCAGTATGGAGTCCCAACAGGCAATATCCTAATTCCATAATGATCATGTATATTTTCATGTTTCTTCAGAAATGGATGAATATGAATGATCAAATTCATCAGCCCTTGTTTTATTTGTTTTTACTTTATCTAATTTACTTTTCCATATATTCCATATATGTTATTCTTACTTCAAAAAGAAAAAAATGTATATTTAATATTGGCATTGCCATTGACTAATATAAATGAAGGGGAGACCAAAAGTTGCTCACCAGGGTGGTGGCCCTGAAAGTTCCTCTGCAGTGGGGCCCCACATACTCTAGTTACACCACTGCTCTCAGCACAAACAAATGTGTATAAGTATGTTGTTACACCATAGCTCCTCTACCACCATGCTTTTGGGGAGATATGCATCAGACATCACTTGTTACTGCTTTCTATTGAGTTGTTGAGTGCGCTGAGGACTGAACAGTTGAGCATATGAGAAAGTTGGGTGCAGTTTGGAAATCAGCAGATAATTTGGAAGGGGAAACAAAAAGGGTGGTACATTGCAGAGAAAGGAGGCCAGAGGGGAAGTTGGGAACTACAGAGAAAATATAATGAAGGGACAGAAGAAAGTAAACAAAAAGGTTGGTGAGAAATGGAAACATAAAAATAAAGGAATGACAGTTGAGCAAGTAAAAGAGCAGTGTTAGCAAAAAAGGATGGCATTATGGCAAAAATGAGCATAATTGCTGAAGGTCTCTGCCATTTTTTATCAAAGGTGCAAAGTGCAGAGAGAAGCCAGAATGAGGAAGATGTCCTGCCTGAATGAGCACATGGTGGTGCATTCTTCCATTCCTTATCATTCTTGCACTTCTTCCCCTGGTCTTCATAAATGACCCTTTATGAAGAGAAATTACTGTGATCTGAAGTCACTCAACACACAAAGGTTATGATAGGGCACAGAGTAACCATTAAATATATGCAGAAAGATATTCTGCTATTAATAACTGAATTCATTGAAATATATTCAGTGTAAATATTCCTCTAATTTTTTCGCTTCTTTATACCATTTGATATGCTGGTGATATACCGTTGGGTGATATACCATTGTTTTATAAGTGATTGGTATTGAAACATATTGGCACTTCTCCAATTTAAATGAAGCTCATACATTATTATTATTATTATAAATGGTTAATTACAAATTACCTGATGAGGAATTATCCTTTATTGTTTGGCAGTTGCTGTTTTTATACAGTTACGGTTCACATTTCTTCAATTGTATTTTCAATGATAATTGCTTATTCCTTAGTAATAGGCTATTATCTGTTTCCACTTGATTGATGATAATTACTCTCACAACTGCGTAAACTCTAATAACTCCATTTTTGTTTTAGAAAATCCATTCATGTACTTATCGTACACATAACCCAATGTTTTCTATATACTTCTGTCTTCTGAGGACTGTTGCATATATTAAAGATATCTACTGCTATGAAAACACTGAAAATCTGAGAAAAACAAAGTCATGAGAGTTTGAAATGTATATTGAATTTCAGTATGAGATTATACTGTATTCATTCCCATTAATGTACAATAGAAAAAGGGACATAGGCTACATTCTTTTCTTTGTTTTAATTGCGCCTAGTGAATTATTTTCTGGAAAGTTACTATTATTTTCATCTAACAACCTAATGCAAGATAAAATGATGGTTAAGCATGCATTTTCTATCATATTAGAAACAATTGAAAAGCAAGAAAAAAAAATATATAATACACAGAAAAAGGGTTTTAGGGTTTATTCACAAAGAGGCATGAAAAAGGACGTCACTTATGACATCATACAGAATCTGTTATCTCAAAATTTGTATCCAGGAAGCTCAGAACTAAAGCAAAGTATCTGAAAACCTTTTACCCACAAAGCTCCTAAAGGAAAGAGATGGAGCTGAGATGAAACGATTGGTAGAGACCTGGAGCTGTCTGTAACATCCCTGCGGACTCTAAGGGGGTTATTTACTAAAACCCAGATTAAACCCTTTTTTTTTGATAAAAGTCCTTAGTCCATCCAGGAATTGAACTCGGTTATCAATAATTTTTCTCCAAAAAGTTGGAGCGACAAAATCGAGCATCAATTCGTATCATACGATTGACACTTGACTTTTTTGGATTATCAGTTGAAAACCCTGACTTTATTGGATTATCCAGTGCAGATTTGAGATTTTCAGATTTTTAGTAGTTTATAGCAGCACAGTATAAAAAATCTCTAAAAATTCGAGGTTTTTTTCTATGAAAAATTTGATTGTTCCCCTTAAAAACCTTGACCAGATAAAGTCAAGGTTTAATAAATGGGCCCCTAGATGTGGATACACTAGGATATTTGTGTTTATAAGCACACGGCAAGCACTTTTTTAGTATATTAAGGGGATTATTTATCAAAGGTTGAATTTTAGCGTTTTTTATACCTCGAATGAACAGATGACTCAAATGGTTTCTTAATAAAGAAAAAATTCAAATAAGCGAGTTTTGAGTTAACATCCCAAAAACTCAAGATGATCACGTTTTTGGAGAAAAAACTCGAAACGCTTGAATTGATAGAATTTTCGGGCAAAACCCTCTAAAAAAAACTCGAACATTACAAAGGCGATTAACATCTTCAAATAGGGGACCCCTGCTTTTGACTCCCACATGACCTTGACAGGTTTTAGAAGGTGGATTTTCGGATTTAAGCTATTTCCAGGCTTGGGGTATAATAAATCTCAAAACATTTGAGTTTTATTTTTTAAACCCGAAAGTAATCAAAAAGATCACTTATTATGTTGACTATTTTCATTGCTAATGTAGCGCTATAGAAAACTGACTTGTGCTAGAGCAGTTTAAGCTACTTTACTTGGTGGGCTGAGACCACCGATGAGCTCTCTTTCTCAGGGGTAAGCCCTCACAACGGTGTGGAGGCAAGGGTGTAGTGTAGCTGTAAGCTGGTGCGATAGCACAATGATGGGCGCCAGTAGTTCTTTAACAGTTGAACAAAGAACAGTATTTATTAAACTATAGCACAGAGATCATTTAGCACATTGATCCACAATGGAGTATAGAACATACACAGCAGCATAAAGCATATACTCACAGCACGTATAGGCTGAATCCCCACAGGCTAGGGAATATACAGCAGAGAGTAAGTTGACAGCATGTGATGGGTATTGCCCAGTTTTCAGGATATCTTCCAGTGGCAGACTAGGGGAACTCCTGACATCCCTATCTCAATACTTGGTTCCTCTGGGTCAGTAATACCCTGGGATCTTAATCCCTCTAATCTCCTCAGCGGAGCCTTGAGCTGCTCAACTAAATAACCTCTCTATCACTCCTAGAGCGATCTATAAAACGAGTATAGCTGTCTAATTACTAGGGCCAAAGCGCCTAGCGTCAGCACTACCCATTCCCTTCCAGCCTGCTTGGTTGGGCTAAAGCAATGGACCCAGAGCACATGGTTCCTAAACCTTTTATACTCTGGCACAGTGCCATCTGGTGTACACTGTGTGAACTGCAGGGGTTACATAAGCACAAGGTCCCCATAAGGACCCACTGAGGTGTCCATATTACTAGGGATGTGCCTGTCTGTAAAGTGTAAGGGTGTCTAAGATTTTCACATCCCTACACTAATATAAAATCAAAATGAATTGCTCACTATAGCAATTTTTTTGGTAATATACAATGGTGTTGTTGAATTTAGACTCTCTGCACACTTTATATTTTCAAAAATTAGATGAGTGAATGCACTTGCACTATGTGTATTTTTGTGAAAGGTGTAACTGCCAGTTTATATACACTTTGCACTTTAGTATACGACAGCTAAAGTAATTGTTGAACTATCACTACCTGCACGGACTATAGAGTTTGATGTTACAAATCACTTAAATTTATAATTATATACTACACTATGTTTTTCTTTTTTTTCTTCTCTTCAGCCCCCCCCCATACATCTCCATGCTTAAAGTGTTAGTTTATCTTCAATTGCATTCTGTATTATGAGAAACATCATTGTTACATGAGAAACATATCCTCATCTATCCAAAGAAGTACAGGTGTCCTTGGTGAGTATATAGTCACATTAATATGTACTAATATGTTCACTTTAATATATACAACTCCCTAAAGGTAGAAATTCCTATTGCAAGTCTTAAATTGTCAGGAAAGGGAAGTGACCAGGATTAAAGGGTTCAGAGAAGGAGAGCTGTCAACATGATAATATTAGACTCATTATGCCAAGTAGCTACTTTTATAATCATTAGTAATTAAGGTGAACAGGTACTCAGATCACATTTTGCAAATGCATGCTAATGACATAAATTGCTTACTTAGAACTTACTGCCAAGTTAAATTAGGGTTCCCTGTGAAGAAATGATAAGTAGAGCATTGGGTGTGTAAAAAAAATGTGTTTCTGCAAAAGAGTGTAGGAGAGTTATTGTCATTACTCTGCTAAAATTCCCACTGAGTAAATCAGATCATGACTTTTGTGCGACCTGCTTGCTAATGCAAATTCTATCTGCCAGTTAAGATTTGGAGGAAGAAAGTTAAATGCCTGGTCCTTGACATTCATTCCTACAACTTTCCATCCTTTTGCTACTTTTTTCCACACCCTATTAGTATCCTTCATATCTATAGTGCTGACATGTTACACAGCACTTTAAAGAACTTGATCCTCATTCACACAATCCCCTAATCCAGTGGTGCAAACGCCATAAGGACTTTTTCACCTTATAAAAACTAGCAAAAAATGAATCTTGTCTGTCTAATTTTAAAACATATATAATTAGTAGAGATGTGCAATAACAAGCTCCTTAAGACTTATATGCTAACAAAGCAAACATATTTAGGTCCATTTGCGATCGTATGTGCAATAAAAAGTTCGTAAAAGGTACTTGCCCATACACTCTCCTGCCACTTGTAAGTATTTGAGGTTAGTGGCAAACCACCCACCCACAAGGAGGGTTTAACTTGCATATTGTATTAAAGGAACAGTAGCATCAAAATAGAGAACCGTTTAAAGTACTGTAATTAAAATATAATGTACTGTTGCTCTGCATTGGTAAAAGTTATGTGTTTGCTTTAGAAAGTCTACAATAGTTTATATAAACAAACTGCTGTGTAGCCATAAGGGTAGACATTTAAGCTGGAGAAGGAAAAAAGGCACAGGTTACAGTAGATAACAGATAAGCACTGTAATAGAATACAATGGTATTCTGCAATGTGTATGTGTTATCTGCTCTGTAAACTGAGCCTTGAATGTCTGCCCCATGGCTACACAGCAGCTTGTATACATAAACTATAGTAGTATTTCTGAAGCAAACACACCGGTTGTACCACTGAAGGTCAACAGTACATTACTTTAATGCACTTTAATTTTTTGGTGTTACAGTTGCTTTAATGAGCACTACTGACTTGCCAAACAATTAGAACACTAGTTCCTTAAACCAGGAGCATTGGCATGTCAGTCCCACTCATGAGTCCTGCCAGGTCCATTTTCTTAGACCTGAAACCCGGGCCCGCAACCCACAATTTGCCCATACTTCTACTTTCTTAGACCTGCTATCAGACCCGCCTCGCAATAGGTCAGCATACCTTCCAACCCGGAATACGCAAAGCCAGAAGTGACGTCACTGTGGACCGGAATTGACGTCGCTCCAGTGTCAAATGAGTATGAAGATAAAACAAAGTTGCTGAAACCACAAGGGAGGGATCAAGGTTGCACCTTAGATGGGTACCCAGGCGGGTTACCCACAGACTGCCAACGCAGCCATGAAATCAGGGATTTTTTGCCTCAAACCTGACCACTTTGTGGGTATTCTGTGAGTATTCGCAGGTATCTGACCCACTGCAGGACTCTATGTTAGGATTTCCAAAACATATGCTATAAATATGCATATTTGTGCATCTGATGTCGTTTTGATGGAAACAACAAAGAATATACTGGACCTCTTGGGAACTATGTGCTGTGATTGTAAATGAGCCTTGCTATCTTTGTAGAAATTGTTTTAGCGAGATTCTGGTCAGAATATATGAGTTCATTGGCATCTGCAACAGTAGTGGTGTTTTGTACAAAGTCATTGCATCAATTGCCACCATTCCTTACAGGTGTTGTTCCCCTTTAAGTTAATTCTTAGTATGTTATAGAATTGCAGATTGTCTTAGAATATCACTCACTACATCATTCTAAAACTTAACGCAAAGGTGAACAACCCCTTGATATTTGTGTCCAAAGGTGCTTCTTGTACATCCATTTAGTTGAGCTCAGCTCCATTGTGTCCATCCTGCCTCCTGATCCAAATTATGTGTAAGTATGCCTATTGCTCGCGTTTTGATGCATTACTGCAATTGTGTCCGGTGCATCTCCCTCTCCCAGCTGAAATTAATCTGACCCATTTCGCTTTGCTGAAATTCACCAAAATGCATTGAAGTCTATGGGGTATATTTATCAAAGAGTGAAGTTCTCCATTAATTTCTATGTGATTTTTAAAGGTGTATTATTAAAGGATGAACTTTCACTTTTACCCATAGATAAATACTCATTAAAAAAATGCCATAGAAATGAAAGTAGAGAGGCGGTATTTCACTCTAGAGGACTGTGGTGATGATCTCTAACTTCACTCATTGATAAATATACCCCCTATGGCTGACAATTGTTTTTTGTCAAGCAAGAAATTTGTACTCGTTTTTCAGCTGTGGCTGGCACACTCCTACTAGAGCACTGAACATTCACATCATCCTTATGAGCGCTGCATAGCAGGAACGCCAAAAGTATGCGTGGGCAAATGAGGGATTGAAACATAAACAAAAAAATCGGATGTAATTTAGGCTAGGGCCAGATGATTGTAGATCTCGGCCTGTCGAGAAACGCAATCTAAAAATCCTCTCCCTGCTGCTCCTCTCTCTTGATCTGCCCTGCACCTGAAAGCATTGTCTCCACCTTGGGTGCGGTGGCGAAACATAACAGTTTGCATTTCTCTCCAAAATATGCTTTGTCTGTAAAAAATATGGGGAGTAGCCGGCAGCGGATAACATGCTAAAACGATGTGATTGGGAGCTTCTCCCCCCATTGAACAGCAGAGAAGACATCCCATGCAACTGAACCAAGGTATTCATATTGTTTTATAGTTCAGTGTTAGGTGAAGTGCATTATATGTGTGCTAGAACATCATAAATAAAGTGGTAAGCATGTTTAATCTCAGGAAGCACAACAGCCCTTATTATTTATCTGTAATCACTCTTATCAGGGGAATTCATTAAAACCAGATACTGTACATGGTTCCATTCATATACTGCAAAATTGAAACAGGGCACTGAACACTTGAAAAAGGGCAGTTGCGCCCGAAACATGTCGTGTGTGGATTAAATAAAATTTGGCACATTAGCAGTTATCCTGCGATTTGGTCCTTTGTTCCAAACTACAGATATTGGATTGATATACTGCAAAATATTATGGCAATGTGCTTACAGGTGTACTTTTTTTGCCTTACTTAATCATGACTGTGGTCAGTTTAACAAATTGTTACAGTTGAAAGTGCTGATTATAGCACATTTTATTTTTTTAAGGACATCTATGTAAAACGAATAGCAGTTATCAATGCAATATAGTATTCTGCGCAGAATAGGCTGGAACAACAGTATCCAGGATTAGGGATGTAGCGAACGTCGGGAAAAAGTTCACGAACATATTCGCGAACTTGCGTCAAAAATGCGAACGGTTCGCGAACGTCGCGAACCCCATAGACTTCAATGGGAAGGCGAATTTTAAAAGCTAGAAAAGACATTTCTGGCCAGAAAAATGATTTTAAAGTTGTTTAAAGGGTGCAACGACCTGGACAGTGCCATGCCAGAGGGGGATCAAGGGCAAAAATGTTTCTAAAAAATCCATTGTTGACACAGCACTGCGTTTTGTGCTGTAAAGGGCAGAAATCACACTACATTTCTAAACCTGTGTAATAAAATGCTTTAAAACGTCCGGCGTCTACATGCCAATCAAGTCGTGTAAAGGTTACAGCCTGTTCACACGCAAAGACGAAACACACACAAAGACGCAAAGAGCTTTAATGAATGATACCGTCAAGTGAGCAAATAATAGTTTTTAATTACTAGTTGCTTGTCACCTCCAGGATGTTCGTCCTGTTGGTGGCAATATTTCTGTAGTGGTGTGTTTAGCAGTCACCGTGCTTGTGCGCACGTGCACGGTCAGGCAGAGGTAATTCAATGTACAGTGAAGTGAACCAAAAAACACTGATTCTGCAGTGTGGGCCCAGTTTTGGTCTACTTTATTGATCACCTGCGTTGACCATAAAAGATGCGATTTTGCCACTGTCTTTGCTGCCTGAAAAACGTCACTCGGGTGCAAAACACACTGAGCAAATAATGCCTACAAGGTTAACGTACACACTACTACAGCAGTGGATACGGAATATATTATTGCTGCCTGAAAAACGTCACTCGGGTGGTGTTTCTAGAGACGGTATTATTATTGATATTTAGACAGAATGTGAACAAGCTCACACAGCTAGATGGTTGTTGTTTGAAAATGAAGAACACACTGAGCAAATAATGCCTGCAAGTGCACTACTATTGGTGCACTACTATGAAGAACAGCAACAGCACTGTACACGTTAAAGAACGGTAAGATAAGTAAAAGAAAAAAAAAATATATGTATATTAAAAAAAATATTTTTCTCGGGTTGGTGCTGCTGAACTACTAGGAGCAGCACAGTAGCACACCAGTCCCACTCCCCAACACTGCTAGACTAATAGCACTGGGCTTATAGTAGCAACTAGCAAAGTAAAAAAACAAAAAAGAAAATAAAAGCAGTCCTTACAAGGACTATTGGGTTATTACAGCAGTCAGCAGATGAGATCAGAAGAGATCAGTGCCCACAGCAGGCAGCTACATACAGAGCACTGCAGTAGAAGGTAGATTACTAGCCAGCAAAGCTAACCTAAAATGTCCCTCAAATCCCTGCAGACTTCTGTCCCTCCAATACAGAGCAGTATCAAGTAGATTACTAGCCAGCAAACTTACTATCAACTGTCCCTCAAAGAAATCAGTGAAATCAGTAACAGCTCTCTCCCTACACTAGCTCTTGCAAGCACACACAGGCAGAATGAAAAAACGCTGCAGGGCTTCAGTTTATGTATGGAAGGGGAGTGGTCCAGGGGGTGTGGGGGTGGTCCAGGAGGGAGAGCTTCCTGATTGGCTGCCATGTATCTGCTGGTCTGGGGTGAGAGGTCAAAAAAAAGCGCCAGGTAAGGCGAACCCAAAATGGCGAACGTCGCGCGACGTTCGCGAACTTGCGGCGGACGCGAACAGCCGATGTTCGCGCGAACAAGTTCGCCGGCGAACAGTCCGCGACATCCCTATCCAGGATGTGAATTGTGCAAAACAACAGGTTTAGTGATGAATGTTTCCACCTTGCAGAAAGATTTAAATGAAATGCAATACGGAGTTACAAATTGGTAAATGGCATACAACCATACAGCATTATTGAATTAAAAATTAGGCATCTTGCTGAAAAATAACAAATGCTAGTCATAAATTAAATGGAAGTGGATTTGGAGGCCTCCGTAATTGAAACAGATAGAATTATTGTAGATAACAGATTGCAGATCTAACTAATTCACTCAGTGTGTGGTAAAGCTGGTAAAGTAAGCATGATTTTGCCTTTTTTTAGAGATCAACGCTTAATCATCATCATTTATTTATATAGCACTCTCAAGATATGCAGTGCTTTACTGCAGTTATAGCAAACAGGGAATAAATGGTGGATAACAAACAAGGATTACAGAGTACAATTGGGTTAGAAGGACATGCGTGTTACTTAATGAGTTCCACGCACGACCATCTTTAACCTTTTCATCTCATCCCAAGTTTTTTTTCCCGTAATGTGGGTAAATGATGTTGGGGGACTGGATTTGATGTCCAAATGCCTTTTTTCCCAACACAAATTAAATTATAATTAAGTAATTTAGCCCACTGAATGATCTTTCCAATTCATATTGCCAGCAATGCGTTATAAACGTGTATATCAATAAAATAGCTTCTCTTATCAACAATCACTTTTTAACAAGGAAGACCTTCAGAATGACCCCAGCTGCATTAAAATGTATAGAACCATGAAGGCATTTACTTTATACAGTCAACCCTAAGGCAGTTGGGTACATTAACCCACAACCCTCAATACAATGTTAATCAGTATAATTTACAGTTAAGTGCTTCTTTAAATCATCACTTCTTATTTAAAACTCCACATTTGACAGGTGAGTTTTATATTCAGTTTTTCAGCTGGTGTGTAATTATCATGATCTAATAATGTGACATGTTTCATTTTATAAAATAATTACTTCTCCTGGGATGCAGCAGGTGTAGAGAGAGTTTTTCTCTGGGAACAGACCTAGATAATTTAAGATAAATATTTATTGATGAATGAACTGTTTTCCATATAAATTTATCAAGCAATTTCAGAAATTAACATCCCTGGTTCATTTACAGAGGGCAGGTTCAGTGTTTCATGGGGCTTAAGATGACCATCGATGCAAAGATCAGATCATAGGAATCATTGTACAATCAGACTTTCCCATCTCCAGACCTGCCACTAACCATTCCGATCAAATAAAGTAGTTAAAGAACAGATCAGCCGATGTTCTGCCCCTGACAGCAATCGTACGAAAGTTATGTCCGACCACAGCTAGTGACAGTCTCCCACTGAAAATAGTACGATCGGCAATACATGCAGAGCTATTATCGGCAGCCGACAGAAATCTTTTAACCTGTCCAATCGCTCAAACAACCGATCTCCGCCGGGCGAAAAATGTCGGGACTCTCCACACATGGCCCAAAAATCGTACGAATCCTCAATTTGTATGATGAGATCTTTGCGTCTATGGTCAGCTTTACTTTGAAATCTGTGGTTCAATGAAACAGAGTAACAGGTAGATTTATGCGTTAGACTAGTTGCAAGTCAAAGTTCTAGCAGTGTGTATATATTCAGTTGTTTTACGAGTAGGTGGATGCAGTGAATGTTCATAGATATGGTGGTGGCATTCAGTTTTGGCCATCTTTGCTACCCTATCAATGAAAAAACTGACATATCAACAATAACAGCTTGTGCTGTAAAATACAAGCTTCCCTCAGCGCCTTTAGAAATACCCTATGGGGTTATGTAATAAAAGACACTAAGGGGGTTATTTATTAAAATCTGAATTTATCTAATAAATGTATTTCCCATGCCCGATTTTAGCTGATTTATTGATAAAAAAAAACTAGATTGTGAAAAAACTCCATAACATTGAAAATAAACCCGAATCTTACGAGTTTTTCAGGCATTTTCCAATTACTCAATTTTTTCAAGTATTTACCGTGAAAATCAAGAAAAATGTCAGATTTTCGGGCTATCCCAGCGCAGACCACGATAACTTCAAATTGGATAATTGCCTCTCCCATTGACTTATACAGGACCTCGACAGGTCTGAGATGGCAGATCTTTGGATTCTGGCTTTTTGCAGCATTGGAGTATAATACGTTTTTTAAAAAAAAAGCTTACTCAGAAAAATTTGAGTTTAGTAAATAACCCCATAAGTTTGCCCAAGTGCAGTAACCCATAGCAGGGTCAGAAATAGGGGTAGGCAGAAGAGGCACCTGCCTAGGGCAAAACAATGAGGGGGCACTGGGCAGGTGCCAGTTGAAGGGCCCTCAGCCTACCCCTAGTCCAGGTTTCAATGCTCCCTGGTGTCCAGCTTGCCTCTCGCGTCTCTATTCTGCTCGTTCCCACCCCCCTAGAAATACTTTTTTAAACTGTGTCTAAATAATCATATTATAATATTTAACATAAAGTAAAGCTATAGGGGCAGATTTATCAAGGGTCGAAATGAATTCGAAGGGAATTTTTTGAAGTTAAAAAATTTGAAATTTTAAGTAATTTTTTGAATACTTCGATCATCGAATAGGATACTATGACTTCGACTTTACTTTGCCTTCGGTTCGAAGTAAAAATCTTTTGACTATTCGACCATTCGATAGTCGAAGTACTGTCTCTTTAAAAAAAACTTCGACTTCAATACTTCGCCAACTTAAACCTGCCGAAGTGCTATGTCAGCCTATGGGGAACTTCCAGAGCAATTTTCAAAGTTTTTTATATTCGAAGGAAAATCGTACGATCGTACGATAAAATCTTTCAAATCATATGATTCGAAGTACGATCGGAGTACGATCTTACAATTGAAGTACGATTGGAATACAATCGCACGGTGTATAAAATCCTCCAACTTCGAATGTCGGAGGATTCTATTCAATGGTCGAATTTCTAAGTATTTTCCACTTCGAAATTCGACCCTTGATAAATCTGCCCCATAATGTATATGTGTAGTCTATATTCTGGCATTTCAAGATGTATATTCCCTGAAATGCCCAATATACCTTTGCCAAATTATATAATATATGCTAACAGGGTATATAAGGAGTACAAAACAATGGTGCAAGTCAAGCTAACACAGCTCAGCGTTAAAAATTAAGGGAAAGCTTTCTGCATTTTCCAGGAAAGTGTTACTATACCTTTAATAATATACTGTGCGTGCTAACCTCACAATTTCATTTTCCCAGCTACTGTATCTCTCTGCAGTCCTCTTACATCACTCATGTCCCAGTATCCCAGCCAGATATGTCTGGAGTCGGTACTGGACATTAGGGTCATGTGTTTCTATAGGATGAGGACAAATGGAAAGAACATCCCAGGCTATTAGGACGTAGCTCTGCGGTGAATTAGCTCCCCTTAGTGCTCCAACACTTGTATCCAGGGAATTAATGAGTAGTCTTTCAGCAGTGGAAATTACAAATGCTATGATACATTACAGAGGAGGTTTGTTTTTGATAAAAAAAAAGACTGGCAACTGTCTGTGGTAGTTGTACAAGAGATTGGCAGGAGGTAATAAGAGTAAGATCCATGGGGAACACTTTTAAGAAAATGCGCTTAGGACTTGAATAGTGTAGTACAGGTATGGGATCTGTTATCCAGAAACCTGATATCCATAAGGCTCCAAATTACAGAAAGGGCGTCTTGCATAGACTCCATTTTATCCAAATAATCCAAATTTTTCAAAATGATTTAAAAATGTACTTGAACACCAGCCTATTGGATTTATTTAGTGATTTTCTTGTAGACTTAGGGTATGAATAAGGGAAACATCTGTTATCTGGAAAACCCCAGGTCCTGAGCATTCTGGATAACAGGTCCTAAACCTGTATACCATTTTTTGTATGGAAATAAAAAATATCGATCAAAAGGTTAAATGGATTCTCTTGTGTTGCTTTCTTCGGATATGACTTGTTGTGTTTTAAAAGTTTACAAAATTGCTCTGTATGTCAAGCATGCTCCAGGTCATTTCTTGAATAATAGCTAACTTGACATATGAAAATTCCAGTGTGGTTTACCCCAGTTTGATTGATTTGCTTTCTCTGTGTCTCATGCTGAAGTTGGAAGCCAAGTCCAAATTTTTGACCATAGATTATTTGCATCTAAGATAAGATGCTTCGGAATGGATTTGCCTACTAGAGTGTTTTCTAATTACAGTTCATGATGGAATCTGTTTGAAAACCACATTTTAAGAGTACTCATAAAGAAAAAGAAACAAAGTTTAATTACAAATAAAACAATTGAATTTAATACAAGCATACATCATTAAAAAAATAACACTATATAATACACAAAAGCCATGAATATTTTGTAAATTATATCCTTATAAATGGTGAGTAGTGATGTCATCAATTATAAACAGTGAGTAGTGATGTCATTATTAATGTAAACGAAAAGAAATTCACTGGCACTCAGGTGATACTCGCAGGGTGAAACCCTTGCTTTAAATTTATTCAATGCGGCATGCCGCATTGAATAAATTTAAAGCAAGGGTTTCACCCTGCGAGTATCACCTGAGTGCCAGTGAATTTCTTTTCATTTTGACTGTTGAGGGGTTGGCCGATCCCCTATTTCGCTGGGCACCAGGGATTCAAGTTTCAGGAGGGCCAGGGTGTGCGCTTGTATTTTGGAGAAGTCATTATTAATGTACCCCTTGTTGGAAAATATGAGGATATTAGACGTCACCTCGAAGGTCCATGACCTGTATAAAAGCACTCGGCCTTTGGCCTCGTACTTTTGTATTTTACAATAGGGGGTACTTTATTCATATATATATATATATATATATATATATATATATATATATATATATATATATATATATATATATATATATATATATATATAATACATGCAAGCCCTGACTAATATATAAAATATTTTTTTTAAAATGTAAACCAAATTAAGCACTTTAGAGTGAAATATAATCCAGTAATGAAGAAGAAACCCAGTGGATGCTTTGTATGTATTCAGGGCCGGATTTCTAAAATGTGCGTCCCTAGGCAGCACACCTCCCTGCCCTGACTGTGCTTACCCCCACCACCGACCCGCTCTTCTCCCCATCGCTGGCCAGCTCACCCCCAACCCACTCACCTCCTTTGCAATTCTTCCAATTGCCAGCACTGGGAGGGCGAATTGGATGCAGTGCCGGGCGGGTTCAGAGTACCAAGGTGGGGACAGGTTCAGTTGCAGCCAGCGGGCGGCATGCCGCCCCCAGCATTTTGCCTATGCGGCCTGCCCACAAATCTGGGCCTGTTTGTATTTGCGTCACTTAAAGAAGCATGCATTTATTATTTTAAGTAGATTTTAAAATAAAATATTTTTTAGGAACAGGAGAAGGAATATGGGGATGATATAGAGGGGCCAATTTACATTTGGATTTTTTGTCAAGAATCATATTTTTTTCTAAATTTTTTTTTGTTTTTCTAAAACTCTAAAAACCATAAAGACCTCTAATACAATACTTCCGCAAGTAAAAGCAGTCAAAATCCTATAGAAGTCAGTGGGATCTGCACTGTCCTATTTTTTTTTTATCCATTTAGGTTTTTGGATTTTTTTGGTAGCAATTTTTAGAGGTTTTTGTATTTTATTTGGATTGTTACACATTTATTTTTCCATTTGTACTTTTTATATTCAGATCTTTTGATAACTTTCATGGCATTTGTGGTTTTAATCAAAATAAGTTTAATCATGGTTTCAAAAAGTTCTAACATCACTAAAATTCTACCTATAATAAATAACACTCAGAATCATAAAGCTGCTGCATCTTGACTGGACAAGTGCAACAAAACATTTGACACATAATTTGTTTAAAGGGCATGTAAAGTCTTAAATAGAATAAGGCTAGAAATGCTGTATTTTGTATACTAAATATAAACATGAATTTACTGCACCACAAGCCTAATCAAACAAATAATTTATGCTTTCAAAGTTGGCTACAGGGGGTCACCATCTTGTAACTTTGTTAAACATCTATGCAAGTGTAACACCTATTTGGGCCACTCGGTAAATCAAGGGAGAATTTCACTGCATACAGTCAGGTTTCTTATAAAAAACGGTACACATTTTTTAATCAAAGTATATTGGAGATAGGTTGCTTTTTCATTAAAGAAAGTAAAAATGGGATTTTATTTTTTTGCCTTTACATGCCCTTTAAAGACGTTATATTAGATGGGAACTATAAACCACAACTCTGCCCAATAATCTGCCCCTGAAAATACTGTATTTGTAATTTTACACAGAACTTTATTGTATTGCTGGTAGAAACTTGCTAAGGCTCATCCTAAAAAAACACAAGTCCATCATAAACCTTTATGTCTAAATAAAACCTGTTGATTTAGAGGAAGGCAATAAACGCCCACATAAGCATCTCCAATTTGCTTAAGAAGGGTAAAGGATTCCTCCTAAATCCAAGATGGTATTTGGACCAGTCAACTTTGCTAAGAGTTCATTTCATTAACTTTGCATTTTCTTACTTGCCAAAAAGGCACCCAGCCCTTCCTTGAAGTTATCCAATGTATCTTCCAGTATAACAGAGAGAGAAAGTGAGAGAATTTCACAGTCATTTCCCATATCGGAAACTCCTTTTTATTAAACTCAATGGTTGCCCCTGTATCCACTAAAAAAAACCCAATGGTAAATAAAGCATGAGAGTTTGTTGTATGGTCCCTTTTATATATGTATACATAGTTAACATGCCCCCTTAAGTGCCTCCTCTCCAATGTAAACAATCCCAACTTGGACCGCCTTTCTTCAAAACCTTACAGACCTTACACCCTGGTGGTTAATTACTAAACTCCGAATGCAAAAATCACGAAAAATTTATGATTTTTTTTTATAAAATAGGACTTTTAAAAAATCACAAATTTCTGTAATTTATTAAACCCTGAGGATGGAAAAGTCTGAATCAGAAAATCCGGCATCTCAGACCTGTCGAGGTTGCATATAAGTCAATGGGAGAAGTCACAATGATTTTATGATGTGCGCTGAGTTTTGTGCAATACCCCAAAGTTTTTGGAGTTTTCGGGTGAAGAAATCTGAAAAAATCATGAAAATTGGATGAAAAACCCGGACAAATTGTGAAAATTAGATTTTTTTCTGCAAAGCAAATTATCGGGAAAATGTAATAACAAATAAGTGATCGGAGTTTGTAGCAGAAAATATTGAGACAAATTTGAACTTTGATAAATAACCCCCCATATATCAGGAATATGATCCAGCCTTGGTCTGGTCGAGAGCATGTTTCTAGCCCTTCTTTTATTTGTGGACTTCCCAGGTTCAATAACAAGTCCTTCTGGTAGCTGCACTGATAAATGTTTGCAACAGTAAGTAACTCCTAGGTAGGTATCGTACACACTTTCTGTACAAAGAAGCACAGCAATAAGAGCTCAAATTGCTACAGCAGTGTGAAAGGATTGGTAAATAATTAGCACAGTTTATCCTTTAAAACTACTTCCTCCAGAACATTACAGAGGAGAAATGGAGCTGCACACAGATTGTTTTTAAGCCAGTTAAACGCTTCCCCATATCACAGTTGTTCAGGAACTGCAATTAGGAAAAAGAAAATGTTAAGTGCAAAACAGTATTTATCAGATAAAAAGTTGCAACAGTAAAAAAAAATCTTTGCATTAGTAATTCATTTTTAACTTGCTTAATTACAGTAAACTAAAAGCTTTAGCCAGTATGAGCAAAAGTTTTGTTGTTGGAAAAACCATGGCCAATTACAGAATATAATTAAATAGCAGATAGTGGGATATGAGGTTCTTTAAGACTGTGTTTTTCTTGTATTTGGAGGTTGAGAAAAATATATTCTGCACTTACAAATACTTTTTTCAGGCAGCAAATCTCCCATTCATTGTGTGCAAAGACAGCTTGTCCAATCTGTTACCCAAGATGAAGAACTCGAATTAATGCATTTACTATGAACAATTTTGGCAACTTTACTGAGGCAAAGACAGCATTAAGAGCAAAGAAACAAAACTCTGTATGAATGTACTTCAGATGGAGACAGAGACTTAATTGTGCCTTGCTAATGAATTTAGATTTTTTTCTCCTAATGGCATTGAGTCTTGGGCACGGATTCAAAGCTCTTGGTGTATAGTACAACAAATACTGTGTAGTCTGTCTTTCTATGGGGCTGTTTAGTGTTACTAGTCAGAGAATGTTTGAGGGAAATTAAATAATAACGGTAAAATGTGTTCCTTTTATACACACAGCAAACCCAACAAAGGAAACAAAAACACCTCCATAATGTCCCACAGCAATTTGTCTCAGGAAAATACACGGCTACTCATTAAAAGTATGCACACATACAGTATTTTGGTTCATGGAACAATTCTAGCAATAGGCTGGAAAGTATATAGTTTATAGTTTAGTTCAGGAAATTATCTGCAAGAATAAGCTGGCTTTTGTGATTACCACTCGCAATACAGAATGCAATGCACCTGCAATGTTTTGCAAGATTTGTACATAATTAATGGGAAAGTCCTTGTCCATGCTGTAAACTGGAGCTTTGCACAAGTCTCCCTATGAGTATATGTTCCATAGAAGTGCAGGAATTGCAGTGATTAGTGTTGGTTCAAAGTGCCTAGATTCTAGATGTTTTTGTTTCATGTATCTTTCCTTTAGCAGAACAAATATGTCAGAAAGCCTGTTCAGGTACAACCAGGCACTTACATAATGTATTCCTGAGCAGAAAGAACACCCACATTATAAATTACCTGTCATGGACTTATTCCATGCACATTTAATCAGACTTTCTCCCAACCTTTTAGATCTCTTAAAACACATTTATTTAGCTTACCTTCGTAAAGCTAAGCATTCCTTTTTGATACATTTTAAGCAACTGCAGCCTTGCAAGTGCAATACTCTTTGCCACATATCCGTTGCTCTAGATCCCTTTACATTTGTATGGACCTGTATGTATTCACCTAGTATCGTACAGCACAGCAGAATATGTTGCTACTCCACAGCAAAAATAAATTGCTGGAACAATGTGAATACAATTTTTTTTTTTTGGCACATTACATGGTTTATTTGCCACTGTGGGAAGAAGTGTAATGTAAAAAAAAAAAAAAGCCCCAAAGAAGCCCATCCCTTTTGCCCTTTAATTTGCTCCTGTGCTATCCCCATGCTGCTTCCAATTGCACAACTCTTTGCTCTCACCAAACTGAGTATAAAGAGTTGCAGTGCTAACTTTAATGCAGTGCCAGAAGTAAGGTAGGCACAACTTAGATTTCCCAATCCCACCCTCTAGTTTATGAAGCATATAGACACAAAGACTATGATGTACCAAATGGGCACAAGGTGTATACTAACCATGTCCCAGGCAGTATGCTATTGCTTTTGGGTCAGTAAATGAGCCCTGCCCTACGCACTGTGCAAAATTAGATTAAGCTTGTACTATACACTAGCAGTAAGGAGTCTATCTGAGCCTTACCAAATTTCAAGTGCATCTCATTAATGAAGGTGGCCTAAGAAACTGCTTTAAATTATGCAGATCAATTCCTAATTGCTAATACAATTTCTCTGTAATATAATAATCACTTGAGATTTTCATTTCTTAAGGATGAGAATCACACAAGCCTGTTCACACTAATGATTTTTAACATCATGTTAATGATACTATCTTCAAAGTAATGTAAAAAATGTACAATAAATTATAATACATTGATTTGTTTATTATTTTATTTATTATACAAACTGAACAGCAGCTATCCCACCCACATTAGACTAAGGAGCCTAGCACTGGTTGTTCCTGACATTCAAGTTTTTTTCAGAGAAAAAACTCGGATCAAGTTCAGTTTGAATTCGGTCTGTAACATTCGTTCGAGTCTTAGATGTTCATGTTTTTTCTTAAATAAGGTACCATTCGAGTTTCGAGGTCAACCAAATTCACTAGAGGTAAAACAACTCTATCATTCGACCTTTGATAAATATGCCCCATAATAATCCCTAAATTTACATCCATATATTATTATTAAGAGTAATTATCTGGTCACTTAATATTACTTCTGAAAGCCATTGGTAATAAGCGTTCCATAAAAGAAAGTTGGACATAATGACAATAAAATACCGATGGTAGTTTTTATTCAGTAAAAATATAGAAAAAGAATTCAAGAATAAAATCCTCCACTTAAATATTGTGCTGATTATGATAATGATTCTTCTTTGACATGACACATTCTTTGCCAGCTCTAGCTGCTCCCAATTTCAATATAATATTACATTACCTAAATAGATTCATTTTCGAGCTTTTTGTCAGCCCTGATTTTAGAAAGATGCTAATTACTGAACATGAGCAGGGTTATCTGTCTAAAGACAAGTCCACAGCCAAGAAGGTGATGTAGAAAATGCAAGGAGAACGTATGGTATCTGAATGAAGCATAACTAGGGAAAGTCACCTCATCGGATTTAATAGCATATAATTATAGAACATTGCAATATAAATGAGGTATTCAGCTGTCACTATTTGTTTTTAATTATATGGCTTATGATCAAGGTGCATTGCTTATCACAACGTTCTCTCATAAAGTGTACTCTTTGTATATGTATATGTATTCTTCCCAAAGTAAAAGATAGCAACATCCAGGGTAACTTTAACCAGAGATCCATCTGTTTTATTCATAACAGAGTTTTTCCAGAGAGAAGAAATTTGTAACAGTGCACAACAAATTACAGCAACTTACATTTCTCATTCATGATCAGCCTGGTTCACTGGCAGACTGACGACAGTGGTCTTGTTCTCTGCATCCCAGTTCTATCCCAGCCCGGTTCTATCCCTAGCCATATATTTTAACGGCATGTGCCAACATTCTCTTTGATTACAATCAAGTATCCCCAATAATGATGCATTAAGCTATAGAGCCAGGGTTTTTTACTTTTTCTTCTTTGATACTAGACTCCCCATGGCTGTTAATCTGATCCAGGAAAATGTTATGTTTAGTATCTCATCTCAAAACATTATCTGCAGACACGGGAGAGTTCCATATAACCATCAGGGGTGTTTCTGCCATGAGGCAAGGTGAGTACCTTGCTTCAGGCGGCAGCTTTCCAGAAGTTACCAGGGGCGGCAAAAAGCCGCTCCTGTAACTTTAAGAGCCAAATTTCCAGTTTTTAAACCGGAAATTCGGCTTTTCTAGCGCAGAGAGTGCAATTTCAATCTTTGCACTAGCGATGCGCCCCCCTCTGACCCCTGTCGGCGATATTAAGGTAAGCACGCCGGGCGGCATTTAGAACGTCGCCTCAGGCGGCATTAAGGTCAGAAACACGCCTGATAACCATAAATCTTATATGTTGTAATTTAAGTTCAGTGCAGACATATCCCCAGTAGATCCTTTACTGCAACTTTAGTGCAAATTGCCAAATCATACAGTGGTGGACACATATATTATGATGATAAGGGTGGTGGCAGACGTCGCTACTCAAGGAGATTAGTCGCTCACAAGGCAACTTCGGGGGACTTTTGAAAACAAAGTGTTTCCAAGTGCCATCCCTCCAGCTATTTACATTCTAGCCGGTGGCAAGGCATTTCAGGGAGATTAGTCTCCCGAAGAAGAGGCGATTTGTTGTTGGGCGACTAATTTCCCCGAGTAGCAGCGTGTAACACCACCCTTAAGGTTAGAATGATTTCCTTACTCTACAGGGCCTATTTATGAAGCCTCGACTTTTTTTCTGTTTGATTTTTTTAGGTGGCATACTTTAGGAGAAAAAAATATGAATTTTTAGAGATATATTACACCCCAAAGCTGCTAAAAATCCGAATCCAAAAATACTCCAGCTAAAAACTGTCAAGGTAAGTCAATGGCAGATGTCCTTTTTTGAAGATGTTTCTTGACATCATGATCTCGATAATCCGAAAAAGTTGGGGTTTTCAGGCAACAACTCCAAAAATTTTCGGGCATCAAAGTCGAAAAAGTTGTACGATTGGAATGGTTTCACGCTTTTGTCGAGATTTTTCCCGCACAGACTTTTTTGAGGTGATTATTTGATAAATGAATTAAATTTATGGATGGGAGTTAGGTCTCAGTGTACACTGCTATGCATTCAGGGCTGCTCCTGCCATGAGGCAAAGTGAGAACCTTGTGTGCAGTAATAATAAATAATAATAATAATAAGTTATAAAACTTCTTAAAGGAGAAGGAAACCTAGTCGGCGCAAAAACCCTCCCCCCCTCCCGTGTGTTGCTTCCCCTCCCTCCTCCCCCCTGGCCTACCCGTCCTGCTGGGCAAATGCCCCTAACTTGTTACTTACCCTTCTGCGCAGGTCCAGTCCACGGAGTTCACAGGCACCATCTTCTTCCACGCAATCTTCTTTCTGCTTTGAACGGCGTTTTGGCGCATGCGCAGTAGGAGAATTTTACCGGTACGGATCTACTGCGCATGTGCCGAATGTCACAAAGTTTTCCGATTTCACTTCGTGACTTTTGGCGCATGCGCAGTAGATCGTACCGGCAAAATGCTCCTACTGCGCATGCGCAGGTTAAAGAAGGAAGAAGATTGCGTGGAAGAAGATGTCGTCTGTGAACTCCCTGGACTGGACCTGCGCAGAAGGGTAAGTAACAAGTTAGGGGCATTTGCCCAGTGGGATGGGTGGGCCAGGGGGTAGGAGGGAGGGTGGGCAACACACGGGAGGGGGGGAGGGTTTTGCACCGACTAGGTTTCCTGTTCTCTTTGCAAATTTTATTACATTACTCACTTACTGTCTAAGCAGGAGGATAATTTAAAAGTGCTACCATTTACAGTATAATGGTTGGGACATTGCTTCAGATTATGCCAGTACACCCAAAGTTAGTCTTTCTACATTTTTACCCATAGCAACCAATAAGATGTTTGTTTTTAAATAATTGACCATTAATGGTAGCTGCTGGATAGATGCTACTGGTGACTAAACAAGCAGCAAACTTTACATCTAAATATTACAAGAGATTGAAGAATTTTTTTTTTGCAAAGCTTTATAAATAATCTGTAGATGATTTTTTAAAAGCCTTGAGGCATGGTGAGTCACATTATGGAATTATTTATTATCTGTAAACCAACCCAAAGCACTCCAGTTAATAGATCCCATAACTTTGCACTGTTTTCACTGTGATCTCTGTATTAAATGTTGTGTTTACTTAAAGAGCAAGATGCATGCAGGCAAGATACTGTTATAATTTCTTAAATTGCTTAATACTCTCATCTGTCTAGTCAAGTTAATAGGATGCAAAACAAACCTTCCCAAAAGTTATTCCATTGGAAGGAAAGAAAGAAAAAAAAAAGAGATAAGTGGTGGAACCCAGGGCTATGTATTCATCTGAAAAAAGATGTCTCCTGTCATCAGTCAAATATTTATTAATGCTTGTCTTCACTTCTTCAGGATGTATTTCTGTATTGCTCTGTGGTCCTTTGCAATTATGACATTTTACAAAAGCAAAAGTAATTCTATTTACTCTTCATGAGAAAAAATGAAAAATGTCCTCTTTATTGTAACTTGTGTTTAACGGCAGTCTAGTTCATATACGTGGTATGTTGTGTTGTTGACGTCAACATAGCAGTGTAGACAAAAGTATTAGTAACAAAAGCTGCCGAGACTGTACTTTCTACCAGCTGACCATTATACATTAGCCATCGCTATTGAATTTATCCATTGTAAAGGTTCATTGTTTGCGTTGCCTCAAAAACACAACAATCAGAATATATTTCAACCTATGTAAGATGTAGGGATGTAGCGAACCGCCGACAATGTGTTCGCGAACGCCGTTCGCGAACACCGGCAAAAAATGCGAACAGTTCGCGAACAGTTCGAGAACTTCGAACATCCGAAAATCGTTCGATTCGAACGATCGAAGGATTTTAATCGTTCGATCGAACGATTTCCGTTCGAATCGAACGATCGAAGCCATTGGATCGAATGATTTCATTCAATACAATGGCTTCGATCGTTCGATTCGAACGAAAATCGTTCGATTTTAGCGATCGAATGGTCGAATGGTCGAACGATTTTGACGCGAACGCCTATTGGCGAACGTCGCGCGACGTTCGCGAACTTGCGGCGGACGCGAACAGTCGAAGTTCGCGCAAACTAGTTCGCCGGCGAACAGTTCGCTACATCCCTAGTAAGATGCACTTGGTAATCAATTGTTTTTCATTAACCTTTCTGAATATAATAGTAAAACTGAAATATAGAAACTTCTTGAGCTTCTAATAATAAGAAAACATTCATGGACACAATGTAGTTCTTTAGCTTCAGTTTAGTCATTGCATCTTATGGTATATACTTTCCAACTATATATTATTATTATTATCATTATCAACATGTATTTTTAGAGCGCCAGCATATTCTGCAGTGCTATTTATATGTGTGTGTGTAAATATTTCCTTATACATGTTTTGCCTTGAGCCATCATTCTGTGATGGTTTATGTGCTCCCTCAGAGATCATGTGACAGAAAATGATGCAGCTATAACTGTAACACAAATGTGTGCTTTTGCTTTGTTGTGAGCACAGTGAGTCGTATGATCCAGGGACAACCCTAAGTACTTAAAATAGCAATTTTCTATTAAGGATTATCCAATGGCACATACCAATATAAAGGTATATTTTTGTGAAAATGGTTTATTTAGATGAAGCACGGCTTCACGTATTTTATAGAGACCTGCAATGCTTAGGGGAATAGTTACACTAATGTGGTTATTGTCAGGTTAATTAGCATAAAGAGTGGGACCCAACTAACAAGGCTAATATCATTCATTATTGCAACAAGATCTCAGCCGTGCTAAAAATTACTAAGAAAATTATCATTTATGTATGCTACAAACCATCTTGTGTAAATGAAGTCCAGCTGTGTGTATAGAAAAAAAGCTTTACAACTACAGTAGATCAAGTTGTGATAATTATTGCTGAGTTCAATTATCCAGATATCCAGGATATACTCAATTTGCCCAAGGAACCTACTACAAAATATGACCATTTAAAAAATAGTGATCATAACACGATTTCCTTTCAAATTATGTTGCTGCAACAACTGTTTAAGGGAGTAACTAGATAATGAATTTTAGATATACAAGCTTGGCAGTAGAAAGGCATCTCTGCAACATGCTGCTGAAGAATTTATATTTATGCTACTTGACAAATATACCATTGTAAACAAGGAAAGATGCAGAAAGTTAAATCATTATGGTTTAATAAAAAATTTTAGTATTGAAGCAGGCAGGCATTTAAGTTAGCTAGGTTAGCTTAAATTTTTATTAGGAACACTTGATGCCAATAAAACATGCAAAAAGTCATCAGATAAAATGAAATATTGAAAAGGGCATTGTTGTAAAGAGTAAACCAAATCCCAAATTATTTTTTAAATATGTAAACAAGTAAAAAAAATATGATAGGACAGGATCCATGGTAAAGGGAAATGGTTTGGTTACTTTTTATTCTATTTACACAGCTGAGAAATAATTGAATGAAGGCTTTCTTTCATAAGTCTAAATTCTGATAATTTAAGTATTGATGACTGCTTAACACAGGAGGAAGTCCAAATAGCGCCCAAAACAAATAAAAGTAAACAAAAGGTCCTGGACTTTGATGGTATTCACCCCTAGGTTCCAAATCACTTTAGTCAATCTTCAAGGACTTTTTTGATGCCTGGCATGGTGCCAATATATTGGCAAATAGTGTGGTTCAAGAAATCAGTTTGTATCCTGAAAACTATAGGCCTGTTAGTTTGATATCAGTGGAAGGGAAGGGTAATAAAGGATAATTTATTGGAATACATTTTGAATCACAAGTGTAACTGCCTTCTATGAGAAGCTGAGCAGAAATGTAAAATTGAGCTTAGAGTGCAAATAATCTACTTACATTTATCTGACCCATTTAAATTAAATTATGGAATATTGGCCACAATATCTGTATTTGGATTGGGAACTGGATGAAGGATGTATTATAAAGAATGCTAGTAAATAGATTATTTTCAAATTGGACCAGTGCTGTTAGTGGAGGACTGTGGGGTCTGCCCTTGGTCCTGACCTTGAGGCATGCATTCTTTATTCTGACTGCAATCCTTGGGTTGGGAACAAAGAGCAGTAACATTTCTAAATATAGTTGTGTCTTTTCATACTTCTAAACAGGATGTATGGGGGTTTTACAATGCAATTACAAGATATTTGTAATTAAAGGTTTTTGTTATTTAGTATTACCAGTTTTATGCACAGTAGGTATTTTTAAATACTGTCCTGTCCAAATATTCTGTTGTACTTGATGTATGGAACAATTAAGTGCTTTGGTGCCTATTTAAAAGGTTAAAATACTTTTTAAAAACAATTTAAACTCAAAGATCTGGAGTCTGGACAAATGCTTCTTCCCAAGATAACTGATACCTGTAAATGCCAAATATTCACCCACCAAGGGTTTACTTCTTCCCTCGCATTTTAATTAATTGAAATATTATCAACATAATAAGCATTCTGAGCATACATTATAATGAGTGCCACTATATTTCACTAAAATCATCTGCATATCCTCCCTGTTGATGAAGAGGCACTGTGGAAACATTATTATATATTTAAGATGGATTCTGGCCTGTTTATGTTTGATCATGGCTATGAAAGCAGAGCAATTATGTGGTATATTTGTGAAGCATTTGTAAATCATTATTAAATTGTGTAGAACAGGGGTCTCCAACCTTTTTTTTACTTGTCAGCCACATTCAAATGTAAAAAGAGTTTGAGAGTAACATAAGCATGAAGATAATTCCCGGGGGTGCCAAATAAGTGCTCTGATTGACTATTTGATAGCCCCTGTCTGGTAGCCTACAGGATGCTCTGTCTGGCAGTACTCTTGGTTTTTATGCAACTAAAACTTGCCTCCAAGCCAGGAATACAAAAATATGCACCTTCATTGTGACCACTGAGAGCAACATCCAAGTGGTCGGTGAGCAACATGTTGCTCACTAGCAACTGGTTGGGGATCACTAGTAGGTGCAACGTAAACAGTGTATTATAATCAATTGCAAAGAGTTTATTGCCTAATTTCCAATAATGATACCATTATTTTAGTAAAGAACAAGAACCTTCTAAAAGATATGACAGTCTGCAGAGTGTAGGTCACTCAGGGTCTGACTATACTGAGGAGCAATTTCCATTGTATATTGATACGTGTAAATGTAAACTAGAATGAAGAAATTCTTAAAGGGATACTGTCATGGGAAAATAAATTTTTTTCAAAATGAATCAGTTAATAGTGCTGCTCCAGCAGAATTCTGCACTGAAATCCATTTCTCAAAAGAGCAAACAGATTTTTTTAATATTCAATTTTGAAAGCTGACATGGGGCTAGACATTTTGTCAATTTCCCAGCTGCCCCTGGTCATGTGACTTGTGCATGCACTTTAGGAGAGAAATGCTTTCTGGCAGGCTGCTGTTTTTCCTTCTCAATGTAACTGAATGTGTCTCAGTGGGACATGGGTTTTTACTATTGAGTGTTGTTCTTAGATCTACCAGGCAGCTGTTATCTTGTGTTAGGGAGCTGTTATCTGGTTACCTTCCCATTGTTCTTTTGTTTGGCTGCTGGGGGGGGGAAGGGAGGGGGTGATATCACTCCAACTTGCAGTACAGCAGTAAAGAGTGATTGAAGTTTATCAGAGCACAAGTCACATGACTTGGGGCAGCTGGGAAATTGACAATATGTCTAGCCCCATGTCATATTTCAAAACTAAATATAAAAAAATCTGTTTGCTCTTTTGAGAAATGGATTTCAGTGCAGAATTCTGCTGGAGTGTTTTGGAAAAAAAACATGTTTTTCCATGACAGTGTCCCTTTATGAAGTACTTTGATGGAATTTCCCTACTTATCACATTTTTGTGCTTTGGACCAAGCAAAAGACACACTAATGAAATGCAAAATTCAACCCATTTAATATTTCTGTGCAGGATTACTGCAATAGTCTAAAATTCACTACGCACAGAAATGTTTAAATGATCTTTTCCTATGTAGTTTTTGTTACAGTATGAATGTTAAATAGACCCCGTGGAACAGTTATTTTGTGTAATGGTTATGTGCCACTGTTTTGTCTAACTTTTGCTCATACTTTGTATTTTGTGAGACAAGTGGGAGACACATTCACAGGGACGCCACTAATAAATCAATAAAAATGCTCTGCTTTGTGATCATTTCAAGCTATAACATTATTTTATCAAAGCATGTTTAAGCATATATAATACCTGAAACAAAAACTTTTCATTCTTTGGGGACAAATTAGTATAAATGTATTGCTGGCAATTCTGTATTTGGCTCTTTTATTCAACGTATGCATAAACTGGTCGACACAATAAAAAGTAACTGACTCATAAATTTGTATGGGCCTCTGCTAGCATCTTGGCGGGGGCCCTGACAAATGCAAAATAACATCTGACATTTTTATTTCTTGTGAACATAAAGGAACACAAGGAAAATCATATGCCACATAAATAAAAAGACAGTGTTATAACGTCCCACAAACAGGGATGTAATTGTTTTCAAACACTTTTGACAGCAGAGGAATGCCATTGCTTACCTTATGGCTTTGCGTTCCAATTCAGCTAGCAGTGTGATGAGCTCGGCAGTTTCTAGAAGCAGACACAAATTAAAGTGACAGCTTGATCACCACTGGTATAAAGGTGAATTGCATCAAATGATAATGGCAAAGGTGACCTTAATTGTTTGCTATAAATGGTGGTTAATATTTTTTCCTGTGCCATTTTGTTGTAAATTCAGAATTCCATAAACTTTATATAATGCATATTCGTTAAAAATAAATATGCTGATGTTTATTAATAATAAGCAAGGTAGATGAAGAATTGGTTGGATTTGGAAAATATTTTTATCATTGCATTAACATTAAACAGTGGGGTAAGAGTTTCCTATAGTGCATTACTGAATCTACCAAAATATGTATTCACCAAACTTTTATTCATCTCATTTATACATATATCGGAACTATCATACCGTCACCGTCAGGAAAAAGAGGAATCAATTCCCAAACAAATTTTTTTTTTTGCATGCATCATTAAGGGGCATATTTATCAAGGGTTGAATTTCGAATTTAAGTCGAACTTTTTGTTGGTCTAATGTTTCGGCCAAATTCAAATCGTACGAATCGAAGGAATAATGCATTCGATCAAATTAGATTCAAAGTTTTTCCCAAAAAAAACCTTTGATTTTTCAAAGTTCACCAATTAACATGAGTTCTAGGAGCTCCCCCATACGCTAAAACAGCAATTCGGCAGGCTTTAGATGGCGAATGGTTGAAGTTGAATTTTTAAAGAGACAGTACATGATAAATTTCAGTATTCAAATTTTCTGATTTTCGAATCAAATTTGGACTATTAACTAGGTGATGTACACAAAAAATAGCTCGAAATTCGAATTTTTTGAATTTGAAAATTCATCTCGACCTTTGATAAATCTGCCCCTAAATATGCAGTGGAAAAATAAGCTTTGCCAAAGGGGGTTTGCCATAGTAGTTCAGCTGGTTAGCTTGCTAATGGTGCTAGATATTATGGTGCTAGATAAATAACTGAATGACTGGATGCAGCTATCTCTAGCACAACCATCGGACCAAAAGTTAACCAATATGTTTAGAGTCCAGCACAGGAGGCAGAGCATATGCTATAATACCTATACTAATTACAGAACATATTTTGTATGAAACACCCCTTGTCAGCTGTGACAATGAGCGCTTGCACTCAAGCCATGTTGTGCAATTAATGAAGGTGTCACAGCATATGCTCTGCCTCCTGTGTCTGAAACCAAACATATTGCTACACATTCTGTATTTCTAAAAACTATTGAATGAAAAATATGTCACACACATACATGTTGGATGTAATGTTGTGTTACGAATAAATACACTTCATTCACAAGAAATTAAGTGTGCTGATCCTTCATCGTTTTTTACAAATATATATATATACAAACAGGAATGGGACCCGTTGTCCGGAACCAATTATCCAGAAAACTCTGAATTAGGGAAAGGCCATCTCCCATAGGCGCAAATTCACTTACCGCCGAAGCGCCGAACGCTAGCGTTAATTTGATAGAGTTTGGCATTTTTCGTTACTGCGCAAATTCACTAACGAACGCTGGCGTAATTTCGCTAGTGTTACTTCGCACCCTTACGCCAGACGAATTTTCGCTAGCGACGTAACTACGCAAATTCACTAACTTGCGCAGTGTACTGAACGCTACTTTTTGCGCTAGACTTCCTTCGCCACCTCAGACCTGGCGAAGCGCAATAGAGTAGATAGGGCTTGTTTCTAAAAAAGTCAAATTTTTTTCTAAGTCCCAAAAAACGCTGGCGTGTTTTCTACATGATGGGTGATAGGCTGAAAAAGATCGAAAATATTTTTGGGGCTCCCCTCCTTCCCCCCTACATTTCCTGACTCATGGCAACTTACCTAGACAGTGGGCACATGTGTAGGGCAAAATAAAAATTTTATTTGATGTTTTGAAGGTTTTCTAGGCATTTGTAGTGCTAATACGTGTTCCTCCATTGAAATTTGAATTTGGCGCCGTATGCAAATGAACCATCACTAGCGAAACTTTGCTTCGCTTGGCGAATTAACGCTAGCGCAACTTCGCAAACTTACGCTACCCCTGTGCGCAACTTCGGATTTTAGTGAATTTGCGGAGCGCTGGCGAAGATACGCCTGGCAAAGTGTTGCGAAGTGTGGCGAAGTGCGGCGAAGTTGCGCCTGGCGCAACTTCGCATCTTAGTGAATTTGCCCCATAGACTCCATTTTGTCCAAATACAAATTTTTCTAAATTGTTTCCTTTTTCTCTTTTTTTTCTAATAATATATAATTAATCACTATTGGAAGCAAAACTATCCTATTGGGTTTATTTAATGCTTACATGAATTTCTAGTAGACTTAAGGTATGAAGATTCAAATTACAGAAAGATCCATTCTCCAGAAAACCCCAGGCCCCTTGAATTCTGGATAACAGGTCCCATACCTGTATATATTAAAGGAAAACTATACCCCCAAAATGATTACTTGAGCAACAGATAGTTTGTATCAAATTAAGTGGCATATTAAAGAATCTTATCAAATGGGTGTATATATTTAAGTAAATCTTGCCCTTTTACATCTCTTGCCTTGAACCACCATTTCATGATGGTCTTTATGCTGCCTCAGAGATCACCTGACCAGAAATACTACAGCTCTAACTGTAACAGGAAGAAGTGTGGAAGCAAAAGACAGAACTCTGTCTGTTAAGTGGCTCATTTGACCTAACAAGTATAGTTTGATTGGTATGTTTGTGAGTACAGTGAATCCTACGATCCCAGGGGGCGGCCCTTATTTTTTAAAATGGCAGTATTCTATTTATGATTACCCAATGGCACATACTACTAAAAAATTATATTATTATGAAAATAGTTTATTTACATGAAGCAGGGTTTTACATATGAGCTGTTTTTGCCCACATAAGCCTACATTGTTTGAAGAGTATAGTTTTCCTTTAATCTAAAAGCATGGCAGTATCCTGCTCTAAATCACATGAATTGCTTCCTGCAACATTTTCGTTTGATGACTTGATTCAACTGGTCACAACAGGGGACTCTTCTTTTTTTTCAATTCATAGGTATTTTCAGGTGTTTTGTCTCCCATGGACTCCTTCATGAACGAACTCCCTCTGTACCATTGTCCTTGGTTGACATTGAGTGAGACTTACTTGATCTTTTATCCACAAAAACTCCCAAATGCTTTTCAGAGCCCTCCAGCACACTTCCATTTAGTGTATTACTAAAATTTATGTTATTTTTACCCTAGTGCTCAACCTTGCATATTTTAACACTGATACTCATTTGCATTTTGCTGCAGTTTTCCAATTAAGTCAATCCTCTGCAAAATGCCAGCATTGTACATGGATGTTATAGTTTTGCACAATTTAGTATCATCGGCAAAAATAGAGACAGTACTTACAATGCCCACCTCTATGTATGTTATCCAGAATGCTTTGGACCTGGGATTTTCCGAATAATGGATTTTTATGTAATTTTTTTGCTTTAGCCAAAGACAAACCCCTGCAGTAGTCCGTGAACAAGATAAGAAAATGTTCCATTTACCACAAAATCTATCTTTTCCAGCTCTTTATCCAAGTACAAATATTATGCTCCAGGCAAATATACTGTATGTTTCTTTATGAACCATAGTTGTATGTGCATTTTAATTGAATGTGTCCATGCAAAATATGCTACAAATTGTTTTATATACATCGCTGTGCTAAATAATTGTGATCTTTGGCTTATGCACTCAAAGACTCAAAATAAATGAAAAAACAAAATCAGTCAACACGTGACTGTATTATCTTGAGCTGAAAATGTAATGATGTAAAACCTGTTCAGTGTTTAACTTGCAAAACACATTTCTGAGTTGCTTATTGAGAATATAGTTAGTTCTTAAAAATTGAAAGATCAGCCAAGTTCGGTACAAAAGAGCCCTCACTATTTGCAGGTCAGCGATGCACAAATCATATGACCTTTAAAACATGTTCTTTCAAAAGGGCAATAGTCTAAAAATGGCACAGTATAGTCTGATTCTAGCAGAGAATTTATAAGTTAAAACATGAGTTCAACGGTAAATGCATATAATACAGTATAAGAGTAACCATGGTGAAGGTTCTGATTAAAACAACAACCTTATATAGTGTGATGTAATGTAAACATTAAATATTAATAAATAATATTAATATTTAATTATATCTTAGTTTGGATTATTATTTGGAGTATTATTTGTTATTACAGAGAAAAAAAAATACATTTTGAAAAGTTGGATTATTTATATAAAATGGATTCTATGGGAGATGGCCTATCCGTAATTCAGAGCTTTCTGGCTAACACCTTTCCAGATAACGGATAACATACCTGTATTCCATTTGTGGCAAATTCCTTTACAGAATGTTCCTGTGACTATGCATATGCTTCTCCCCTTAGATTCAAGTCATCTTGCCTATTCTGCAGCTGCCTTCAGTTTTGAATTAATTTATAATTTTTGCACAGCTCTGTAGACGGCAATTTAAATGGCTAACTGGTTCCCTAGCAAACAAGAAGTGGTTTGGAAATCAGAGTGAACAATAGAAGAGAAAGATATGCAATAAAAAAAATAACAGCTGTAATGTAGGTTCTCCATGTTTTTAAATCCTAGGGAACCTCCTGTGGAATATACAAAGAAATGTGGAGATCCCGTTCATAAAAACAACCTTGTAGATCTAAAGAGATGGGAGAAGGAGAACTTAAAAAATAAAGGGAGTACACGCGTATGTCCGGGCATGGGAGGAGGGCATATCAGCTACTTATAATACTGATATCTGGCAGAAATGCTGGGACATCACCAAATCGAGCTCTATCAACACTGTATTGTTGGAAGCCTAATATAAAGTATTATTCAGATGGTATCTGACACCTGACAGAATAGCAAAAGGTGTTGCATCAGCTGATCCAAACTGTTTTAGAGGCTGCCAACAAATCGGCTCAATGTATCACATATGGTGGACGTGCCCTAGGGTGGATACCATTTTTGGATTAGAATTCATACTGTTATATTCTCTGTATTTTAAATCAATGTTTGAAGCAAACCATAGCTAAAGCATGGAAATCCAGCTCCATTCCCCTTTTGGCCTTTAAACACAAAGTAGATTGGATTATGGTGAATTAAAAATTGGCTAGCTTTCTTAATAATACCCACGATAAGTATTTAAAAGTTTGGCAACCATGGTTGGACTACAGACATTGCGATCCCACCACAAGACATCTTCTTTCAATATGACTTGTATAATGTACTTAGGTTCATACTGCCAGGTGTGATAAATTCACCACTGTAGAATATATGCTTGTTGTCTGAGAGGGAACTCTGGATCATTGCCTAGTGTAATATACCTTTTTACCTTGCAGGTCTCAGCCTAGGACTCTCTGACACATTGGTGTTGTGTATACAAAGGCAGATTTTTTTTTTTAATTTTCTTTCATGGTTTATGTTTAAGTAGATTTATTATGATAACGTTAGAGCATTATATGTAAAACAATGTGCTTTATACATGTTCCAGGACATGATGTAATATTACAGTCTTGCATGAATACTGTATGTTTTAGAATGCAATAAAAAATTATTGATGGAAAAATAAAGGGAGTACAACTGTATAGCTGGGGTATAATGGGAGACGTATGCATTATTTTACATTAAGGAATGCAAACCTTCTTTTACATGTCATACATTTTCCTTTTTTATTTAGATAAAATGTAACTGGGGCAGTTATTCCAAAACTTTCACTGTTTTTGTTTGGCAAAATTGGTGAAAACTGTGCCTTAAATTACTACAGCCCATTTTCCCTATAACTAGAATAACTGGGTTTTTTTTTAACATTTATCAACCAAAAACAGGGACATCTGTTAACATTTATCAACCAAAAACAGGGACATCTGTAATCCCAAATAATCATGGAACTGTCACAGATTATTAATCAATAATTAATAATAAAACTCTAATGTCAGAATCAGACACTGACAGGAGAAATAGATTTGTTAAGATTTGGGAACCCTGGACTATTCGTCGGATCTCCATGTCCACCCACACTCATGTTCCCATCCCCCTAGGCACGTAGTGAGGGAATTTGCATAGGAGGTTGTGAACTTGCTTTGATAGTGTTTTGTGACATTCTGCATGTCATTTTTACTGCATGTTCTTGCAACAAATACCTTGTACTTACCTTTTATTTTCTTTTTTTTCTGTTTGTTTATTTTTGCTTATATTTTACAATAAAAGCAGATTTGAATTAAAAAAAAAAATATCGCTCTCTAGTCTCTACATCATACTCAACATTTTTTTTTAATAAACCACTCAATCAAATGAATTAGCACCGGTTTAATAATAACAATGTATTCAATCAAAATAATTAGCAACGGTTTAATAAATATTTTTATCAACAAATCATTCGATAAAAATAATTAGCGCTAAAGCAATGGCATCCCCACACAAGGTCTGATCAGTATTGCGCTGAAGCAATTAACTATCAATTACTCCCTTTGCTGTTAGCGCACAATACCTTCCAGCACGAAAGCAGGATTCGCTCTAGCTGTATAAACAAGGTAACAGCTGCTATAATTGGGAAAAGCAGCGAATCATTTTCGGCCAACCAAGAACATCTGAAATGAAAAAAAGGGAAAATGTTATTGAGAAACATTTCTCTAGGCATTCTGAGTTTGCTGTAGTATGTATCCCTTTATCATGCTGTGATTTCTCACTTTGGACTTATTCCTTACACAAATAAGATTGTGTTTACTCATTTATTCACTAGATTTAACCAAGGACAAAAACCTGTATATTTAAAAATCTGTATAAGACAGCTGGCACAGTATGAATAAAAATATTCATTCTGAATATCACTGAAGGCTTACAAGCTTTAAAGGAATAGTTCAGTATGAAAATAAAAACTGGGTAAATAGATAGGCTGTGCAAAATAAAAAATGTTTCTAATATAGTTAGTTAGCCAAAAATTTAATATATAAAGGCTGGAGTGAACAGATGTCTAATAAAACAGCCAGAATCCAACTTCCTGCTTTTCAGCTCTATAACTCTGAGTTAGTCAGCGACTTGAAGGGGGGCCACATGGGACATAACTGTTCAGTGAGTTTGTAATTGACCCTCAGCATTCAGCTCAGATTCAAAAGCAACAGAAATGACCCATGTGGCAACCCTTCAAGTCTCTGATTGGTTACTGCCTGGTAGCCAGGGTAACCAGTCAGTGTAAACCAAGAGAGCTGAAAAGCAGGAAGTTGGGTTCTGACTGACAAGTTATACATCCAGTCACTCCAGCTTTTATACATTACATTTTTGGCTAACTAACTATATTAGAAACAATTTTTATTTTGCACAGCCTATCTATTTACCCAGTTTTTATTTTCACACTGAACAATTCCTTTAATATGAAGAAGTGCAAATTTTATGGATATTGATTAAAGCCTGTAATTATGATGAATAGGGATGTAGCGAACTGTTCGCCAGCGAACTAGTTCGCGCGAACTTCGACTGTTCGCGTCCGCCGCAAGTTCGCGAACGTCGCCCGACGTTCGCCAATGGGTGTTCGCGTCAAAATCGTTCGACCATTCGACCATTCGATCGCTAAAATCGAACGATTTTCGTTCGAATCGAACGATCGAAGCCATTGGATTGAATGAAATCATTCGATCCAATGGCTTCGATCGTTCGATTCTAACGAAAATCGTTCGATCGAACGATTAAAATCCTTCGATCGTTCGAATCGAACGATTTTCGGATGTTCGAAGTTCGCGAACTGTTCGCGAACTGTTCGCATTTTTTGCCGGTGTTCGCGAACGGCGTTCGCGAACACATTGTCGGCGGTTCGCTACATCCCTAATGATGAAGGATATGGTAATAAGTATGGAATATATTTGCTGGCTACTAGTTTGTGTAAGTTTGTCTAGATAATTATTCTTTTCAAAATGGAAATCAGTTTGAAATATTTCCTTAATATGGACTCTATGGAAGATGGCCTTCACGTAATTCTGAACTTAAAGGATAACATGTTTCCATATAATGAAAGCCAGAGAGCAAATATGCAGTATTACCAGGCCGGAATGACAATCTTTGGGTTCTAACAAATGCCAGAGGTGCTGCTGTAACATGCCTAAGACTTAGTCATGCCATAGTCACTGTTTAGTAAGCTGGTAGGGGCTGTACTTGAAATGACAGGGCCTATTTTGAAGGCCTGATTATCACCAAAGTTTACCCAAAATAATCTTCAGACTGGGTCCCTCTGCTGCTGCTCTTGGTACCCCAAGGGTCCAGCACAACGGTTTTGGTAACCTTGATCTACATGTATAGTCAAAGTGAACATATTACAGGCCTAGGATGTTATGCAATAAAATACACTGTTTGCCCAGGGGCAGTAACCTATAGCAACCGAGAAGCAGCATTTATTGATCACCTGCTTAAAAGCAAACGTCTTATTGGTTGCTTTGAGGCACTGCTCCTGGAAAAACGTAGTGCCTTTTATTACATATTGGTTTTATAATTTCTCTTATAAAAATGATTTCAAAATGCTTAGTATATTGATGTTATATGCATGTCTTGCTATAACACATTAGGACATATCTCCCTACTGTCCTGTTTTTTGCGGGACAGTCCCGATTTTGACAGCTCAGCCTGTAGTCCTGAATTCACCTTACCTTAACATTTACCTTTGATCTCCTGAAAAAGATAGCCCAGAGTACTCAGCACCTGCACTTTAGATCAGATAAGCAGATTTCTTAAATCAGATAAGCAGATCTCTTGGGGTAACTGAGACTCATCTTATAGGGCAATTTCACCTTCATTAGCAAAACTAGTGGTGGAACTACCAGGGGTATTTTCTAGCTGTTTGAATGGAAAAAATCTAGGGCACATTTAAGCTGGCCATAGATATTGAGATTTTTAAAAGATCCGCTCGTCATCGTGAGACTTATCTCGGAACGATCGTACGATCGTATGAATTGTCCATCAACTAAAAAGACCAATTTGCCAGAAAAACAAAGGGGAGCCCTGCAAACGTAGATAGATTGCCCTGGGACCGATAAAGATTTTTTAACCTGGCAGATCAATTTCCTGACAGATCGTAAGATGTTCGAATCGTTCAGCAGGAGAAATCATTGCGTCTATGGGGACCTTTACACCCACAGATGCAGACATGCAAATAAGGATGCAGTACTCATGTTTAAAAATGTACTTTGCACTGTATAGTTTCCATTGGTGCATCATGCCTCCTGTTCTGAATTATGCACAATTGTGACTATTGACACAGGGGATCCATAGTGATTCAGAAACCTCAAAAGTGATGGAAGCTCCTGGGTTCCCAGAGCAGCTGCATCAAAGGGCACAGCATACAGTACTTGTGCCTAAAGTGTGAGGCCCCAACCTTTTATACCTGTAAGTTACATTCCAAGCCAGGAAATCAAAAATAAGCACTTTGAAGACACTAGTAGCAACATCCAAGGGGTTGGTGAGCCATATTTTGCTCAAGAGCCACTGGTTGGGTATCACTGGCCTAAAGAATCACTTCCCATTTTGATGTCAAGCACTGCAAATGATGCATGCATTTTTCAACACAATTGTGTCCAGTTTGTCAACTGTGTGCTTGTCTGATGTATCAGATAAAATTGTGCAAAGTACAACTCACCTTCATGGCCACAATTATGCTGTAGTTATGGGGGAAATGCTGCATTCTGGGTAAAAATTATGCTTATTTGCATCTAAAAAATGCACTTTGTGCAATAAATATGGGCCTTCTGTCAATTACATACTGTATCATGTTGATATTGTTCTGACATGAATTCCCAAGTGCTATGTTTATATTATCTCTCATATGAGCATGTTTTCAATGCCAACTGGATGTGGCTGCCTAGAGAGATGGACTTTTCAATTAGCCATGAATGTCCCTGGGAGACCCCACATGTCTTGGGTGTTAAACTTTATGGAAGCTTTTTTTTTTCTGCCAAAGGATATGTTTTAATAGCATGATCCTTTTATCTATAAGTGCATTCCTCCATTTAAGATTTCTGCATTCCTCCATTTATATACAGTATAAACATACTCACGGAAATGCGGTCCATTTATGGATGAAAGCAAGCAGAAGAAAAGAAAGAAGACTAAAAGCAATATCCACATAAGAGACTTTTTCTGCAGTCAATCTTCACCCTGTTCAGCTGAAAATTATGTACAAGCATCAGCCTTGGGCAACGAAGCCCTGAAAAGCAACAGTTATAAGTAGGAAGAGTGTGGAAAAAGCACAGTAATGCACAAGAGATTTACATTCCTACCGTGCATACAGCACAATTGTGTCTGCAGCACTGGGGAAAAAAGCCTTTGTGCTGCAATGTAGCTGTGGGATATCTGGAACAGTAAGTCTAGGGCCACATGTAGCGGATCTCGGCCTGCAGAGGTGGAGAATCCACTCCTCCGCTGCTACTTTGCTGTGCCTCGAATACATTTCCTTGGCTTGGGTGCAGGCAATCATGGTGGATTTCTGCACCCGAGCTAAGGCAATGTATTCAGGTGCAGGCTATTGAATAGCGAAGGATCAGCTACGGAGCAGAATCCCGTCCTGTATTTCTCCACAGGCCAAGATCCAATACATGTGGCCCTAGCCTAAGGCAACAAGGAGACAGCAACACTTTATGTAAGTGTAGCCCATACAGTCCTTTAGTTGCTTTCAGAGTGCACTCACCAATAGACAAACGCTGTCAGAAAGTGCAGGAGAGAAGCCATATAAAGTAGTAAACAGCCCTAAAAAGTAATCTCTGTATTATCACTGTATTGTGTTTGTAAAATAGAACACAGACCTATAATATTCTGCTTTTATGTGTGGTCTATTATTATGATCAACTTTTAGAAGTGGAAATTTACCTGTTTATAGTTAAAGCGGTTGTTCACCTTTGAGATAACTTTTAGTATGATGTAGAGAGTGATATTCTGAGATAATTTGCAATTTGTTTTACTTTTTTATTATTGAAGGTTTTTGAGTTATTTAGCTTTTTATTCAGCAGCTCTTCAATTTGCATTTTAAGCAATCTGGTAACTAGGGCCCAAATTACCCTAGCAACCATGCATTGATTTGAATAAGAGACTGGAATATGAATAGAATGAGAGAGTCTGAATAGAAGTTTCAGTAATAACAAGTAGCAATAACAATACAAAGCTGCAAAGAATCAGAAGAAAAAGATAAAACTATAAAACTATAAAAAATAAATAATGAAAACCAATTGAAAAGTTGTTCTATATCTATAACATAATAAAAGTTATTTTAAAGGTGAACCACCCCTTTTAATAGGGAAGATAGAAGGCTGCAGCGTATGTGGCTGTACGGGCATCTTGCCTTTCATTCTATCTATTGATTAGTCCAAGGAGCACAGGTTGATTTTGAAGGTTAAAATATTAAAAAATAATATAGATAATAATAAATATAATATATGCAACATGTTCCTTTCCTATATATTTTTGATAGCAATTCTCCAAACGTTGTGCCAAAGGGTACATTGTTTATTCCACCTCAATACAGGCTAACACTTTAGGCCAAAAAAAAACTGTCATGGAAATTCAAAAACAATTTATTCTGGAAAAAAAACGTACTCAAAAAAAAATAGTGCAGTTTTGATAAAATTTCCTTTAAGAAAATCTTAATGAATGTTGAATGTAAATCTGTCCCTTAAATACACATTAATATTCATCACTCTTTTATTTGGGGAGATGTCTTTATTCTATTAATTTCTGGAAACATTCATGTGCACACTATAAAGCTTTACCGCAGCCAGTATGATGCCATAGCCTTTAACATTATAATTAAACAGCCAATAATGTCATAAGGTAAAAGAATTTTTTACATACAAAGTTTCTATCTGCTCAAAAAATAAGCTAATGGCAATAAATGTTTTATTTTATAAGTTTTCAGTCCATAGCTCTGTTGAGAGCCATAAATGCCTTTGACCCTTACCATATTGCGTAAAACCTTATCTGCTCTGTAATTTGTGCCTTTTACCCTTTCAGCATGAATGGCTGCCCCCATGCCTACACAGTATCTTATAATATAAACTATAGTAGTCTTTATAAAGTAGGGATACTGTTAAAACCAGTGTCGGGCAAAAGTACATTATATTTAAATGCATTTAAAACCCTTTTCGGTTTACTTTAAGTGGGTTATTTATTTATTAAACCAAGCCTGACCAAACTCTCATCCACGATTTTATCTTATTTTTCAAAACTTGAAAAAGTCGGATTGGAAAAAAATTTGATAAAATCGAGTGAAAACTTGAATCATACAAATTTTTTGGATTTGAAGCCTGAATCACTCGATTTTTTGCATTATTGCTCGTAAACCCCAAATTTTTTGGATTATCAGATGAAATCCAGCGCAGATCATGATATCTTGAAATTGTAAAAGGGACATCTGTCTACATGACTCTACAGGTTTGAAATGGCTGAATTTCGGATTTGTAAAAAATGTAGTTTTGCCCAAACACCTGAACAAAAGCTTCTAAATATTATGACATGGAAGTAACATATTTATACTCCACAAGAAAAGTAATTTTCTTAGTTTTATAAATTCTCAACTGGTTTTAAGTATGCCTCTTTAAAGGGATCCTCCACCAAATGCGTTTTTTTTTTTTTTTGCATAAGGAAAAAAAATGTAAGTCTAAGCAGGATTTGTTTCTTCTTTAAAGTTATTTGTAAATGTATTTGCTATGGAAGGAAGTGTTTATTTATATTTCTGTTCTTTGGGTATGACTCTAAAAACTCTGAAAATGTACCAAGAATCAGTTGTCCTCAAGCTGGTGTCCGAACCAGAAGTGCAGGGAATGTAAACAACAAAGCTTACACTGCTTTAATTTGCAATTACGTGTAAAAAGCTTTAACATTTTAAATGAATGTATATTGAAAAGTTTCTTAGAATTACATTTTCATTCAATATACAAAAAAAACATACAGTGTTTGGGTGGAGGACAACCACAGGAACATCACTGTCAGCCATGACTTGGGCAGGGACAAATACCTGCCTCTTTCCCCCAAACTGGCCTAGGAATAACCAACTCACTCACCATACATTTTATTTGTTGGAGTCTTTTTGTCTACAGCTTTATTAACACAAAAGATTATTCAACCATAGATAACACATATATCAATAACAGTTATATTAACAACATTATAAACATACAAATATGAACAGTGATATACCATTAACTTTTTAAACCTCTGAAAGGCCCCTGGCAATGGACCCAATTAGGTGCATGCAATCGTATAAGCCACCAGCCGATTGTGCCTTCTAGCATGATGGGTACGCAGGATTGCATGCTACCACCAATACAACATACCCTCCCAGAGACCACCGCTCTTAGAGAGGAACACCACCAACCAAGTTCCATTAACCAACTTGGTACTTGGTAAAAAAACTCCACTTAATTAACTCTCCCCATTGCCAGGGACCCGCCGTCCGGCTGTGACAACGGACTATTCCCTCTCATCACCTCTTGGTTAGTCAGCCCAATACTCACCATTCCACATCAACTTATCCTGTGCCCCACTAACCCAGGCCACAATTGTGACAACTAGCACAAAGGGTTAATACAAGGGAGGGAGGGTGGGACTCCTTTTCTTCTTCCAAAATGGATGCCCTCCTTAGCAGTGCTACACATCCCTTTACAACTCCACCCCCCAACTACGTCACTAAACCCATTGCTAATCCCCTGCCAGGCAGCTTTGTCCCGCCCCTGTCATGCACCCTTTGCCAGCATGCACTGTCCTGGGTTTCACTTTCAAATTAATCTATTCTTTTTATTATTATTATCAAGTATTTTTTTAGAGCACCAACATATTGATGTTTTTGACATGCCAAGGAAAAGTGGAATGAGACCTTCCACTACCCAATTCTAACTAGTAGAGTTCCATACAGCCTGCTTTCTGCACATGCCTATTTGCCCTATCCCGAAATGCATCGTGTTTGTTCTAAAATAAATTAGTTTGAACACATCTGTTTGAAGGGCTAATATGCAAAATTTTCATTTAAAAGAGCTTTACTGTCAATACATGTATCATGAACGATTGTGCATATATATGTCTTGTATTTTCCTTTCTTTCTTCTACCTTTCCTTTCTTTCCTTGCTTTAATTGCTTGTATTGAAAATGATAAATAAAAACTTTAAAAAAAAAAAAGAGCTTTACTGTGGCAGGACAAGGTGCAATGAAAACGGCATGAAGTACCATGTTCTTTTTGCAAATTCCATTTTGGACACAACTCTTTGCACATCTAGAAAAAGTTGCACCACGCTCTATATGTAGCACTGTCTGCATTCAGCAGCTCTACATATTGAAGGAGAAGTAGGTGGGCAGCCTGTGGCATACCCTGCAATGTCACCTAGCTTGCATTTGACATGTTAATCCAACACAAGTTAGAAAATGCAGATTGCACCAACGAATGCTACAACCATAGTTTTTTTTTAAATGAGCCCTAATTGTCATCCTCATTTATTTACATAGATAGTTTATAGCTGTTAATAATTTAATTGGAATGTACATACTGTAGTTGTTATCATAGTTAAATATCATATGATTTCTTATAACTTTCCTTCCTATCTCCCTGTACTTTATCCATAAATGTTAAGGTGATGATCTATCAAGTGCCACCAGCTCTGGAAATTGGAAATCTCACTCTGGTTTTCCATTTAAATGAAATAATGTCTTTCTTATTTTCCCTGTGACATGTCATCTATTTTTAACCTGTTCTGAAATTAAAATTCAGAGCAAAGACTTGGGGACACATCTGTTCACTGCCTATCCAAGATTCTTGAGTTGTTCAGGGTAATCAAGGATGTCATTTCACATAGATTATATATTGGGAGCGAAGTAATACGTGTGACTGAGTCAATTCTCCAATATCTTTCAGCTACCATGATGGATAGTCACAGATAAGGAAATCTATGAGGATAATAATGTAGATGTCTTTTCTCCCTCTCTAAGCTCAGTGCTCTTGAATGTATTCATTTGTATTTATTATATGACGTGATATAAATCCTATTGGAATACCGTTTTGTATATAATTATAACATCTGGCACTTTATTTCTTGACATGCAGTTATTGTGTTCTAAGCTTAAAGGAGACATGCAGGATAAATGATAAAACCCTAATTTTGTAGGCAATTATGAGAAATATATTGTGTTGCTTTTACATGGTGATAAAAATGAATATTATCTTTAGAAATAGCCCCTTTATTAGAGCTCCCTATAGATGTTCTCTGGTCCTTGTCTGTGTTTCAAATGAGGGGGGCAGCCAATCACAGCCCTGCAGTCACACAAGCACAGACAGACTTCAGTTCCCTATCAGGTCCTGCTAGCTGCTGATTGGTTCCTGTCCTACAGTGCAATGATCTGAGAGTCACCGGCTCCCCTGCACAGGCTGGGAATTCAGGGAGCAGGAAGTAAAAGGGAATGGAGGAATTATTAGAGTTTTTGCAGAAATATTCAATAAACTAGCCTGAAACACTATTTTTTAAAGTACAATTCTTCTAAATCTAAATAAGTAAAATGCAGTGGTACTTTTTATTTTTTACACAAAATGTCTCCTTTATGCAAGTTATGCCTAAGTTAAGGTGCTTGATGTAACACATTTTCACTAAGGTTCCAATTTTCAGTTTTGCCCTGCTTCAAAGCAAGATTCTCTGGTGCAGTTGGGACAACTACAGGCCACATGACCTGGCAGACAGGTATGAGATCTGGGAGGCCTATGTTTTACTTATATGTTAAAAAGAGCTTTGAAAACCTGTGGCTGGGTGGATTTCAGTCACGATCAGGTGTTTTACTTATAGCATTTTTTTAGTTTTTAATAATGACCCTAAAAAGGAGACAACACAGATGATTTAGGCCATTAAAATTCAACTGTATTACACGTTTTAAGAACACAAATCATATGGCTACCAGATTTAGTAGTGGCATTATTTAGGATATTCAATCAACCATCAATTTCCACATAAATATATATAATTGAATATAGCATTTTACATCTCTCTGGATAAAAAGACAATGGAACTAATGATGTACACATCAACTTAAAGTCGACCTGCTCCTGTCCTGCACCCACCCGCTTGTAACCCACACCCAAGGCGAACACTACTTGGCACTTCTATTTATCGACCTGCACCCCACCCGCATGACATCATGAAAGGGTTTGGGCGGGAATGGCATGCATCCATAATAATGGGCTACAAGAAGCAGAAGCCAGCGACCCAAAAACATTGTGCAGAAGTCGTCCTAAACCCACCCGACCGGCAAGTAAACTTGTGGGTCCCACGGGTATCGGGTCGACCTGCACCTCACTAATTGTAACAATCTTTTTATGGTTATTATGAGAAATACTATACTAAAATACATGGGATAAGACAAAAAAAACTGGAACAATCAAAATTACCAAATTAAATTCCATGTTTAGTAAACAAATAATTTAGCTGCACATTGGACAGTAAATAAATAGACTGCATGTCCTACTAGACCGGTACCTAATATAATGAGTTACATCCAGACAATAGAAGCATGGAACTTTGATAAATCATATGCCATGTCCAGTTTGACTAGTTACAACAGACCAGATTTTCTTTCTTATTAAAGCATATTGTTTATATTTGCTTTGGATAATGTTCAAAATATACTACTAGCTTTATAGTTACCTCATGTAGGTCCTTGTGATTCTAAACTACCCCTCCATTAGTTAGTCTCATTATTATTGTAGTGTAAACCTACACACTTTTACTTCCATCTATAGTAGTTGTTTCTTATATTTGTTGAGACATGTTCCTATAGCAGATACTGTAGATCCTTCCCTTTAATTATGTCTTCTTTCTTCTTATTGCCCTCTCTTCTCTTCATATGGATTTTCTCACTGTTGCTTTTATCACATAGCCTCTAAATGTGTAATGAGAGGAAAACACCTAAACATGCCTGAGCTGTATTAATAAATGGTTTGGTTTAGCAAAAATGTATTTGACGCATCTCTGACTTCTTTTATTAGTGGGGTGTGAAAATAAGTGAGTACATGTGAAAATATGAGTCATATGAACTGCTGTGTTTCTTTTAAGTATATGTAACAAATGAGGAATATATATATATATATATATATATATATATATATATATATATATATATATATATATATATATATATATCGTACAATACTGTCAATGACCAGAATACTCAGATTAAAATTATTTAAAGGGCATGTAAAGGCAAAAAAATAAAATCCCATTTTTACTTTCTTTAATGAAAAATGAACCTATCTCCGGTATACTTTAATAAGTATACCGTTTTTATAAGAAACCTGACTGTATGCAGTGAAATTCTCCCTTCATTTACAGTTGTGGATAGGAATTGTCAGACAGTCCCTAACTGCTCTGCAGGGAAACAATCATACTTATGAACAGCAGGGGGAACCCCGCCTTACTTCCCAGCCATGCAGAACTCAAGCAGCTTTGTTTATGACGATCCCTAAGCAGCCCAGACCACACTGAGCATGTGCACAGTCTTAGTCTTGTGTAGGGCCCTATAGGGAATACAGGAGTTAATCTTTTCACCATTTCCTTGGGTTAATGGGTAGAATCCCTGTTACAGAATAACCTTTACAGTGATAGGCTGAGAGATTTGATGACACTGCTCTGACTCACTCCTATATAGTGTGTGCAGGGAGTGGCCTCTTCCTCTTTTGCCTCCAGCTGGATGTGCTCAGGGGGACTGAGTGCAATAGGCCCAGAAGAAGGCATGTGTCCAAGTCGGGGACCAGGTAACCCCGTGAATGAGGAGCAGATATACTAGGGCAGACTTGTCATAGTCTCTCTAGGAGAGAAAGGCAGATAGGATAGAGAGAGAGAGCAGCTGAAGCTCCAACAAGGATTTGCAGCAAGGGAGTAGCTTCCCAGAGGCTGTGTGTTGCCTCCAGTCAGGGACCTCAGTGAAGAGGGACTGTAGGGTAGAAGCTGCTTTCCTGACAACTTCCAGGAGGGAAACGTTGTACTGCATTTGCCTGTGTACTCTCTGTGTGAGCCTGCCTTTGATCTGTGTGAACTCTCAATATGTTGTTTTCCTCAACTCCTGTGTGAGTATTAAACCTGTGGTCATTTGCCCTTTTTGGCATAATAAACCGTTCCTGATTGTTAAGAACCTCCTGGCGCCCAAGTTGTTTTTGTGTGCACAGTAGCCTGGGGGGGATGTAGTTGCACTGCACCATAGAGGGAACACTTCCACTTAGCGAAGGCCCTGCCCTGGGTGTAAGTCGCGTGTAACCCATGCTCTAGTGTTCTAGCTGGTGAATTAACCCCGAGTGGCCCAAATAGGTGTTACACTTGCATAGATGTTTAATAAAGTTACAAGATGGTGACCCCCTGTAGCCAACTTTGAAGCATAAATTATTTGTTTTATTAGGCTTGTGGTGCAGTCAGTTCATGTTTATATTTAGTATACAAAATACAGCATTTCTAGCCTTATTCTATTTCAGACTTAAAATGCCCTTTAAGGATTGCCTTCACTATGATTTAATACATTATACAATAAAAGAATTCCCAAATGTAGTGATTTGTCGTGATCTATAAATTATACAAGTTCCCAGACTGTGGGTCTGGCTCCTTGGGGAGAATGATCATTTGCTCTCATATATATTTTCTGACTAGATATTCTTGAAGCAGGGCCCTGATCAAAGGTTGGACCTTTAGCTTTTAAGCACACAGGCAGATTCGGGGAGATTTAGTCGCCTGGCAACTAATCGCCTCTTCTGTGGGGCGACAATTTCCTCTGCCTCACGAGGAAACTTCGGTCAACTTAGGAAATTGAATTGCCGCAAGTACATTGGCGCTGGGGTTTTGTCATTATAGCAGGCAGCAGGCAGGGGGAAGGCAGTTCTTTAGAAATAGCCCCTTTATTAGAGCTCCCTATAGATGTTCTCTGGTCCCTGTCTGTGTTTCAAATGAGGGGTGGGCAACTAAATTTCCCTGAATCTGCCCGTGTGCTTGAACCCTTAAAGGACGAGGAAAGTCTGTTTAACATTAGGATTTAGAAGATAAGTATACCTGCAATCAGATCAAAAATGAAAATCACTCACTTTGATAGAATTTAGCTGTGGCAGAGCTTTACTTTTTAAAAAAACTTATGTACACAAAACTCCCACAATCCATCGCTCCTTCACACCAAGACCATGTTCATGCGCAGAAGTGTTGACCTAAAAGCTGCCCATGCGCAGTAAGAGAAATCTGGAATAATAGCCTGTTAAAGGAGACATATAACACAACTGAAACCCCATTCCAATATTGTAGGCAATATTGAATAATATAGGGTGCTGATTTTGCTTGGGGCTAAAAGTTATCTTTAAACAAGCCCCCTTTATTGGAGCCCCCTATAGATCTCCTTGTCTGTGTTTCACGTGAGAGGCGGGTATGTCCTAAAGGTGGGTGTGGACACATGGACAATACTATATAAAACAACATTTCATATGATATTCAGTGCGTGTATGGTGGGAGCCAACTTATATCGGCAGAACACTTGGATATCGGTCGGTACATCGATTGGCCAGGTCGGAAAATTTTGATTTGGCGCCTGGACACCTGAACATCAACCACTGTTACTGTTGAATTGTCAGATACAGGTAGAATTCTATTGTTTCCATCTGTATATCTGATGATTTAGCTCTAACATGTCTGTATTAAAAATCGTCCCAGGAAAGATCATAATTGTTAAATATATAGCCATCTTAATGGCTGCTGCCAGAAGTACAGTAGGAGGGGGGTGGCCAATAGCAGCGCTGCAGTCACATAAGCAAATAGGCTTCAGTTCCCTGTCAGGTCAGCCTAGTTGCTGATTGTTTCCTATCCTACAGTATAATCCACTGTCCCTTTCTTCTTTTTCACACAATGGGTTCTGTGAGAAAAAGTGGTTTATCATGTTAAAGGTCATGGACGAGATTTAATTCAAGGAGAAAAACCTTTTCTCATAATTCAGTTTGTTTTTTTTCCATAGGCTTTAATAGTGTTTTCACGTGATAAAAAGTTTTTTTGAATTGCATCTAAATTGAATGTTGTGATAAACCTTTTTCTCACTGAATTGAATCTAGCCCAATATTTCTCCTTTAAAAATAACAGTTGTGAAAGGCCTTTTATTATATTTGGCAAATAGTAATGGTAACAGTGTGTCTGCATCAAAAATATGCAGTACTTCCTATTTTTTCCTCTGTTGTCAATTTGCATTATATCCACAGTGGAGCACAAAAAATACAACAAGCAATTAGTTAAGTAGTTTACCCATATGATTTTTCTCTTTTTCTTAGGGTCAAAGGCTGTATATCATAATTATTTGCTCTAGCAACTTGTCACTGGGTACATGGGTTAATTTAATTTTTATGACCATAATCCCACAGGAATCGTAATAGGTTTAGAAATTATTGCTCAGCAGTCTCTTTTAATACTTTTTAGTTATAACTAGGAATTCTCCTGTGGATTATGCTGTTGGGTTTCCAGTAAGTGCAACTTAATAGAATTTGGGAAAATAAGGAAAATAATGTTTATAAAACAAACCCATGCATTTGAATTACATTTAGCTTCAGTATTGTGCAAACAAGGTGTATATATGATATTAATGGGTGCCACAATTAAATCAAGATCAGTGATAAACATTATAAAATTATAAAAGTTATTATTATAAAAGTACCATGAAAGAATTGTTCTTGGTCTCTTTTAAGCATAAATAATCATAATCATTATGTGCCTATTACAACATTCATGTTATACTGTATACTACGCAGATAAAAAAATCTGGAGTGAGGTGCAATCCACAGTATTAGTGATGGACGAATTTATTCTCCAGGCACAAATTCGCAGCAAATTTGCCCGTTTCGCCGCAGGCAAATAAATTTGTGAATTTGCATCTTGATCTCAACGCCAATTTAGAAACCGGCAACGATAAATGCCCATTGACTTTGACGCGGACCCCCATTTTGACGCCAGCAAATTGTCACCAGCGTCAAAATCACTGTTTTGCAAATTTTCATCAGTTTCGCATGAAATCTGCAAAATTAGTGGCGAAGCGAAACGGGACAAATTCGCCCATCACTATACAGTATCAGGGGCACAGGCCACAGGCTACCTTATAGCATTAAATTGTAGAGAGAGACACAGGTTATTCGGTTACTGTGGTATATAGACAATCCCATAAATGTAGAAAAATTATACTGGTTCTGTAACCCAGACTAAGCAAGCAAATATTTACATTTACATCCATTTTTATGGCTTTCAATTGTTTTCTGGGTAACTGCATTGAAGCAAATCTGCCCAATGATGTCTCTCCAAATGCTTAGTTATCTGTAATTTAAATGTAATTGCAGTGGATTTATCCATATGCCTACAAGTATACCATGGGGCAAATTCACTAACCTGCGGAAATTCGCCAGCGACAGCTTCACTCACATCGCCACACTTTGACAGGCGAAAATTCGCCAGGATAACGCTAATTCACTAAAATGCGGATTTGCGTTCAGGGCGCCGAACGATGGCAACGTTTCGCTAGCTTTAATTCGGCAAGCAAAGTGAAGTTGCGCTAGCTTTGGCTAATTTGCATATGGCGGGAAGTTAAAGTACAATGGACGTATATGTTGTAGCAAATACATTACATTACACAAGCCCAGGGAACCCTAATAAAAGAAAATAGAGATGTTATAATGCCCTATTCATGAGCCCAGGAAATGTAGGGGGGAAGCCGGGTCCCCTAAAAAAATGTACTATCTTTTGCAGCCTATCACCCTGAAAAACTGAAAAGTAGCCAGCGTTTTTGGGACTTTTTTTTTATGAAGTCCTATCTACTCTATTGCACTTCGCCTGGTCTGAGGTGGCGAAGGCAAGTCTGGCGCAAGAGGTAACGTTCATTTAAATCCACATCTTAGTGAATTTGAAAATATGATAATTCGCCTGGCGTTAGAGTGCGAAGTAGTGCTACAGTCTATCTCCTTCTCTAGCGATTTTACGCCTGCGCCCGTTAGTAATTCGGCGAAGTGCCAAAATGACGTCACACTGGGAAATTTTCGCCAACGTTAGTCGCTTTGACCTTTAGTGAATTTCCCCCATGTCTATGTATAACAGACAGAAATATGTCAATGCATTGATCGCATTTACGTAAACAAGTGAGTAAGTTGGCCAGTCGCCAGTCAGCAGGCAATATGAGATCTGCTTCTGTGGGAGACAAATCAACGCCTACTACATTATTTTAAAAAGTCTTTGCTAAACATTTTGTCCAGAAGTTAAACACAAACCACAATCTGCTAATCTGGCCTTGTGGGTTTATACTTGAATGACGTGTAATGACTAGAGCCAGAGATATTATTTACATTGTACAGGTAGTTGAGTTTTGCGAGTTGTGTATTTTACATTTAAAAGAACACTTTTTCTGATTTGTTTGGTTTCTACGGTATTCTGTATACTCTTTTGCTAAAGCATTGTTTTTAATTAATAGTGATTTTGCTGTTTGTAATTATACTATGCTGTGCGTTTAATAAATTTTCCAGCTCAATCTGGCCACAGCTAATTGCATTGCATTTCAGCTAACACCTAGAAGATGTCTTGCATGTAAATGTGTATAATGTAATGAACATCGGTATAATAAAGGCAGTGTCATATGTGTGCTTTAAAACGTACAGCAAGATTCATATCTTTAATAAGTGCTTGCAATGCATGCCGAGGAATAACGCCATAATAGCATTTCATTTGTTCATCAAATTATATTTTTTATGTTTTAGTATATCCTAAAAGGATATAATAAAAGGTACCCTGTATAACAAAAGGAAAAAGCTAGAATAATTAGTTTTAGTGCTGCCATGGTTCCATTCAAAGTGTTGTTCCATTAAATGGCTTAATGTCAAGTAATAAATAGATATCACATTTTGCCAAATATACATGATACTAAATGACTGTACAGACATGTTTTGGCTCTGTAGCATGTAGAAATTGGTGTTACAGGCAGGCACACAGTGCAATCCATATGGCATAGAAGCTTTTCTGGAACATTCATATCAGGTGTCTAATAGAGATCTGAAGAATTTTAAGGTACGTTCAGTATAACTTCATGACCAGCAAACTGGTTCCCAGTACTTAGAAAAAATGAACAAAGCATTTGCTGCATCTTGATCATTTTTCTCTGCAGTAGTAATGCTGAAGGCCTGCATAAATGGACCTCAAATTATGGCCTTAATAATAGCTTGTGTCGTGTCATGTAGGCTTCCTATATGTATTGATCAACATTTTGTTAACATTCATAAAATTAAGTAATTAGGCAGTGACCTTAATACTAGAAAGTATTATGTTCTTCTGCAATTTGTTTGAGCTGTCATGCCTTCCCTTTCCTTATAACCAATCAATCAACTAGTGTGGCATATTGGATTTCCTCTACACACTACACCAGGGGTCCGCAACCTTTTTTACCATGAGCAACAGTCAGATTTAAAAGGAATTGGGGAGCAACATAAACATGAAAAATATACCTGGGGTGCTGAATAAGGGCTGTGATTGGCTATAGTGATTGGCTATTTGGTAACCCTATATAGACTGTCAACCTACAAAAGGCTCATTTTGGCAGTCCACGTGTTTTTTATACAACCAAAATAAGCGTCCAAGTCAGTAATTAAAAAATAAGCACCTGCTTTTAGGACACGGGGAGCAACAGTCAAGAGGTCGGACAGGAACATGTTGCTCACGAGCCATTGATTGGGGACCACTGCTCTACACCATCCTATTAAGGTATATAGATTTGTATAGTATAGTTTATTCCTACAAATTTGCTCCAGCAAATGCAGAGTTCTGATTTGTTTAAGCTATGAAGAGTACCAGTTAAAGTTACTGTGTGTGCACTATTGCTGCCAAGAGAATTGGTGTTGGTTGACTGTTCTGTAGGCCTATATTCCAAGTGATGGTTGCTTCCTATGACTGATGTCAAGACATGCACATTGCTAATTTGAAATTGGAGTCTGATAAGAGAGGTTGTCGCTACAGTTTGAATTTTTCAAGGTTTTTTATTAGTAATTACCAGTTTTTAATGAGTTTTATCTGAAGTATGACATATTCAAAGTCATGGGAATATTTATATATATAATGGATAATGTGCCCTGTCCTTTGTACTCTTTAAGCAAAGGGGGCTTTCGATTGCAAAGGGATGGAGAAAAACAACACATTTTGGCATAGGTTCAAGTACTAAATCCATTCATTTGTGGATTTTAGACATGTGAGGCATGCCATTTTTAATCACATAATTAGGTATAATATTATTATAATTGCCTTGATATAATGCCTGTTTAATTTTTGATACACGTAATAGGGACTTCCTTAATTTTCATAAAACTTGAGCAACATACCTAGCTTTGCTTTTTACCACAACTCCTTCAACTCCTAATCTTCATTATTATTACGGTCCCATAATGCAACCTCTTCTGATGCATAAGGCTATGTGGTCTGTATTAAGTCATACACTTTCATTACCTTAAAACAGTCGTCCCCAACCTTTTTTTTTACTTGTAAGTCACATTCAAATGTAAAAAGAGTAGGAGAGCTACACAAGCATGAATAAAGTCCTTGGGGTTACAAATAAGGGTTCTGATTGGCTATTTGATAGCCCCTATGTGGACTGGCAGCCTACAAGAGGCTCTGTTTGGCAGGACACCTGTTTTTTATATAACCAAAATTTGCCTTCAAGTCTGGAATTCAAAAATAAGCTACTGCCTTGAGGCCACATCATCATCATTAATATGTAATTTTTTTTTTCAATGTTAAAAAATTTACTAACTTTTCCTCCATAGGTCACAGGAGGAAGACCCAAAGAAGCTTGTTGAATGTTCTGGATTTATTCATTGTGTGAAAGAAAATACATTATTATGTTTACTATATCAAGATTGGTATAGTATCAAGAATTTTGCTGAAACAAATTTCAGATGGTTTTGCAAACCATAACAATACTTGATGGATGCCTGTCTTTTTAAAGTCATGTATTATTTTACCATGTAATATTGATTTCATCCCAATGAGAGAATTACAGGTTGTGCAATGCCATTACCATAAAACCATTCACTGGCTAATAAATGGCATTAGCTACGTCAGTATAGTTAGCATTGTAATAACCACAAATCATGCTGAAAGCATTATTAAACTACTGGGTTATCAATTTCAAGGCAAATACTGATTAATGACTATAATCAGGCAGAGTACTTTTACTAGCCAAAAGAAATTAAATAAAACATCAGACTGATTATAATAAGAATCTGTTTTTAAATTCTGGTCATTCTTATCTGAATACAGTGGGACAATTTTATGATTAACGTTAGTGGATGTATTAGAAGTAACAAAGGAGCAAAAGCTGCAGCAGAGTAAAAAACACTTTGGGGTTGTCACTATATATTACTCATTTTTTATATATTGTATGGCTCAGTTATCCCCTATTCTGTCCTTTCTCGGATGAAGCATTAAAGGAACAGTAAAACCAAAAAATTAAAGTGTTTTAAAGTAATTAAAATATCATGTACTGTTGCCCTGCACTAGTAAAACTGATTGAAAGGCTACATGGCACAGGTTAAATAGTGGATAACAGATAACATTATGTTCTACAGAGCTTATCTGCTATCTGCTGTGTAACCTGAGGCTTTTCTCCCATTACTACACGGCAGCTTATTTATATAAACAATAGTAGTGTTTCTGAAGCAGACAGCAGTTTTACCAGTGCAGGGAAACACTGCATTATATTTGTATTACTTTAAAACAATTTAATTTTTTGATGTTATTGTTCCTTTAAGGCACGGGTCCCCAACCACAGGGCCGCAGACAGTCCTGAACTGGGCCGACGAGCCTAGCCCGCAATTGACGCAAATTGGACGCTCAGTTAGTGCTGTCCCGTCCGACCTCCTCCCAACCCCTCCCGACCCCTGCGACCCCATTCTAACCCCCCCGATCCTTCCCAACCCCCTGGACCTTGCTAAAAAATTTCATTAACACCGGTCCCTGGGCCAAGAAAATGTTTGGGACCACTTTTTTAAGATCTCTTTCTGTTTTGCTAATTTTATTCCATTGCTCCTGTATGCAGGAAATGTATGTAAATTACTTTAAAACCCAAAAGCTACAAGTAACATGAAATATTTCCATATAAATGGCACTCAGAGATGTCATCAGTCAAAACTGGTCCTTAGTAATGTCATTAGTGAATCCTCAGTGACTAGTGTAGCATAAAAATGGAATGTAACCATAAAGGAATGTATCCTTTAGTTTAGAATATAAAAATATTAGAGGAGCTCTGTGATTGTAACTTTATAATGTCATTGAAGTCATTGGAGGCTTCTAATATCTCTTTATTATAGGATATTTATATTTTTATATATAAGCTGGAATTTAACCCTGCTTTGGGAGTGGATTGTTGCTGCTGTTGCAGATGAGTGGCAGAACTGAGGTGCCACAAGTATATTCCCAGTTATCTGCGTGGCTGTGGGTAAGCAAAAGCTATATGTATTAAACTTCCCTAGCTATACTGAAGGAGTAACTGACTGCAGTTTTGCAAAATGCGTCCTTTTCACTTGACATGGAGCTATTTACTTGTGGACATTGACTCAGCCCACTAAAGAAACCCTAGACTAACATGTTCATGGTCACTCTAATTCTGGGGTTCGCTTGTTTCAAAGAGTACACTTCAGAGCAGGCTGATGGGGCACAGTTGTGTCAAGCTGCAAGTTACAAAGGAGAATGTATGAAACCAAGTACCTTTCTGAATAGAATGATTGTGTCTTCATTTTGAATTCAAAGTAGTGCTTTGCCCTTTTGTTTCATAAATGAGCCCTACTAACTTTAACACCCACTGTAGCAAAGTAAATATTTGCTTATGAAATTATAACTAGACTTGGCTGGCTAAAAGTCTGATGATTGGTTGCTAGGGGTTAGTTAGGGTTGCTGGGGGTTAGGCTAGGGCAAAGTGTATCCCTGTTGGTGCACAATCATCTTTAATCAGAGTGGGTGGCAGTTCCAGACAACACTTCTTTCCCTTCCCCACCCCTTCCAGCCCAATTGCAATCCTTTGTACCAACTCTAACTGCAATTTAAAGTAAGGTAATTTATGAAGAGTCAGATGATAACCTGGTGTCTCACAAACGCTCACATTCCAAAATTATAGCTAGCAGTTTCCTCATTTTTTTGAATGTTCTATCACCCACTTTGCAGCCAGTTATTTATATACACAAACAGTGTTAGCTATCATTCCAGTCCCAAATGAGAACACATTTCTTTCATTAAAGCATTATTTGCATACTTTAAAGGATGTTTGATTTTCTGTATTTCAATGCAAGCTGTGGCAAGAGCTGCTAAATTAACAAAATATTCATTACATGGAATGTTTCACTTGTCATTAGCCTATGAAATCAGGTTAGTTATAAAATAACAGAACAAGAGATGTGTCTTTCACCTAATTCATCTTTAGCTTCTATGTTGTGTTACATTTCAGACTAGTACTTCCACCCTGTAAAAGTATAATCTTTGAAGTTCAATGGTTTTAACTATGTCAGTAGAACAGTCAATAAACAACATTTGTAGGAGGTCTCAATACATTAAGAGGTATCCAGTGGAATATGAAATTATTTTAAAGTAGAAGGAAAGGCTAAATTTACATAGGGGTGCTAAAAGTTAGGCACCCCCAAGTGATTGTATATACTCACCTGAAACCCCAGGCCAGTGCTCCTATCAGCAGAAAACTGCACCGGTCCAGGGGTTATTTCATTGAGAACCACGTAGCAATCTTCTTTCTTTGCATGCACAGTAACGTGAAAAGCCGAACTTTAATGAAAAAGTTGCCTATTTTGTTCTAGAATTTGAAGAAAGAAGAAGAAGGAAGCCGATCTCTCCGTGGTGCTCGCTAGAAGAATCCCCATACCGGTGCAGTTTTCTGCTGATAGGAGCATCGACCCGGAGTTTCAGGTAAATATATACAATCACTTGGGGGTGCCTAGCTTTTGGCGCCCCCAAGTAAATAGGCCTTTTCTTCTCCTTTAAAGGAGAAGGAAAGGTTAAAACTAAGTAAGCCTTATCAGAAAGGTCCATCTAAATATACCAGTAAACCCCCAAAGTAATGTTGCTCTGAGTCCCCCGTCAAAAGAAACACTGCTTTTCTTTCCTTCTATTGTGTACACATGGGGTTCTGTATCAGACTTCCTGCCTTCAGCTTAAACCTCATTGCCCTGGGCAAGAGCATGCTCAGTTTGCTCCTCTCCCCCCACCCCTCCCTTCTCTACTGTAATCTGAGCCCAGAGCAGGGAGAGACTCAGGCAGGAAGTGATGTCACACCACATTAATACTGCAGCTCCTATTCTAAACAAACAGAGAGTTTCTAGAGCTTTTTACTCAGGTATGGTAAAATATTCTACAGAATAAATATAGCATTCTAGCTTGCACTATTGCAGCTAATCTATTGGCAATAAAATGCCTCCGTAGCTTTCCTTCTCCTTTAAGACTAACCAAATGAATATGTGTTATATCCTCACTGCAATTGGCTAAACCCTGTTTCAGGCTTTGTGTCCTGAAGGCACTTCTAATTAAAGGGTTGGTTCACCTTTAAATTAACTTTTAGTATGTTATTGAATGGCCAATTCTAAGCAACTTTTTACAATTGGTCTTCATCGTTTATTTTTTTTCTAGTTTTTTAGTTATTTGCCTTTTTATTTGGATTCTTCTCAGCTTTCAAATGGGGGTCACTGACCATCTAAAAACAAATGCTCTGTAAAGCTACACATTTATTGTTATTGCTTTTTATTACTCATCTTTCTATTCAGCTCCTATTCATATTCCAGTCTCTTATTCAAATCAGTGCATGGTTGCTATAGTGCTACGCAATATGTTAGCGCTATAGAAATACATGTTAATAATAATAATAGGCTAATTTGGACCCTAGCAACTTGAATGCTGAAATTGCAAACTGGAGAGTTGCTGAATAAAAAGCTAAATAACTCATAAATGAAAACCAATTGCAAATTGTCTCAGAATATCACAATCTACATCATATTAAAAGTTAATTTGAAGGTGAACAACTCCTTTAAAATCTTTATCTAACTTCAGTCATCAAGTTGTCATGTATAATTTGCAAGCAGGAAACTGTATTATCACATACTTTGGTTGTCTCAACAGGTCTAGAATATTTAGCCTGCCTGCACTGTGCACAGACTTTATATAATTACAATTAGTAAATAAGGTTTGTGTATAACATATAAACAGTAATAGTGTTGCCTCCCTATCCAGTCCCTAGACCTCACAGTGACTCTAGGAAAGCAATATAATTCTTGATGTTTACAAACTATATACTTTTTCAAAGGCAAAGGAAAGCAGTTCTGTGTCTAATTATGTGTCTAATAAAAATTCAAACTCAATGGTTGGCAAAAGTGACATGCTTTTCGATACGTTGTATTGACTGCTTTCATGCAAACTGATTTGTCTGGCTGGTCTAGAAAACAAATGTGCAAGCAAGCTTTAACTTTGCAGATAATACAAATATTTGTATTAGAGATTTAATATTCTGGACATATCAGCCTGCACCTGACTAATATCAATTTTCAGGTTTTTTCTGAAACATCTAATTTATTCTTCACAGTGACAGGTAAACTGTGTATATTAGTGTAAAAATAGATGAATTGGACGCCAGGAGGTTCTTGAATGGTAAAACAGGTGAGATGGTTTATTGAAACAAATATGCAAAGGCAATTGACCACAGGTTTACTCATGCAGAAGTTGTAGCAGGACTTAGCATATCACAGAGGAGGAAGGATAGCATGATGATGATGCAGCATGCACAGATGTCACTCCCATAGTCAAATAGTAGGCAGAATATCTCACTCTCAAAGTGTAAGGGGTATGGGGTTACCTGTGCGGCGGGTCGCCCGCCGCGCCGTCGGCGGGGACGCCCGCCGCATGGTCCGTGAGCGGGCGCATCTTTGATTCTAGGGCAGGCACGCTGGCGCATTTGCGCCAGCACGTTTTTGGCGCATGTTTGGCGCGAAATTTGAATCTATATAAGGCCCATTCTGTCTCCCAGCCAGTGCCCGTGATAGAACTTTGTTTCTAAGTGGTTTCTGAGCCTAGTGCATCTGTTCCTGTTATTCTGTATCTTGATTATCCGTGTTTGACCCTGCCTGTATCCTGACTACTCTGAACTCTGTATCCTGACCCTTGCCTGCCTACGACAACTCTTCCTGCTTAACCCCTTGATTGACAACCCGGTTTGACCCTTGTCTGCCTGACGATTCTGATATCAGCCTGCCTTGACCCAGCCTGTCTGACCATCCTTCTGCCTAATCCTTTTGTACCGTGACCTTCGGCCCAAAAAGACTTTGCTAACAGCCGTGCCCCTTCGCCAGCCAGAGCATCTCGCCTTGCACCCCTCGTTAAGTCCAGGTGGCACCCAAGTAAGCTGAGGGCTCCTCCCGAAGCCCAACGGTGGTCACACTACTGGTGAAGCCGAGCCGAGACCAGGGTGCTTGGCATTTGTTCTGGTATCGGGTGCCGGCCGTGACACAAAGACCAGTCACCAGTGTGAAACAGGATCAATCAGGTAGAGACCAGGCAGTCCTCTGCTAACCTGAATTCCCAATCTCTGAGTTCCCTACACTAAAGGCAACCTTAGAAGCCTTTGGGAGGCTACTCCCTGCTATTCTCCTTGATGGAGCACACAACTGCTCATACTACCTAAATCTGGCTATCTCTCTCTCTCCTAAAGAGACTATTACAGATCTGCCCTAATGATAGCTAATCCTCATTCACGGGAGAGCCTGGTTTCCGACTTCAGCACCAAAGGTACAGGTCCCTTTGGGGTAAATGGCTTTACTGGGGCCTTGGTGATCCCAGGTTCAATGGGAAACACCTAGCAGCACAGACACCAGGAGCCAAAGAGGAAGAGGCCACTCCCTACACAGCACTATATAGCAGTGTGGCAGGGGATTGTCATTTCACTCTTTGTCCAATAGGTGAGGGTGTTACACTTAACCAATTGCAAGGGATAAGAGAAACTAGATAGAAAACTCTATAGGGATAGGATATCCTATAGGTCCCTACACACACACACATATATATATATATATATATATATATATATATATATATATATATATATATATATAATCAAAAAGAAAACTGCACCAAACAGGTCTTTATATGAAAAAAACAAAAGGTTTTATTTGATCAACGTTTTGGCTCAACAGCTGGAGCCGTCTTCAGGAACTAAAAATTGTGCATACAAACAAACAAACATAAATACCTCCATTACCCACCAAACAGGAAGTGACAAGTGAGCAAGTGGGAGTGTACATACTTGGACCTCTAGTGACGTGTTAGCCAGGCCCAGACTGGCAATCTGTGGGTTCTGGCAAATGCCAGAGGGGCTGCTATAAAGTGCCATAGAAAGTCATTATTTAGTGGGCTGGTGGGGTCAGTTTGGGCCTCTGTGTAGGCTGATTGGGCCTCTTTGTACCTGAAATGCCAGGGCCTATTTTGACTCTCAGTCCAGCCCTGCGTGTTACCCTTCCCCTTCAATTAAACAATAATAAATAATAAACAATACCTAGCCAGAATGTGGGTTATTGGCTGCCAGTGATATGCGTGACTTCATGTAAAAAATAAAAGATTAAAATTTGTACACTCCCACTTGCTCACTTGTCACTTCCTGTTTGGTGGGTGTAGCGCTATAGTAAACTGACTTGTGCTAGGGCAGTTTTAGCTACTTTCCGTTGTGGGCTGAGACCACAGATGAGCTCTCTTTCTCAGGGGTAAGCCCTCGCAACGCGGTGGAGGCAGGGTGTAGTGTAACTGTAACCAGGTGCGATAGCACAATGATGGGCGCCAGTAGTTCTTTAACAGTTGAACAAATAACTGTATTTATTGAACAATAGCACATAGATCATTCAGCACATTGATCCACAATGGAGTATAGAACATACACAGCAGCATAAAGGAAGCATATACTCACAGCACGTATAGGCTGAATACCCACAGGCTAGGGAATATACAGCAGAGAGTAAGTTGACAGCATGTGATGGGTATTGCCCAGTTTTCAGGATATCTTCCAGTGGCAGACTAGGGGAACTCCTATCATCCCTATCGCAACGCTTGGTTCCTTACTCTGGGTCAGTAATACCCTGGGATCTTAATCCCTCTAATCTCCTCGGCAGAGCCTTGAGCTGCTCAACTAAATAACCTCTCTATCACTCCTAGAGTGATCTATAAAACGAGTATAGCTGTCTAATTACTAGGGCCAAGGCGCCTAGGGTCAACACTACCCATTCCCTTCCAGCCTGCTTGGTTGGGCTAAAGCAATGGACCCAGAACACATGGTTCCTAAACCTTTTATACTCTGGCACAGTGCCATCTGGTGTACACTGTGTGAACTACAGGGGTTACATAAGCACAAGGTCCCCATAAGACCCACTAAGGTGTCCATATTACTAGGGATGTGCCTGTGTGTAAAGTGTAAGGGTGTCTAAGATTTTCACATCCCTACATGGGTAATGGAGGTATTTAAGTTTGTTTGTTTGTATGCACAATTTTTAGTTCCTGAAGACGGCTCCAGCTGTTGAGCCGAAACGTTGATCAAATAAAACCTTTTGTTTTTTTTCATAAAAAGACCTGTTTGGTGCGGTTTTCTTTTTGATTTTATATATATATATATATATATATATATATATATATATATATATATATATATATACACAGAAATTGCTATAGTTAAATGCATTTCAGTAAAAGTTAAACAAATCTGACTATTGACTGATGGAAAACAATCTGGTAGAAAATAACATTATTTTAAACCCAGGCAAACCACAATAAAGGTATAGGATCTGTTATCTGAAACCCATTATACAAAAAGCTCTGAATTACAGGAAGGCCATCTCCCAAAGATTCCTTTTTAGTCATACAATTCAGATTTTTTTTAAAAAAAAATTCTCTAATAACAAAACAGTACCTTGTACTTGATCCAAACTGAGATATAATCTATCCTTATGTGAAGCATAACAATCCTATTGGGTTTATTTAATGTTAAAATGATTTTTAGTGGGCTTTAGGTGCGGAGATCCAAATTATGGAAAGACACCTTATCCAGAAAACACCAGGTTCCAAGCATTCTGGATAATAGGTCCCATACCTGTATATAAAAAGGCATAAAAAATCAGTTCACACTAAAGGAAAGTATTGGCACACTTTTTTATTATAGTTTACACTTTACTATAAAACTATGATATTGCATATGTTGTTAATTATTAAAGGAGAACTCCACAAAAACATAACCTAAGCTTTTGAAAAGTAAATATAATTTCTAGCAACTTTGCAATGTACATCAATTGAAAAATGCAGACTTTTCATGATTTATAATGGTTTCTGACAGTTCCCTAAGCCCTCTGCTATTCTGCTGATCTGTCTGACTACTTTGCTGAGCTGTCTGACTACTGTTGCTTTGTATCAGAAGCCATCTGTCCTTAGCCTGTAGCCTCCAAACCCCACAATTCGCTGCACGTGTGATTTCAATAAGGAACAGAACATCACAGTGCAATGCATTGTGGGTTATGTAGCTCCAGCATGCTGACAGTAAGCTGTGGAGTAGTTGTTACAATTTGTAACATCAGTGTTTAGTCCCTCCTTCCCTGCCAGGATTTCAAACGATGCAGAAAGAGAAGAACTGTTAAACAGCTGGATTTCAGCATAGAAAATGGCAATTATTTATACTTTTTGAAGAAACAGGTAACTGTGATGGGTATATTAGGGGTTTCTGTGTTATGTGGGCCTCTTCATCAAATTTAGTTTGGAAGCTGGTGTTCCCCTTTAAAAGAGAATTCATCCTGTAATAAAAAACCCTCCCCCCCCCTACCCTGGGTAGACCCCCCTCCCTCCTGCCCCCTAGCCTACCTGCCCCCGGGCAAATGCCCCTAATTTTTTACTCACCCCTCAGTGCAGATTCTGGCCTTGGAGTTCACGGCAGCCATCTTCTTCTTCTCCAGTAATTTTCATGTCTTGACGACATTTTCGGCGCATGCAGAGATGGAGTAAATTTCCGGTCCTGAACAACTGCACATGTGCCGAAACTTCTGAAAGAGACAGAAGAAAAGCCATCTGCATAGGCAATTAATTCCCAGAACCTATCTCGCTGTATATATGTTTGATTTGACCATGTACTGTATTCCCTGTAATATCCCCTGTAAGCTGAACCTATGGTCATGTTCTATATAGGAACCAATCATAAAGGTTGATGTTTGTATAATATCCCCTGAACAATTAAATAGGGGTTCTATTGTAATTTGCTTGTCACAAGATCTAAATTCAAGTACTCAAAGCCCAAATATCCCAGAGGATCTGTATAGCCAGGTATAAATAATCTTGGAAACTTGTGTTAAACTGGTCCTTGCTTTTCCTTGTACAAAAATAAAACATGGTGGACAGAGTAGACACTACTGTAAAAAGAAAGACTCGGCACTTTACCATGAATACATGAAATAGAGTATGTACCACACAACTAAATTGAGGAATTTTTGCCTAAAAATAGTTTCCCCTTTAAAAATATTTGCAAATCCTTATGGTATCTAACATTTGTGATGCATTGTGGTATGATTGTGTACAGTATAAGGCAGTTGCCATGCAAACTTAGCAAAAATATCTTCTCTGCTTTGTTCAATGGATCTATATCTTATCACACTGTGTATATATATATATTTTTTTTTTTTTCTTTATTTGAAGCTATACTTTCTGTTGCCATCATTTCAGCAGATATTATATATTCTTATACTGGCTACCAAAAAAATGTATACAGTATATACCTGTATGCAGCTGAATTACAGCTTGCAAAGAGACTGTGTGTCATAATGAATTAGTGATTTGCCTATCCAGTTTTGACAATCAGGTAGATCTTATTCTCACTCCAATTTTCTGAACAGTAACAGTCTCCCCATTGCACTCCGGGAGAACAAGACAGAAAGCATGATAGTAAAAGAGCACAGATATTCCAGCACTTCTGGATAATTGGAACATAACATGAATTTAGTATCAAGGTGGGTTTTTTTTTTGTTTTTTTAAATGTACATCATTCATTTTCATTGCAACAAAATAAAGATGTTTTACGTACGTGGAGAATAATGTCTTAAGCTATTACCTACTGATGTATTTATGAGGGGCAGGTGGTGGGAAGCATGTAATCTCTTCAACCCCCTAGTGCTCTTGTACTTCTTCCCAGAGTGTTCATACATGATATTGTCTTGTTATTACAGAAAAAAGCAAATCAGTCAAAATCAAAGAAATAATTGTTTAAATAGGACAGTATGAAAAACGGCTCTCCCGCAATTCAAAGCTTTCTGGATAATGAATTTCTGAATAATGGAAGCCATACCTGTATGCTGGTCGAATAATAATAAGGCTTTACTATATAATGAAAATAATTAATGTTAGTAAGTTGTACAGAGCAAAGTAAATACAAGGTATATTTTACCTTTAAGCAATGTAAACACTTTAAATCAGTTATTCTTTATGGTAGAAAATCTATATTTATAGTAGCATACCTCCCATCTGTCCCATTTTCAGTGGGACAGTCCCGCTTTTGACAGCTCAACTCGCAGTCCCGCATTTGTACTGAAAAGTCCTGACTTTCTCTGCACTGAACAGCCAGAAAAAGATACAAAGTTTCTAACTTAATTGGCTTTTGGCAGAGAGCCCAGAACAGCCACCAGGTGCAACTAAGATACTTTGTAACAATTTTGAGTTAAGCAAATAAGTAATTGTTACAATTTAGATAAGGAGGTCCCTTGGAAAAAGTTAGGCTCACGGTTTAAAGAGCAATTCACCTTTATTAGCAAAACTGTAATAACTGAAAAAAACCACAGAAATGTATTCAAACTTTCATAATCTGCCAAATTTTGCAAAATGAACATGGTAATTAGAAGGTATGGCCACAAAAATGGCCTGATCAACGTAAATTTTCGCCGTGCTACTCCAGCCAAATTTTTTTGTCTATCTTTTTATTTCCAAAATGTTGGGAGGTATGTAGTATCAATGGAGTCACAGATCCAGATCAGTAGCTCTTCAGGTGTAGACGCACATCATAGTCATTTATTTACAGTCACTAATATGTTGATAAGTCTGATTTCCAGACTCTTGGCAAAATGAAGGATGGTAGAATGAATGGTCCCTGGGATATAAACCCTTCAGGGGACAACGACTACAGCAGACATATTAAGGCTTGTTTACAATCATGGCTGAAAGTATGATATAATTCAATTGTTATTCATATTGATGTTATTCATTAAAGAAACAGTTGAGGCTCTAAAGCTCCAATTGCTAGATAAATGTTTAGCTGGGACTTTGCTGTGAAAAGCAGACATGGTACAGAGATGCTATGAACCAAGGTAAGACTTTATTGTAGCAGGATTCAGTACAGACTTGGACCGGTGGCCTTTCTCTCCTATATGGTATACAGTAAATACTTCTCTTATGCCTTATCAAGAAGTCTTCAATGCCAGCTGTAGTGTGTAATACCCTATCAAAATGCATTTAGCCTCTGAGGGGGCCACCCAGCAACTAAAAATGTTCCCCCAACTCCACTGGTGTTAACAGCACTACAGTGAGCAAACTTCTCCTATTGTCTCACTTGCACTGCCCATAGGTTCTGCAACCTTCACATGAGGCTATTGTTCTTTAATTGGCTCAAAATCGTGTATTTTTTTTAAATAACAAGATAAAACAGTGCCAGATGGAGAAAATACGCTGTTGGCAGCAAGTTACTTTGTCATTGTCTCAAATCCACTTTCATGATGCACCTAAGAACTTCCTCCTATATAAAGCATAGCTCCAGGGCCAGACACACACACCTGGTGGAACGAAAGACATGATGCTACTACAGTTAAAAAAAAGAAGAATTCCCATATGTATGTAGGCTAAAAAAAACCCCAAAAACAACGTATATTTTGTCAATGATTGTGCGCTGTCATATTATCTTAGTTTAGGTTATATATCTAATAGTCAGGGGCCGATTCACTAACTTCGAGTGAAGGATTCAAAGTAAAAAAAACTTTGGGCTACTTCAACCATCGAATGGGCTACTACGACCTTCGACTACGACTTCGAAGGATTCAAACTTAAAATCGTTCGACTATTCGACCATTCGATAGTTGAAGTACTGTCTCTTTAAGAAAAAACTTCGACCCCCTAGTTCGCCGTCTAAAAGCTACCGAACTCAATGTTAGCCTATGGGGAAGGTCCCCATAGGCTTTCCTAAGTTTTTTTGATCGAAGGATATTCCTTCGATCGTTGGATTTAAATCCTTCGAATCGTTCGATTCGAAGGATTTTATCGTTTGAACAAATTAATAATCCTTCGATCGCACTATCTGCGCTAAAATCCTTCGACTTCGATATTCGAAATCGAAGGATTTTAATTCCCAGTCGAATATCGAGGGTTAATTAACCATCGATATTCGACCCTTGGTGAATCGGCCCCTTAGTGTGGCAAACACAAAAACATTTTTTGTAATTTAAGAGGCCCATTTATCAAAAGGTCAAATTTCGAATTCATGTGAGTTTTTTTTTTAACTCTAAGTTGAATATACTTGAAATTAGATTGGGAGGGTATTTAAGAAAAAAATGGAATATTTAAAACTCGAACAAATATGAACAACCTGAAAACTCGAATCAAAATCAAATTTGACTAAACTCGAATCGTGTTTTTTCTCTGAAAAAAACTGGAATGTCAGGAAGGCTAATAACATCTTAAAATTGGTCACTGGACCTCTCCCATTGACTTATGAACTCGCAGGTTTAAGGTGGCCAATAGTCAAATTATTCTCAGGATATAAGTTTGATAAATCTTAAAATTAAAATTTGAATCGAGTATGGATAATTTACAATTTGAATTTGAATTCAAATTTCCAATTCGAACCTTAATAAATCTGCCCCTAAATGCACAGCTGTCCCCAACCTTTTTTGGCCCGGGGACCAGTGTAGAGCCAAATTTTTTTCAAGAACAAGGGGAGAGGGTCAGGGGGGTCGAGAGGGGTCGGTGTCCAATTCAGATGTGCCGACGTTCATTACGATGTCCCATGTTAATTGTCCCCTAGGCTCGGAGGCACAGTTCAAGACTATCTGCAGGCCAGCGGTTGGGGACCCCTGCTTTAGCAAATTAAGGCTTGTTTGTATTTTAATTGTTAGAATCATTTGTCCACCTTATCATCCACCAATGTCTGCAATATCCAGTCATCCCCCAGTCATTCCCCAATGTCTGCAAAAGCCTTTGACATTTGAAAATGTTGCAAATTCTTTGTCATATCCTTCACTGGTCTTAGTGAGAGCTTGGAAAAAATAACCAGATTAATTGTAACAAGGAAATAAACATTTCCTTAATACAATTACACATAGGCGTCTAGTTATCATGAGCTTGATGCAATGATGAGCACTATATTGTGCCACTTATAAAATGCACCTTGCAGCTGTGCTCCCCTATAACTTGGCAGCTGTTGTGGCACATGCCTATAGGTATTTGCTATTGCATCAACTGAATTGCACAAAAGGTGTGCCCTTTAAAATGATTATTTAAGTGGAAGCTAGCATCCTAACCCCATGCCACCCATTACATAGTTAGTGTAATGTGCTTGCTATTTACTGTCTGGTACAATTCTTTGCATCTCTACTATAGAACACAAATATTTGTACCATATTGTAACATAGTAACATAGTAAGTTAGGTTGAAAAAAGTTCATCAAGTTCAACCTTTTAACTTTTTTTTAACCTGCCTAACTGCCAGCTGATTCAGAGGAAGGCAAAACACCCCATCTGAAGCCTTTCCAATTTCCCTCAGAGGGGGAAAATTCCTTCCTGACTCCAATATGGACTAGACCCTGGATCAACTTGCACAGTTGTAGGTACAATAATTCTGAGATTAGAACAAATGGATGAGATAGGGTTAGTAGTGTGGAATTACAACAAATGGTGTAGGATTGGTGTGGGGAAACATGGAAAGCAACAGGGCCAATGGGTCCTTATTTATAGGAATTTTAAACCACCCTAAGTAAAATCCAGGACCCTGAATTCTGTTTGCATATGAAAGATACTGGAGGAACTGGGATGTACAGTGCATTACCTCCACCTAGTGGGCACTGAGGAGCACACCTCAGGAGAATTCCACTAGATAAAATAAATCACAAAGTTTGAAGTAACAATATAACTTTATATAAAAATTAATGTCATAACTGTAAATACAAGTCACACAATTAACTCTGCTCTGGGGATCCCGTGGCACAGTCTTTCAATGCAGCAACTTTATATTCACGGATCCGCACCTTCTTTTAATTTGTTTACACCACCAATATCCACTACTGCAGAGTGAGTAAACTCCAGGTCTGCGGTATATCTATCACAGTCTTTCAATGCCCCAGTCCCACGCTATGTATTCCATTTTGATGGAGTACTATGTAGGGTGGAGTACACCCATTGGGTGATACTCATCACCCATGGTAGATACTCATCAGATCGGTTTTGCCCTTTTTTATGTGCAGGATTGGGTGATGATCCCTGTAAAGATTAAAAAGGACCCAGGGTTTGTTTTAAAACACAGTGGCTTAGTACCAGTCTTTTTCATCAAAACAAGTTTTGCTTTCTACTATGCATCGCCTACCATTCATTTGAAAGGGAAGCTCCATAGGTACTTGGTGCCTGGTTCTTCCTATTAAAGTCACAGGGAAGAGATCTGCAGTGTGTGCCATTGTCGTTAATTACAGGTTCTTCACTGTGAATAATTGTTTTTATATTTTTTTTGTCCATAATTATTTTGTTTATATAGCAAATAAATAATCAGTGATGTTGGGAGCAGTAGCACAGCAACCATATACATGGATTCTTTAAAGCTACATTGCGAGATAAAACTTTTACCAAGAGTTTCCTCCAATGAGAAACCTGCATGCTCTCTCTTTACACTCGACTCTCATACTTTGTTACATATGATAAAGTTTATAAAATTCCAAATTCTTTCTTCTTAGTACAGGTATAGGATCCCTTATCCGGAAACCCAATATCCAGAAAGCTCCGAATTATGGAATGGCTGTCTTCCATAGACTCCATTTTATCCAAATAATCCAAATTTTTAAAAATGATTTCCTTTTTCTCTGTAATAATATAACAGTAGCTTGTACTTGATCCCAACTAAGATATAATTAATCCTTATTGGAAGCAAAACCAGCCTATTGGGTTTATTTAATGTTTAAATGAATTTCTAGTAGATTTAAGGCATGAAGACCCAAATTACGGAAAGATCCGTTATCCGGAAAACCCCAGGTCCCGAGCATTCTGGATAACAGGTCCCATACCTGTACTTTTGCCACAGTTGATGAATTGTCATCTGATGATCTTTCAGGTCATGATCTATAAGTGCTTATATAGATAGTATTATACCAATCGCTGAACAAACAGTTGGTAATTATAACTGTCCCTTTATAAATTAATACCTTGTTATTGTGCTCTTTTTCAACTTTTGACTCTTATTTCTCATAACAGATACAAAATATCTGTGCAGAGCGCTATTACGTATTTGACTGTATTTCATAGTGAATATATATTTTTGTTCCTAAATTGCTGAAATTCTCATCAGAAAAAGCTATTAATTTAGTAGCATGGAAGAGCCTTTTCCTACATAAATCTTCTTGCATAACATTTCCTGGCTGATAATATGAGGATGATTTTACCTTGGGGGCTTTCTGCATGAGTACAATATCTGGATTTTCACCAAGTCATCCATCAGGTGAGTAGTAATTGGGATGGGAAAAAAAGAGATGTACAATATTCACAGAGCTGGAATAATGGGTTATAGCCAGTGACATTTTATTTGTACTTTATGTCATTGTTCTCTGAATATTTCTCAGAAGACTACTCACTAGAGATGGCGCGAACTGTTCGCCGGCGAACTTGTTCGCGCGAACATCGGGTGTTCGCGCTCGCCGGAAGTTCGCGAACGTCGCGCGACGTTCGCCATTTTGGGTTCGCCATTGTTGGCGCTTTTTTTTGCCCTCTCACCCCAGACCAGCAGGTACATGGCAGCCAATCAGGAAGCTCTCCCCTGGACCACTCCCCTTCCCTATAAAAACCGAAGCCCTGCAGCGTTTTTTCACTCTGCCTGTGTGTGCTGAAGAGATAGTGTAGGGAGAGAGCTGCTGCCTGTTAGTGATTTCAGGGACAGTTGAAAGTTTGCTGGCTAGTAATCGTGTTGATACTGCTCTGTTATTGGAGGGACAGAAGTCTGCAGGGGTTTGAGGGACATTTAAGCTTAGGTAGCTTTGCTGGCTAGTAATCTACCTTCTACTGCAGTGCTCTGTATGTAGCTGCAGTGGGCAGCTGTCCTGCTTCTGATCTCATCTGCTGACTGCTGCAATAACAGTAGTCCTTGTAAGGACTGCTTTTATTTATTTTTTTGTTCCAATACAGAGCAGTATCAAGCAGATTACTAGCCAGCAAACTTACTATCATCTGTCCCTGAAATCACTAACAGCTCTCCCCCTACACTATCTCTTCCAAGCACACACAGGCAGATTTTTCAGATACATTTTTGCCCTTGATCCCCCTCTGGCATGCCACTGTCCAGGGTGTTGCACCCTTTAAACAACTTTAAAATCATTTTTCTGGCCAGAAATTTCTTTTTTAGATGTTAAAGTTCGCCTTCCCATTGAAGTCTATGGGGTTCGCGAACCGTTCGCGAACCGCTCGCATTTTTGCGCAAGTTCGCGAATATGTTCGCGAACTTTTTTTCCGACGTTCGCTACATCCCTACTACTCACAGAAGTGCCTTTTCATATTATGGGGCCGATTCACGAAGGGTCGAATATCGAGGGTTAATTAACCCTCGATATTCGACTGGGAATTTAAATCCTTCGAATTCGAATATCGAATTCGAAGGATTTAGCGCAAATCCTGCGATCGATCGATCGAAGGATTTTTCATTCGATCGAACGATTAAATCTTTCGAATCGAACGATTCGAAGGATTTTAATTCAACGATCGAAGGAAAATCCTTCGATCAAAAAATCACAGGCAAGCCTATGGGGACCTTCCCCATAGGCTAACATTGACTTCGGTAGCTTTTAGCTGCCGAAGTAGGGGGTCGAAGTTTTTCTTAAAGGGACAGTACTTCGACTATCGAATGGTCAAATAGTCGAACGATTTTTACTTCTAATCGTTCGAATCGTTCGAATTCGATCGAATTTAACCAATTCGATGGTCGAAGTACCCAAAAAATACATCGAAATTCGAATTTTTTTTTTATTCGAACCCTTCACCCGAATTTCGTGAATCGGCCCCTAAGTGTTAACCCTGTAGTGGACAGACCTAGAAAGAACATATACATTCCTTATCCTCTTCTCTATCTTTAAGGAGAGGTAAACTTTCTAACTGCCTAATAGCTATAACTTAAGGTGGCCATATACACACTGATAATATTGTACGAAACAAATTTTTGTATGATATTCGGTGCATGTATGGTGGGAGACGATCCGACCGATATTGGCAGAAGATGTGGATACCAGTCTGCTGGAAAGATCTTTTCCAGGAAAGATCGGAATTGTAACATCTATGGCTACCTTTAATCTAGTTGCAATATAAATTGAGAATATGCACAACATTCTGTGTACATGGTTTTCTTACATGGGGGTTCATCTTTAAGTTAACTTTTATTATTTTATGGGTAATTCTAAGAAACCTTTCAATTGTCCTTATTTTTTTTCTTTATATAGCTTTTGAATTATTTGCCTTCTTTTTCTGACTCTTCCAGCTTTCAAAAGGGGGTCACTGACCCCATCTAAAAAACAAAGGCTCTGTAAGGCTACAAATTTGTTGTTATTTGAACATATTATTATTCATCTATGCAGGCCCTCTCCTATTCATATTCCAGTCTCCTGTTCAAATGAATGCATGGTTGCTAGGGTAATTGGGACCCTAGAAACGAGATTACTGAAATTGCAAACTGGAGAGCTGCTGAATAAAAGATAAATAACTCAAAAATCACAAATAATATAAAATGAAAACCAATTGCAAATTGTCTACCTACATCATACTAAAAGTTAAAAGTAAAGTTAAAGCAAACAACCCATTTAAGGCAATTGTGAATGAAGCTCTACAGTTAGCTAATATCGATATGTGAGTAGATATATTTTTTTTATCTATGTGAATGTATTGATAGGTATTTATAGGCAAGTTTATACAAATTATATAAAATTATATAAAATATTTGCTCCAAGGCCAGCAAAAAAATAATGCTAAAAAAAGCTGCTCCTCTAAATTTAAACGGTTTACCGTTTATTCTATATTATCAGATGCAATGTGTTAAATGCAAAGAATCCGTAACACAAATGCACGGAAATAGTTTCTATCCCATCTATGCAAAAATATTTTTTCACACCTCATCAATTGAGCAGAAGTTTGGAACGACCCAGAAATCATGATTTTGATAGAAATGTATACTATTTTTTCACCAAGGTAGAAACAATACATCATTCACTAAGGTAGAAACAATTCATCTGTTTCTTTAATAAGAAAAATTTTGTCAGGTTTTAGGTATGTGCAATAATAAAACGGCCTCTTAGGGGGTTCTTAGCTCAAATTAAAGCTCACCACAGAAAACACCCACTTTCTATTCATTCTTATGGGATTTTTAGAGTCGTATTTATCAATAGGTGAAAGTTAGACTTCACCGTTTGATAACTACACTTCTAAAAATCCCATAGGAATGAATAGAAAGAGAGTAGGATAAAAAATACTATTTTTCTCCCATCAAAGACAGCACTCTGGCTTCCTGTTCTACCCCAAATAGGTTTTACAAAGCCTAAAAGTAAAAAATACAAATTTCTAGTGTTTATAGTTACAAAAAGAACTTGACAAGTAGTAACCTTCCTGAAGGAAGTGTGTATATGCAGCTGTATGACAATTGTGCTTCTTATTGTTTTTGGATTTGCTTGCGTGATAGCTATATTTTATGTTGATGTCCTTCAGGCGCATGGTTTGGGAACGGGGGCCAATACTGATAGAGGACTTCATGTTTATATACAGATAAGGTAAATATAATGTAACATTTTTTTCCTATAGGTTGCAGTACTGAGGATTGGACCATAGGAGAGGGGTAAATATGTGTTACCAGCGGAAAAATGGAAACTTAAAAGAGGTCACGGTTAAACCAAAAACATTGTAGTACCTTGCTCCCATGTCCCCAGCAAGATATGAACTCCCACTGGACTACAGTCACAACCACAAAGGAGCTGCAGGGGTAGGTCTTTCCTATGGCTTACTAAGGGAGTGCTGGTCTAGTGGGGCACTCTTAGAAACCTGCTTGGTGGTTTTATACAGTGCCAGACTGGGACACCAGGGGCCCACCCAAAAACCTAAGACCAGGGACCCATTCTTAGTACTATTATTCTTCTTCTCCTCACTCAACCTCTATTCTCCTGGTCTCTTTTCTTTACATACTATAATCTATTATTCCATCTATTTATCCTCTTTGTGATCATAGAAATAGAGAATGGCCATGACTCCTTCCTCCACTCAAGGAGGTTTTCACAGCCCCTCACCCTCCTACACTCAAGAAGGTCTCTAGGGGGAAGCTCTGAGGTGTAGTCTCACACCTCTTTTTAACTACAGCTCTCCTGTAGTCTAATTACTTTAATGTCTCTAGCTTGGCTGCTGAAAACCCTTACTGGACCAATAAATGGAAGGCCCATCTTGCTCTCTTCCATTTAGTCCAGGGACCCATTACACAGCTTTTCCTAAGCCAGTACACAATTACACAGCTTTACTTGCTGCAGCAACACATACTTTCCCTGGAGTTTCCATTTCAGTCTAACACTGGTGAAATATACACAAGATTGTGCCCTTTTGACACACATATCTTACAGCCTTCAGTCCTTTCGTTAAGCATTTGGTAAAATGCTTTGGGACATAAAGAATAAAGAAAGAGTAAAGAATTCTCCTGTATTTCTCTGATAAAATATGTCTAATCAGTGTGCACACAGAGCCTGCAGAGGCATCAACCTGCATAAATTATGCATTTTCCCATGGCTAAATTAATCAGTATAATTATGAAAGAACATACCTATTTATTATGTTTTGCATTATACAAATTACATATTTTTACATACAAAATATATATATTCAGTGGATTGTAATTGGCCAGGAGTAATGACTATTTTTACCAGTTCCTCTGTTACATACTGAAAATAAGCAAATTTATTTGAAATCTGTAAATAATGGCATTATTTTGCTGTATAAAATAATTCATTACAACAAAATTTCCCATTGTGCTCAGACTTATAGAGCTATGGAATGTTAAGTAGTTAAGCAATTAGATATTAGTGCCTCGAGTCATAACTCAACATCATATGCTACAATAAAATGTCATATTAAGGTATTCAACGATAATAACTTAATATATAGTTATGTGTTTGTGATGTCAGATATATCAATCTTGTACCATGGAAACTCCTAAGAATTACAATACCTGTGTACTGACAGATTTTGATGCCATCGCCCTATCCTATTGTGGAAACTTGAATGGTCAAATATTTTAAAGAGGATATACCTGTAGCATCTTCTACACTTTGGAAAGCTTTGTACTACAGGCAGTCCCCAGGTTACGTACGAGATAGGGACTGTAGGTTTGTTCTTAAGTTGAATTTGTATGTAAGTTGAAACATATCATTTACTTAAATGCAACTTAGACAGATGTCTGTCTTAACATACTATTTATTTTTACCTTTCTGTGCTCTACAGTAGACAACACAAGCCAGAGATGATTGGGGCAGGTGATTTATTAAAGGACAAATGCTATTAAAGGCCAAGCAAACCACAGTACATTACTGTAATAGCCTCTGTTTGTAAGTATAAGTTGTATGTAAGTCAGTTGTATATAACTCGAGGACTCCCTGTATATAATACACAGCAATCAAAACTTAATTTAAACATCATTTATTATTATAGATGCAAGTAATACATTAAAAAAAATGGTTGCAAATTTTCTTATGTTTAGCAGCACTGGGACAGTCTGTCTAAGCACATGTATTGCCAAAGCAAATATTGTAACATGGTAATTATGGGGGTGTGGCCACACAAATGGGCGTGGTCAGAAAATTCTGTGGATCACCTTCAGTGATGAAATATAGCTATTCATTTGTTACCACTTTATATGATATTCATCCGACTGGGAAGTGAATTATTTTGAAAGTTGGCCTGTGTTTCCAGCTTGAGCTTCATATAGAGGAACCCTCCTTATTGCAGCACCAGTGTATATGGAAAGGACACTTGTGATCATTGTAAAATGGTACATCACTATAATAGAGGAAAATCCCTATGTTATGCCCCAAAATTTACTTTTTCCAGAAACCTGCTTTTTTTCCCCCTGGATTATAAATTTTCCCAGGGAATCTTAAAATTGGGGTTCTACTGTAAACAGGAACAAAAATGCATTAAAACACATCTATGCGAAAGAAATATATCTGCAACTTAAGGAAGATGGATCTCAGTGAATTAAATAGTACTATTGATAATTTTATTTTTTAAAGTAATGAATTTATTCATTAAAACGTAATTGCAGAAAGTGAATAATCCTTCCAGTAATAAAGCTTGAAGGTCTTATTAAGTAGGTAATAAGCTCTTGAAGGTTAAAATCTGTGATCTTCAGAGATGTTAAATATTTGTATCTATTATTTAAGCTTTCAATAAACCATAACAGGAAAATGTGAACGTAATTGGGTATGACATTTCTAATGGAAAATGGCAATAGTGATATTCCTGATAAAATATTTTTTTTGCCCATAGCACACTTTTAAGGCTTGTTTATAAGGTGGCATATTTTTGTAATACAAAAATAAGGACATTTTTATACTGACATACGGTATACTAGCACTGGTGTTTGCACAAAGTAATCTCTTTTTGAATAGGTTGACACAGTATTTCTACTAATTTACATTTTTTCTGGCCTGCCATTTATCAACCCCTGAAGGCCTGTTAACACCTTTAAGTTAACTTGTTATATAATGACTACGTCGAAGCAAGTTTTCAGAACCATTTTTTTCTTGTTTTTGCCATCTTCTTATGACTCTTTCCACTGTTTAAATGGGGGTCACTGACCCCATCTAAAAAAACAAATGATCTGTAAGTCTACAAAAATTTGTTATTGCTACTGTTTATTACTCATCTTCCTATTCAGGCCCTATCTTATTAATTAATTATTACCAGTCTCTTGTTCAAATCAATGCATGTTGTTAGAGTAATTTGGACCCTAGCAACCAGATTGCTGAAACTGCAAGCTGGAGAACTGCTGAATACAAAACTAAATAACTTAAATACCCTCTTCTATTCTATATCGCTGTGGAATAAATTGGTGTTTTAAAATTGTGTTTTGGTAATAATAATAATAATAATAATAATTTAGGGGCTATTGTGTCATCCACAAAGGTATACTCATCTCTTTCTTACAGTTATATCCTATCTAATCTCATTGAAGCTTCATGTGAGCAGACATATGATAAAGAGCTCTTCTCCATGGGCATTTATCCTAAACATTGACTATTTCTGACCTACAAAAATGGCTCCAGAAGACCTGCCCTGGCAACCACTACCTCAGAGGGCAGAACAAAGCTCAAAAACGGTCTTCCCTGGCAGCTCCCAGGTTGGAAAAGTTTGCCCGCGAAGAGAAACAAAATGGCACTGGCTCCCTGACAAGTGCTCCTCCCTCGCACTCCTCACAGTCAGTAGACCCAAAACTACCCTACAAGACATTCTGCAAGAGATTAGGGCATATAAAGACTGCCGTAATCAGCACAAAGTCAGACAAGATAAAACTCGATCTCTCCATATTTAAACAAGAAAGTGATATGTCCAAACAACCATTTGTACAAATAGAAAAACCTCATATTGAATTAATATAGCATCAACATGCTATCTAGTGTTTTAAAGAGATTGTTCATAATGTCCTGGAAATCAGATCCTGACCCTGTGGAGGTTAGGCCCTTAGGCCCTTGATACTGCCAGTGGGAGGAAATTTTAACCAAAACGGTTAAAAAATGTTTACATGATTATCTAGTAGACTTGAAGATATGAAGATCCAAATTATAGAAAGATCACTTTCCGGAAAACCCCAGATCCCGAGCATTCCGGATAACAGGGCCCATACCTGTACTAAATAAATTGCTTGCTGTTATGAAGAGAACCCCTGGTTTCCACAATAACATTTCTTTTCATCTGCACAAATCTGCTATTCTATCATCCATCTTCTGCTTTTAGAAATATATATCTATGGGTATAAGAATCAGCCTGGTGCATGTCTGGTAATATATATAAAAGTTAAAATAACTCCACATTCTAATAGTATCCCGAATGGCACTTTCCTTCTTGAATAGTGAGCATACTATCATAATCCAACACAACTGGCAAATGATATCTGGTGTAAGTCACCAATCTCAATTGACATATGTGTCTACAGTAATTGCTTTCTTCTCTTGTGTATTCTTTAGATATATACAGTATGTATAGCTTTAAGCTGAAGCTGAATAAATTGCTTGCAATTATAGAAAGAACCTCTGGTGCCCAAGATTTAATTTCTTTCCAGCTATGCACATCTGCTCATTAGCAAACAGCTAATGCCATTTTTCCACATTGCACAGGCCTTTTCCCTGGTATTACATTCATAATGTATGCATTCTTGGCACAAGCCTGGTGGTTAATAGGTTAAAGCCCTCCATAGTTACCAGTAGCTCTATATTATCATAGTTACAATCAAGCAAATAATACAACTAATTCCTTTGAAACAATCTTATGTTTCACATCAATCATTTACACTGGAAATAATGGGCTTGTGTTTAAATTAATACTGATCTCAAATTAAATAAAAAGGGATTTTTTTTTTATTAAAGACCCTGTTTAGTATTCATTCTATTTAGCCATTCTTATTTACAAGAAAGAAATCAGTCTTTGGAGAAAATACTGCATATGCTACATGTAACTAAAATGGGAGAGTTTATTTATTTTTCATCGTTATGAGCAAACACCATCTGGCAAAGCAGCTCAGAGGATGGAAATATTAAAGGAACCACGGAAAGTTATAGCACACTTCAATGCATTTTGCTTAGTAAAAAAAACAGAAGTCATTGGAGGGAATCGGAAAAAATAGGACAACAATATCCTTTGATTACACAAAGCTCAGTGGTGGAGAATACCAGGGAGAGAGAGAGAAATTCATTAAAATATGAACAATACTTGAAAGAAGCCAGCGAATGCAGTACCTATTCTCCCCTGATGACTTTAAATTACAAGGAATTCGTAAGCTATAGCAATCTGCCAAAGTTAAATTAAACAGGGACCTTTTCTCTGCAGGTCAATTCAATTCAGTTGTACTCAAATTTATTCAAGCAGATTTGGAAAATTGCAGTATATTGAAGACTGGTACAAGGGGAAAAAAAACTAAATTACCAATAATGAGTTGCTGAATTATTAATCACCCCATAGAACAAAATTGTTGTACAGACTGCATAGCGGCTTATTTAGAGATGGGTAGAAATCAACCCTCTATTCCTTCAGTTAAATCGATTTCTATGGGTTTTTGCACCAAGGCAGATTTTCCCATTTTTAATAAATGAGCCCCAGTGTTCTTTCTTGTTTAGTCCATGGATTCAATAAATTATACAGAGTACTGAGAAAAGCATATGGCATCATTTTACAAGGTTTCAATTAGGGATGCACCGAATCCACTTTTTTGGATTCGGCCGAACCCCCGAATCCTTCGTGAAAGATTCGGCCGAATACCGAACGGAATCCGAACCCTAATTTGCATATGCAAATTAGGGGTGGGAAGGGGAAAACATTTTCTACTTCCTTGTTTTCTGACAAAAAGTCATGCAATTTCCCTCCCGCCCCTAATTTGCATATGCAAATTAGGATTCGGATTCGGTTCGGCTGGGCAGAAGGATTCGGCTGAATCCGAATCCTGCTGAAAAAGGCCGAATCCTGGCCGAATCCCGAACCGAATCCTGGATTCGGTGCATCCCTAGTTTCAATGGAGAAGATTTTGGGGTGGTCTATTTGCTCATGATATGGTCAGGTCTAGGGGTGTTCTCTTTGTCCAAAGGTATTACCACCTTAGAAAATAATAATTTTGTAGTTGTTAGCAGTGAGCACACACAATCACAAATATATTAACCACATACATGTTCTTATTATAGGGGTAAGCAGCAGGCCTGGGTTAGTGGAAAGGCATGCTGCCCAACCACACCCACATTGGTTCAGAAACACTGGGGATGCACAGGAGATACAATAGTTTTTTTAAATTTCCTGTGCAGCAATCCCCACACTTTTTGCACAGGAGATACAATAGTTTTTTAAGTTTTTTACATTTTTTAAATTTCCTGTGCATCAATTTCCATTGCTTCGGTCCCGATGATGAAAATTTTAGTAAATAAAAGGGGCTACGAAAGACAATGGGCCTAGGGGTGTCCTAGGCCTGGTAAGCAGAAACTATAAAGCAAAAAATATGTTATTCATACTAATGCAGAAATGATACTATAGTTTTAAAGCTAATTTTGTATATAAATATGGATAGTTGAGATATTATGGCATAATTTAATATAGGTGCTGAGCAATAAGAACTGCAAAATTGCAGCCCATAAACATGGCAATACAGACCTGTCAACACCCCCAGTTTTTGCCAAACAGCCGCCTCTGGTAACTATTTTTAAAAACAGAAAATTAGCTCTGCTAGTTTCAAAAGTGCAATGGTGCTCTCTGCACTCTCCATGTGGCGCTGCCTCGACCCGCTCAGGTGCTACAATTTTAAGAGCGGAGCAGGAGAGGGAGGCCACAGACAATAAAAAGGTGCCAAACTTAGTGGACACCTATAGGCCACCCACATGCAGAGCTGTTAAACGGCAGATTCAAGTTATGCATGAGAGTGTACAATTCAGTGTCGGGGGGTAAGGTGCTTACCGTTTTACATCTGTGGTAGGGGCTAACTCAGTAAAGAAACTGGTATCCATGGCAGGGCTGTCCAACTCCAGGCCTCCTTTTATAATCATAATATTTTTTCATAATCAGTGGCGTAACTATAAATTACTGGGCCCCCCAGAAAATAATTTTTAGGCCCACAAAATGTCTACAGGTTGACCTGTTTTACCAATATTTATTGAAAATGTATATGGATTAAGGCCCCATGCAGCTGCAGGGTCTGCTTCCTCTGTAGTTATGCCCCTGTATATAATGCAACTTTCAGGCCTGGATTTGTGGGCAGACCACAAAGGCCCACTGGGAACTGGGGACTGCGTGAGAGAACTGGACAGCTGGAATCTAATGCCCACCCAGTAACCAGTATTGGGAATAGCACCTGCAGTAGAGGGCAGTAGATAAGGGAGTAGGGAGTAGGGGTGCGAGTTGGGTGGAAGTTGTAGGTGGTGCATGAGCGGTGGGGGATAGGGGTACAAACGGCCTTGGGACTTTGGGTTGAAATCTGGCCCTGACAGCTTTCCAAAATGCAGTATCACGAATGACTGTACCACTGCATGTAATAAAGTAGACCTTAGCCTACCAGTAATTATTATTATTATTATTATTATTATTATTAACATGTATTATTAGAGTGCCAACATATAAAATAAATGTGCTTATACAAAGAAATCACATGAATTACATAGCTATAACATACATGCATAACAACCAGCGCTGGTACAAAATGTGAGGAAGGCCCTGTGAAAAAGAGCTTAGAATCTATAGGGGAGGGAAATGAGACAAAAGGTGTGGGAGTGGGCAAGATCAGAAATAAGCAAGTGAGAGATGTAGTACCATATGTGTATTGCATTTGGTAGCTAAAACGTGAGTGTAGACTTCTGTAAATAAGTGTTTTAAGAGAGCTTTTGAAAGCAGAAAGGTTGGGAGAAAGTTGGACAGACCATGGGAGAGAATTTCAGAGGTGGGGTGCAGCCCTTGCAAAGTCTTGAATGCGAACGTTTGAGGAAGTAATGAGAGAAGAGGTGAGGAGCAGGTCAGTAGAGGAGCTTAGTAAGCGATTGGGTGAGTATATAGAGATGAGTTCAGAGATGTAGGGATGGGCAGAGTTATGAAGTGCTTTGAATGTCAAGGTCATTAGTTTAAATGTTATTCTGAAAGGTAGTGAAAGCCAGCGCAGGGATTGGCAGAGTGGCATGACAGAGGAGGAGCAGTTACTGAGGTGTATAAGCCTGGTGACAGTGTTCATTATGGACTGGAGAGGTGACAGTCTCTGGTGGGGAAGGCCAATTAATAGAGAGTTACAGTAGTCTAGACGTGATATGATGAGAGAGTGATTTGGTAGCATCTTCTGTGATAAATGAACGTATTTTGGATTCTTAGATGGAAGTGACATGATTTAATAAGTGACTGGATATGATTTGTGAAAGACAGGGCAGAATCTAGGATAACCACAAGTCACTGGACCTGGCGAGATTGAGTGATAGTAGAATTGTTAACTATCGTAGATACTTCTGGGATGTTAAGGGTGTTATTTTAGGGAAAGAGAACCATTTCCATTTTAGAGAGGTTTAATTAATGCTAATCACTATTCCTGAATTAGGAAACAAATACATAAAAAGGGGACTTGTGTACTGGGGAATACTTATGTCTGTGTTGGAAATTCTCTTGAGGTTTAAAAAAAAGAATAAAAGACTGCATTAATTAAGAGTGTGTGCTTTATCACTCTGAGTAATGTTTGCCTTTCAAAAAATAAATACTCCAAACAACGCACACAACAAATAACTGTCCTGTAATTAGAGCACATCCATGCAGGAGAAAATCATTGACTGCAGAGGGTCAATCAAGTACAATCTTAAATTCTATTCCCTTGGAGATATTTCTCATTAATTAATATCAGCCTTAACAGAATTAGGCTAAAGCAGACATTCCCTGCTGCCATTATGAATCAGTGTACTATTAAATCATTGAACAGTTACTTATTTGCTGTTTTCTGTAATGGATTTTGGCAAATGCAGAACCCTGTGGGCTTCTTTACAGAAATAAGAGGAGACTGGTTTAAACCTCAGGCTATCTGGTTATGTGCACTACTTCAAACATCATCTCACTTGACTTACTATTACCAAATTAGCGACATATAATAAGGGCTGGAAGAGTAGCTAGACAGGGACGGTTCTCTAAATAATAGTTTGTATTAAAGTCACTCATGTGTGTGATCATTATTTTTTTACTCAATTTAGTGGCAGTGTTTTGTAATCTGAGCTAATGATAGGAACGACTGAAATACTGTAGGGCCAATTCAGAAGTGTCTTGTGCAAGTCCAGTAGTGACATGTCTGTTAACAAGCTACAGTGTTCCAAATACAAACCATTTTTAGAAATGCTTACACAGTGGAGCAAGTTTTGTTAGTAATATAATAACATATACATATAGAGAGTACATGCAATATTTCTCATCCAACACAATACAACTGTATGAAAGAAGTACCAGGGCTTTCATCCAAAAAGACTTTTGTTTTTTCATTGGCTGCTGGATATAGACACATAAAAACGAGTAACTATGCAACATTATCTAATCAGATTTTACTTTAAAGCATGGAAGTTGCCAAAAAGCATGTGCTGTTGTATGGTGAGATTTTGTGGGGCAGATATGTCTCTTCTAATAAGATCTTTCAAGGTCCCTTTTCTAATAAGGTCCTCCAGCTGGAAATGGAATGTAGCTGCTAGTGATAAATAACAAACAATGCAGATCTCATTGAAAAATGGGTGTTATGCCCCATTTACCCCTATCCTTCACCCATGTCTGGTGTGGTGGGGATCCATTTGATCTTCCCTCCCCTCACCCCATGAACAGTGGTGTACCATTTGCAGATGTATGTAAATAATGCTGGGGTATGGGATTCAGTAGCCAGGTAGAGGTTCACAAATTTACCACTGCCACCTTACCCTATCCATTCAGGACCAAGAAATCAGCTTATTGTCCCATTTATGATGCCAGCCAACAGATGAGGTCCGCATATGTGCATTGATGTGATCATCGTCCCGATGGCCTGCATAGCTCCAATTATGATCTGATCGTTGGCCCAAGGGCCAAATGATTAAATCAGCCCAATATTGCCAACCTCAAGGTGGACCTCAGGGGAGTTTGCAGATCTTTGCATGAATGGCTAATGGCCATCTTAAATCCTACCCCAAAAAAAACTTTCTAAATCAACTAATATGTCAGAAACCATGTAAACATTTTACATTAGTATGTTACAAAATGACCCATGGGAGCTGCAGACAGCATGTCTTCATTACCAACAAAACATAAAAATAAAGAAACACAAGACACGACATGGTGGAGAATTGCAGCAACTATTGTTTTATAGTTTAACTATGATATCAGTCAGAACAATAACCATTGAGAGCCACCTTAAAATATGAAAAAGCATAAAGCCCCTGCCTGCTTACCCCAAAACCAGGGGCATACCTCCAAGAAAAAACATTTTCCTTTGCCAACTTGCAATCAGATGACACGGATTGAGACGGTGGCCAATTGCGATCCATGTAAGTAACTTTATGGCCTTTATTTACACTGCCACACTCCCATGCCTCAGTGAGCTAAAATCTCTCTTAGTCCATTCTTAGCAATATTTTAATTGCTCTTCTTTTTTAAAATTATTTGTCTTGTGTTTCTTCTTCTTTACAGCTGTTAAAAACTATTAGTGTGTGAGGCTGCAATTTTATTGTTATTGCTTCTTTTTATTACTTATATTTCTATTCAGGCTCTCTCTTATTCATCTTCCAGTCATTAAAACCACTAGTCTAGTTGCTGGGGTAAAATATCATTAAGCCAGTGTGTATGTGCTTAGGTATGGTTATGAAGATCGGAGATGAATTCTAATGTCCTTATACTATTACAGGGGTTACATTAAAGGCAATATGGCCCTTTCAAAGGTGATCTAAATGCTCCACGAAACTCTTCCATTGCACACTGTACTTTTCTAAAGAGTTGACCATAACTTACAGGGGTAGTTCAACATTAGATTTACTGTAAGTATGATGTTGACAGGGATATTCTGAGAAAATTTGCATTTGGTCTTCATTTTTATTTTTCTGTGTTTTTTAAAAAGTAATTTAGCTTTCTGTCTAGCAGTTCTCCAGTTTAGTATTTCAGCATCTGGTCGCTAGGGTCTTATTAATGAATATGCATAGGAATGGGACTGAATCGAATGGAATAAAATATAACAACAAAATGATAGCCTCACAGAACAATCATTTTTGGCTATAGGAGTCAATGACCCCCATTTGAAAGCTGAAAAAAGGAAGAAGAGGAAGGGAAATAATTTAAAAAAACTATCAGAAATAAAAAAAGAAGAATAATTGCAAAATAGTTATAAATAGGTCATTCTATAACATACTAAAAGTTCATTTAAAGCTGAATTAACACTTAGGATGCAAGAGAATTCACCAGTGAGACTTCTGCTCACCAGCAGTTAGTCATTTGTCATGTACAGTTCATTTCTCTACCTTTACAATGCTATGTTTTCTGGGGACATGTTACAGGCCATGTGTTTAGTAACTGCCATTTCTCTACATGTTGTCACAGAGAAATAGTGTAGAAAAGTGTAAAAACTTGATTTATAACAGAATGACAACAGTGATGAACTCATTTTTTTTATAGCGTCATCGGTCATTTTGAAAATTTAATTCATATCTCAACAGCGATGTCATACAAGGGTTATGTGTATTGCCACTTAATCCTCATCTATGATTAAATGGCATGCAATGTATATAGACAATCTGATTATAAAGCATTAGTTAAACAGGAGTAGATGCTCTTAATCTCCCTATTTAATGAAAGACAAACATTACACTGAAAAGTTCCAGCTCTAGAAAGTATGCGAGTCGGTGATTGCATTTTGTCGTTTTGTTTGAACTTTTTTGTTCTGATACTTTTGAGCCTTAAATCGCCCCATTGACTTCTATTGCAATTGGCTGAAAGTGCTTGTGCGAGCACTCAAAAGGCGATTGTTGCTTGGAAACATGGCGAGAACAATTTCAGCCCATTTCCATAGCGCACAATGTTAATGATTTCAGGCATTTTGCCTCTGCTTTTTGTGCTACTAAAAATTGCAGGTGCCCTGTGTGCCTTTGTATTATGTTTTATGAAAACAGGATTTACTTGTTTGTATTTAGCAGTGTTTGTTTTATTACAAAGCTAACAAAAAACACATTATCAATGATATTTTTGGAAGAAAACGACAATAGCGCAAACAAACAAAAGCACATGGATGCAGAATGTTTGTTATTTGATCTTCTCTACTCATGCTGTATTATATCACTTGCTTGCTGAAGGAGAGAATATATACTTGCAGCTACACAAAATGGGCACTGTGAAACTGCACAACTGCAGTAGGCATCTGGTCACCTGGCGCCAGCAGGACTGTGCCAGATTATTTTGCATCAACAAGTGGGCAATCCATAGTGTTGCAGCAAGCAGTGGAGGCCCAGCATTTGTATCCAAGCACGCCAAGGCAGGCAAGGTTCAGTGGTATGGCCATTATTCACATGCCAGTCAGATGACAAGTTGGTTATAGTGTTCAATTTCAGCCATCAGAGAATCCATCAGGGCAGCCCCCTCCTAATCCTCAAGGAAGTGGTGCCAACTCCCCAACCCCTGCAGCAAGGGAAGGGTCCTTAATAGGTTAACAACCTAGTTAGAGCAACTTCCAATTCACTCGAATGCATCTTTGGGACATTGTTTGCATTTCTCTAAAATGTTACATGATGTAAAAAACTACAGGTTTGCTCATCTTGCTATTGTTTCATTCCTGGAGTCCAACATTGTTTTACACATATACATGGCTCCTGAAAGAAAACGTTTCAGTAAGTCCTGACATTGCTAATATGTGGGATATAAAAAGTTAAATCCTAGATGTATTCCCTCTAAGTGTGCCCTTTTCTAAGGGACGGGTTTCTATTGACTCGGGGATGTTATGGATATTAACAAGTCTATAAAAGGGATTGGATTCCATAATTCTGTCAGTTTAGACTTGAAAACAGGAAGGGGTGGATGCCGAGGGCCTGCGCTAGGAGGACTGATGAGATGTTTGGACCATAATGTAGACAGAGTTGGGGAAAGAGAAATAGAAAGGGCAGTTCTATGCTCCACTGGGAAACTTGCATCATGCGGCAGCTCTACAAAATGTAGGAATTCCAGTGGGTAGTATGAAATCATGGCATACTGAGATATCTCAGTGTGCTAAGGGCTGGCCAGTACAGTGCTAAACCCACCCCTGTTCACTTCTCTTGCCTCTTTGTTGGACAACTTGAGCTTGCTTCCCCCACCCATCTCCCCTGTTTGTCAGACTGACAGAAGTGCTGGAATGAAGTGTAGGCATGCTTAAAAGGTATGTGCCTATGCCTAGCATCTTCTGGCTTCCCCTTGTTCCAGCTCTGGGCTGGTAATAACCAAAGGAAAATACAGTTCTATCATCCTGATCATCTGCATTGACTAATTCTGACTTTCATTTTCCTTTGACCAATTTTCTTCATTAGTACGTTTATAACTCCTGTTTGAGAACTACTTGTGCCCAAGATTTTCTCTCAAAGCTTGTGTGCGGTTTATAAATCAGCTTAGAGACCCTTTGCTACGATTAGTCCTGCAAGGACCCTGCTCAAAAGCATGTGCTATGTGTGCACTTAGTGACAGTGCCATAATAAGAATTAATCAGATAAACCCATTTGGTGTAACAGGAAAAGCCCCTTAGTTACCATAGGTGTGTGTCTCAACTGTAAAAGCCCAGTTGTTTTGTTTCTCTATAATGTATTGTGATTTCCAAAACCAACTAGAATCAGTTGGATTTGTTTGATCCCAATTCAGTTTGCTTAATGATAATTGCGCTGAATAAAAAATATATATAATATCAATATCAATATCAACTACTATTTACTATTTCCATGGTGTTGGTAAGACCTGGGTTATCCTTTAAAGCTAGTGCAATAGTAGTAAAATAAAGTTCACAGCCAAAGTAAGCTTCAACAATTGCAGATGCTTTCATGCCCTTTGTTGGCATTTGTGTTAAAAACACAAATGATAAAGCCTGGTATTCATCGAAAAATGCCATTGTTGTGTTCCCAAACATTTGTGTTTTCACACTAGCTAATTGGATTTCACTGAAAACTGGACATTGCAGTGTCAAATGTGACATCCTGACCCAAAAACATAACAAAAATGGAATTCTAGTCTTTAATAAAGCCTACCACAATGCTTTATTACTGTTATAAATAGATATAGGTTCTCAACACTGATATAATATACAATGCATAACACTTCTACAGGAAGGCTTGGGGTGACAAAAGGACAAAGGGTTCTAGTTATTTTGCTTATAACAAGGTATAGAGAAAAGACCACTTTCAAGTAAACAAATAATCTGCCCTTGGTTATCTCAGCTACTTGAGATTCAATTCAGAAAGAAAACAAACTAGAGAATCCATAACAAATCAGATCTCTAGAGTCTGTTGATTCTGAGAGTTATATAATGTTAAAGAATATCCTCTTAGAAGAAGCATTTAGCTCTGGCATAAAGTGGAATATAATGCAACATTAATGTACTGTATAATATATTGTCTACTAAAGGATTAGCAGAACTAAAAGAAAAATTACTTTTAGCAAAAATTGTAAACCAATAAAAAATGAATGAAGGTTTAGGATAGCTTTAGGCGATTTAGCCATCTAAAGACCAAAGTCTAAATACTTGAATAATCAACTGCATATATATGTATATATTTTTATAGGGTACCCACTGTTGCAGCAGATGAAATGGTGAGGATAACTTTAGAGACCAAGGAGTTCCATAGTTGGCTATATAAAGCTCTGCATAATTTGCTTGTGCTATATAAATGCATGATGTTGATGACATATGATTGCAGGCCAAATGCTTTTATAAAGGTCATAGAACTCAGAGGTGATTTCTTATAACCTCAGGGTGACAAGTGACATTTCCAAGCATGACATTGATAAGGACTACATGCAAAGATATATATATTATACATGTTAATTTCATCTCTTCTTGAGTATTATAACATTGTAAATGCATCATTAGATGAGTTGAATAAAAAGTCAGTTGATACTAATAGCTATACCTTGTATTGTGAGAGGCAGTGTGAAAGGACTAGTTAGTAGAACATGTAATTGAAATGGTCATTGATAAGCCTTCATGTTGTGCTTTTGGTGTTTTGGTCAGTGGCAGCCATGAAGTAAAGTGTGACAATTCCTCATTGCTGATCAAGGTGTAAGAATTAGCAAGTGCTTTATGATCTCAAAGGAAATTCCTCTACAATCTGTAGCGAATACTACTGTTGTGAATATGTGATTAAGGTTACTTGAATATTTTTTGATGGTAAAATCAACTTGCCATATTATATAAATAGGAATGTATATAGTTTTCCATTTCTACAGATGGCTTAATAGCAAAGGAGGAAGAGGATGATTATCCAATGCTGCTAAATATCTAAATGCTCAGAGATCCTCTTTCCATGCTAGAGGATTGGCCAATCCCAGTCTTCAGCTCAAGCTTTCACATTGCACTATCCCACAGCAGTAAGATGAAATTTCTGTTTAAAATGCAAATTTGGGTTCTTGAAATGTCATCAGCTCAACCTCTGTGCATGTTACTGCCTCATGTGTCAAGGAGCTCATTTTTCCATATGGAATACTTTCCCTTGGGCAATCCAAGACTTCACCCAATCACTTCTCCAACTGTAGTTATTGCTGTTTTTTAAATCAAGCTCTGAGCTACAAACACCAATACCCCTTTATCTAAATTAAAAGGCAGAATAAGTGGAATTAAGAAATCAAAATTGACTTGAACTGCTTTCAGTAAAGCACAAATGGCATTTGAATTATGGTTCCTCTCTCAATCCTGTTATCAGCACTTTACAGTAAAGAAATTTTGATATAAATCTATATCTATAATGGAAGATAGACCCAATTGAATATATATATATATATATTTGTACATTTTCAAAATATGAAACAGGTTTCCTTCCCTGAACACAATACATGAAATAATTCAGTTTCCACCAAACCTATTTACTCTAGCTAGATAAGTAAGGCATTATGGTGGAACATCCTTGTTTGCCATATGTCCATCGCTTCAAAACTGGTGACATCACAGAAAAAGGGGCCCAAGAGCCTTTCTTGGTTTAAGCACTTCTTTGTGATCCATCATTTGCATAGATACTATCATCTTATCTTATTACAACAGTATAAATATATGAAAAAATTAAAAGATAAACAAGGGGGCACAACCTGTAAGTTACAACTGTTAGTCCACAATCGGGCAGGGCAATTAAAAAGTCTCCAGGTGACGAATCAAGACAATTCCATACAAAACTGATTTGCGGTCTCTCCATTATATAATATTCATTTGCTCCCCCATCCCAATTCAGTAATATGTGATAATCCAAACTCACGGCTCTGCATTGTTCAAGGGAAATCCCAAGAACTGCTTTCAATTTCACTTGGGATAAACATCAGTATCTATGATGAAAACATGAAAAAATAGCACACTCCATTGTGAATAATGTCACTTTAAAGGGGAACTCCACACAAACATAACTTAAGCTTTTTGAAAAGTAAACATCATTTCAAGCAACTTTGCAATATACATCAATTAATATGCAGACTTTTCATGATATTTAATGGTTTCTGACAGTTCAATAAGCCTAGCCCCCTGCTCTCCTGCTGATCTGTCTGACTACTTTACTGAGCTGGCTGACTACTGTTACTTTGTATCAACAGCTATCTGTCCTTAGCCTTTATCCTCCAAACCCAACAAGGAACAGAACATCACAGTGCAATGCATTGTGGGTTATATAGTTCCTGCATGCTGTTTGTAAGCTGTGGAGAAGTTGTTACAATTTGTAACATCAGTGTTTAGTCCTTCCTTCCCTGTCAGGATTTTAAATGATGTAAAAGAGAAGAACTGTTATACAGCTGGATTTCAGCATAGAAAATGGCATTTATTCATACTTTTTGAAGAAACAGGTAACTGTGTTGGGTATATTAGGTGTTTCGGTGTTATGTGGGCCTCTTTATCAAATTTTGGTTTGGAAGCTGGAGTTCCCCTTTAATATAAAATTATAAAACTCCCCTGTTCTGGTAACAGCTATAAATGCTTCAACAAGATTCTCAATACACAATGCAAATGACCATATGGGGGGCTCTATTAATTGTACCCAATACATTTCATGAAGTACTACAATTCAGGAAAGCCACATTAAAGGCAGCATTATTTTAGGCATCATTTTCACTTCCCTGGTATACATCTTAAGAGTGACCTTAATAGCATTAATATATTATTTCTGTAGGCCCCCGACAAACAAAGCCTGGCTAAGTTTAAATTTGTGTCCCCTGCACCCATTTGTGCAGCTATTTTGCACAAAGTTATAGTTGATATATGTTAACTGTGACTATAAGTCGTTTAACAATTGTGGGATTTATTTTCTGCATTTAACATAACATAAGCGTCTAACTATAGACTTTTCATGCCTCGGTAATTTAAAGTTAATTTAATTATCCACCACATGATCTTTCCCACTAAGAGACAGCAAATGAAGCAGGGTTTCAGCACGTTGCAACATTTTTGTGCACTATTATCAATATCACTTTGAAAACAGGTGTTAGTATTTAGTGTTTTTTTCATGTTTTAAATTGTAACAGGTGCTATTGGAATGATTTAGACAAAAAAGCCTAATTTTCATTACAGTTGTTTGTTGTTGCAACATCTAACTGCCAGAAAGTCACCAGTGTGAATGAGCCTTTCTCATGCAACCAAAAAAAAAATGTGTTTTGTTTCCCAGGGTTTGTTCATATCAAAGGATGAAAGTGAAGAATGTGTCCAAGTTACCCAAATGTTTTAACTGGTGATAGGTTCCCATGAGATGTATGGGGGTGGCATATGCAAGCGCCATACATAAGACTGGTTACTGAAAAGAATTATGTAGCACCCTGTATTATTACAGGCACCGGCACCCCAAGCAGAAAATGGTACACACACCTTACTATCGGTAAACAGTCCCGCAGGGTGTGAACTCAAAATATAACTGCTAGGAAATGAGTCGATTTGTTGATTTTTTCAAGGTGATCTCTGCTTCATTATAAGACCATTCCATCAATCTATATACTTTGCATATCACTGTAGTATCATATTACATAATCATTTGTTAATAAGAATTGCGAGCATAAAAAAATCCATTGTAAACACTCAACCATAAGCTGGAATGTACGTCTTCTATGTTACCACAGACCAATCTGAATGTATTACCATCCTTGTGTAAGGGAATACCGCTGATAAAATGTGTCAATGTACTCTAAATAAAAACGTACTGTTAAAAAAAAAAATAATTGCTAGCATAAATGAAATACTCATATGTAATGTATATACATTTGATTAGGATTACAGTTTCATAGTGTGTAGACAATAGTTTGTCCCATCTATGCCATTTCTCTGTGCTTCATTAACCTCTAGGCCAGCATTATAATATATATATCATTTTATACTGTTCATACCCTCCAGATATAGCTAAGCCTCAGGATTAAACATAAATCTCTGCTATCTAAAATACTAATGGAATTTTTGACTGTACAGGATTCAACTCATGGTCAATTTAATAGCAAATCAACAGTGCCCTCTGCTGCTATGACAGCATACTTCATGTTACTCTTATAATGTATTTAAATCTTTATGCCTCCAAGAGTACATTACATTGAAACATGCCATCACAGAACTGCAACTGCACAGCTCTTGGCGCATGTCAGTAAGGGGTACGCACAAATACTGGCCCATTCCTATTCTTCTTCTCCAATACCTGACATTTGGGAACCCAAGGAAGGTTGTATCAGCAGATTGCTGTCTTGGCCCTAGAGCAAGGGTCCCTAACCATTTTTACCCATGAGCAACATTCAGATATAAGATGAGTTGGGGAACCACATAAGCATGGCGGTGCCAAATAAGTGCTGTGATTGGTCATTTGGTAGCACTGTCAATCAGCAGGAAGCTCAGTTTGGCAGTACACCTTTTTTATGCAAGAAAGTTGCTTTCAAGCCTGAATTCAAAAATAAGCCAGTGCTTAGAGGTCACTGGGAACAACATCCAAGGGGTTGGTGAGCAATGTTTGCTCCCAAGCCACTGGTTGGGCATCACTGCCCTAGAGCATGGCATGATAATGGATTTTTAACATTGAGCAAGCATTAGCTCTGCAAAAACGTTAACAAACCCCCCTCTGGCAACCCAGAATTGCAACAGATGCAACTCTGCATGCTTCTGCAATAATTGGGAAAGTCTAAAAAAAATCACTGCATTATGGGGGAACACATGGTGAAACTGCCTCTTCCACACTTTGCCTGGTACATAAATGTATTGTATCACGCTATCCAGAAAACTTTGAATTACAGAAACGCCGTCTCTCATCGACTCCATTTTAATCAAATAATTTTTTTTCCCTTTTTCTCTGTAATAATAAAAGAGTACCTTGTACTAAGATATAATAAATCCTTATTGGAAGTAGAAGAATCCTGTTGGGTTTAATTTAGGATTGGGATTACTGTTAGAAAGATTTTTTAATGGACTTAAGTTGTGGAGATCCAAATTATGGAAAGACCCTTATCTGGAAAATTCCAAATCCAAGGAATCTGTACTAAAGATATCAGCTGTTTGGTTGGGTTACAAAAATTCATCATACTGTGCATATATTTATGAATATTCCCATAGGTGTGATGGGAGACATACAGTATACTATATGTTTCCTGTGCCACATTAGAGTTTATAATGGACGGCAAGTTGGGCAGTCATACACTGAACCACACAACATGCATAGTAAGCAATGTCCAAAAATTATTTTATCTTTGGCACACCACTTAATAATCATAGGGTGCCTTCATTCCTAGGCCTCTTCCAAGCCAAACAAGACGATTTCTTTAGGGAAGGGAAACAAAATACACCACCATACTTTGGCTCCTGCCTTTTAAAACATTTATTACAGCAGAAATGTGGCACAAGCTTTTCGGGACTCCCACTTCCTCGTTTGAAAGATTGCCCCTTAGGAAGCGGTTTTCCCTGAAAGCTTATGCCACATTTCTACTGTAATAAAAGTTTTAAAAGTCAAGAACCGAAATATGGTGATGTGCTTCATTTCACTTCCCTATAGGAAGCAATGTCCCCTGACTTCAGAGAAGGTTCTGATTAGGTTGTAGCTACAACTTAATGGAGCACCTGCTTGCATTTACCACTCTCATTAGCACCTACTGGGCCCATAAACAGTACCATGGGTCATTTAACTTGCAAAGAGCTTACTTCCTATTTACTGATTGATACTGAGCAGGGAATCTGTTGGTGGAAGCTCTATTAATGGTGTTTGTAAATGTCTTTCCATTAGCTCTCAACAACTTGAACACAGCAGTGTATGAATACTTTCCAGTGCACACACAACAATAATGATGTAATTGAAATATGCAGCTGTTTAATTGTTGGGTGCTTTATTTATAACCACCTTCTATTTTCCACTGTGTACTCAGCTGCACAGCAGATTTCACTAAACACAATGCTTCCAGGAGGGGAATAATGTACTTTTCCTTTTTCACAGAGATGTGAACTGACAATGATAATGACCAGCTCAACTAGGGAGGTGGGTTTACAGAGGGGCCCAGATAACCCAAAGTGAATCCCCATCCCTTCCTCCTGCCTGCAGCCATGCTGTCAGATCCATTCGCTCGTGGACTTGGGAGGAAGGGGGTCATGGCAATGTCATGTAGAGGGTCCCCAAAATATTTTTTTGCAGGGGGACCCAGGAAAATTAACTTATGCTACTGGACTCAAAGCAGTTTTAGACTTTATTTCATGTTACCCATAAATTGTCAGGGATTAAGTAAACAATAAGTAGAAAAATCTTCTCTACTGCGGCCAACTAATCTCCCCAAATGCCTTTCCGCCGGCAAGAATACGAATTGCTGGCAGGATGGCATACGAATCACATAGGACTTCTGAAGTCGTCTGAAGTTTCCCCGTGATGCAACTTTGGGCGACTTCAGAAATCCGAAGCTATTTGTATGCCACCCCGCTGGCGATCATGCATCAGGGACAGGAATCATCTATCTTTCTACCTATTTTGAAGAGTCTGATGGGTTGGTATAGATCTGGTTGAGGATTTTGTATTGAATGAGTCTATCCTTAGTGGAAATTAAGAAATGAAGAAGTAACTGTTGCGTCCTTCCAGTCCTCCCACTCCATGTCTGGTATATCCTAGAGTCATTTATCCATCACGAGGACAAAAGGCTCGGGGACTGACTTTAAAGTCTGTTATATCCTTGAGATCAGCTTAGGGGTATCGGATGAGTGTAGAGTAACTTCTAAGGGTATGGTATGAATTGCGGGTTGAAGTAATGATAATTGTGCCATAAAAGTGTGTCTCAATTGTAGATTGCTAGAATGGAATGTGGAGTTGGGGGTATTTTTGAGATAGTTCCTAATATGTGGGAAGTCCTGAATATAGGATAATGTCCCAAAGATATTTCAGTTCTGTTTAGGGCCAGAAAATAAACCTGTTGTTTACATTTTTACCATTGACATTAATGACTTGTGAGAGGTCTAACGTGGTGTAAAATAATGGATTCAAATACAGTATTTATGGACAGCATAAAAGAACACACCCCTTCATAAATAGTTCCTGAATAAATCATTTTATATAATTTCATATTGTATCTCAGAAAATCAACTGCAAATGTCAATGTGCACACAATTGCTGCATAAGAACTAGGCAGGTTTTTATTGTATTTCAGCCATATAATCTTTCAGCTAAAGATGTGCTTGCTACAGCTTAATTCTACAGTTGTGTACTAGACCTAAAAGAACATTGTCTAGGTGGGGAGAGAACAGTGCTGGATGATGCCCTAGTAATGGTGCCCTGCCTGACCCTATTACCACTCAGTTACTGCATGTTTAAGAAGTTTGCCCTGATTGTCGAGGACCAATGCCCAAAACTGCCACTATTATCATCCAGTTGTACCCACATATTCCCCATATCCCCATATTCCCCTTACAAGTATATCACGCTCTGAAAGTTATATGAATTGATTTCCTAATATATTCTCAAAATGAACAAGGCAAAAAAAGTATGGTTTTGTACAATATCGGCCTACAAAATAGCATTGATATATGCACATAAGTAGTTAGGAGCAGGGGTGATGCTACCTCTCCCCCTTAAGGTGGCCATACACAGACAGATCATAGCTACTGATTTGTATTCATCAGTCTGAGTTGGCAGCTTATTTGCCCTTTTATGGGGCACTCAGACGGGCATGCCGACCAAGTTTCTATGCAAATGAAGAAACAGCCTGGTGTGCCATTAGTCTAAATGTACTGCAATATATGGACAAACATTCTGTATAGTATGTGCCTAGGATTTGCATTTATGTCTGTAAATTGATATCTCAATATATTTTCCCAATTAATCAAGAATAACATGAAGAGGTACAAGCAGATGAAGGCTCTATTACAGGGAGAATGGGTGGAGCGAATGGGGGAGATCTCCTCCCTGCGAAATGTTTATGAAGAGGAAAACAAGTGAGCTGAGGAGGCCAGCACTGTGGTGTCAGACGAGTAGCTGAATACATCAGTAGCCATCAACTGGGGTAAGCGTTTGCTATGCTACATCCTCTTCTTCTATTTTAATTCATTAGAGCAGAAACAGCTTGTCCCAGACACATTCACAGTTACGTCTCGCTCAGCACCAAACAATGGCTCATTAGAAAGTGTCACCGATAATGTAGTCTGAGGAGGGGGGGGGGCGGCGTGCGAATGAGGGCATGTCTAATGTGTTTGCTTCTGGGATTTTTACTTCCTTAACATATTTTTTATATAACATATATCAGGATTATTTTCTATATATAAATTGATTTACTAATGGAACTATTCTTCTCTCTATCCCGAATATGTATTAAATCCTCGATATGTAATAAAAGACACAAAGTTTGCCCATGTTCAGTAACCTGTAACAACCAATAAGGTGTTTGCAGGTGACCAGTAAAACCTTACCACTGATTGGTTGCTATAGGTGATTAGTCCAGAAGCAAACACTGCACACTTTATTACATTTCCCCCATGAGCCTTAGATACTTTGTTTGAATAAGGATATTCATTTAGTCTTAGAATTAATACCATCTACAATATAGTTTTCTTTCTCTTTCCTATGATAAACATTGGTATCAAGCATAGTTTTTACTAGTTAGGCTGTGAAAAAACTGGCCAAGTGGCAACCCTTTGCTGAAATCATATGTTTATTTATATGAAAATGTCCCCTTTTTCGCCAACCTATACAGTCTATGGGTTGGTGAGAGGATATCTATATCTCTGCAGATATGAAGAAACATTTAAAATCGTACTTACGCTGTATAAACAACCTATTATTTGGCAGGGCAGCCAGGAAGATTTTTGAACAGTTTATTAGCAAGATCAAGATTTCAGAGGATTAATACAACAATGTAGTGTAAAATGTAGTGGGAATGCTTTGCTCATACATCCTTTTGGGGTATGATTCATGGAGGAACTGCTTGATGGATTATGATTTTTAAATATGCATGTAATATGAACAACAGGTTTTGGAACTTGGATATCAGAGAATTATTACACAAATCTTTTCAGAGATCTCCTTATTTAGTTACTGAGTCGAAGAATTGAAGGAGTGGTTCACCTTTAAAGGAATTGTTCAGTAAAAATAAAAACTGGGAAAATAGATAGGCTGTGCAAAATAAAAAATTTTTTTATAATACAGTTAGTTGGGCAAATAATGTAATATATAAAGGCTGGAGTGACTGGATGTCTAACATAATAGCCAGGGCACTACTTCCTGCTTTCTAGCTCAAATCCTTTGTCCCTCTATCTGTTTCAAAAATGTTGGGAGGTATGTAAATGTGCAACATACAACAAGATAAATATATATACTATATATATATATATATATATATATATATATATATATATATATATGGCGTCTTGTAAATCACTTGGGTGATTGGGCATCCCCATTGCCTATGAATAAGTGTCAAAGAGGTAAAAACGCTTAAGGCGAAAGTCTGCTGGGTTTGTACTTTTTTAACATTATGAACTGAATACATTTTTACTTTTTCTGAGTTGCCAGCTTTTTCTTGTTTTTACAATAAATAATGGGACACAGTTCCTGAGCGCTTATAGGCTGGATGTTGTTGTGAGGCAAGAGCCAATGGGCTGGATTTTGAACTGATCTGGAGGGGGGACATATTGTCCAGTGCTAATGTCAGGGGAGGTGAGTGTACAGCTATACTGGCATTTGCAGATATCTAAGCAAATACTTGGGGGCCTACTGAATGCTCTGAAATTAATTTTTAGGGCTGACAGTACTCCTATTTGTATTTACTGTAACAGTTTTATCAATCATTGTTTGGCAGCTGTGGGGACATGATTACCAGAACACGTAGATGAGCTACTGATATGATATTTCCCCCATGAGCCTTAGACGCTTTGTTTGAATAAGGATATTTTAGTCTTAGAATTAATGCCTTCTACAATATAATTTTCTTTCTCTTTCCTATGATCAACATTGGTATCAAGCATAGTTTTTACTAGTTAGGCTGTGAAAAAACTGACCAAGTGGCGACCCTTTGCTGAAATCATACGTTTATTTGTATGAAAATGTCCACTTTTTCGCCAACCTATACAGTCTATGGGTTGGTGAGGGGATATCTATATCTCAGCAAGCAGACAGCACCACACGCTCATAGTATCTTAAAAGGCCTTTATTGCAAAAGGGCTTATTCTTTAAACAGAAATACAATAGCGACGTTTCAGGCACACAATCGCCTTTCCTCAAGCTATTGAACTCGTGTTGGTGAACACATTTTATATCTTTTGTAACAGTGCCATCTAATGGCCAATTAATATACAAAAACACAGCTACATTTCCTTAAAATGACAAAATAGTATACATAGTTACATAGTTAAATTGGGTTGAAAAAAGACAAAGTCCATCAAGTTCAACCCCTCCAAATGAAAACCCAGCATCCATACATACACCCCTCTACTTTTAATTAAATTCTATATACCCATACTAACTATAGAGCTTAGTATCACAATAGCCTTTGATATTATGTCTGTCCAAAAAATCATCCAAGCCATTCTTAAAGGCATTAACTGAATCAGCCATCACAACATCACCCGGCAGTGCATTCCACAACCTCACTGTCCTGACTGTGAAGAACCCTCTACGTTGCTTCAAATGAAAGTTCTTTTCTTCTAGTCTAAACGGGTGGCCTCTGGTACGGTGATCCACTTTATGGGTAAAAAGGTCCCCTGCCATTTGTCTGTAATGTCCTCTAATGTACTTGTAAAGTGGAATCATGTCCCCTCGCAAGCGCCTTTTTTCCAGAGAAAACAACCCCAACCTTGACAGTCTACCCTCATAATTTAAGTACTCCGTCCCTCTAACCAATTTAGTTGCACGTCTCTGCACTCTCTCCAGCTCATTTATATCCCTCTTAAGGACTGGATTCCAAAACTGCACTGCATACTCCAGATGAGACCTTACCAGGGACCTATAAAGAGGCATAATTATGTTTTCATCCCTTGAGTTAATGCCCTTTTTTATGCAAGACAGAACTTTATTTGCTTTAGTAGCCACAGAATGACACTGCCCAGAATTAGACAACTTGTTATCTACAAAGACCCCTAGATCCTTCTCATTTAAGGAAACTCCCAATACACTGCCATTTAGTGTATAACTTGCATTTATATTAATTTTGCCAAAGTGCATAACCTTGCATTTATCAACATTGAACCTCATTTTCCAGTTTTCTGCCCAGTTTTCCAGTTTAGACAAATCACTCTGCAAAGTGACAGCATCCTGCATGGAACCTATAGTTCTGCACAATTTAGTATCATCTGCAAAAATAGAAACAGTACTTTCAATGCCCACCTCCAGGTCATTAATAAACAAGTTGAAAAGCAAGGGACCTAGTACAGAGCCCTGCGGTACTCCACTAACAACATTGGTCCAATTAGAAAATGTTCCATTTACCACCACTCTTTGTAGTCTATCTTTTAGCCAGTTCTCTATCCAGGTACAAATACTATGTTCCAGGCCAACATTCCTTAATTTAACCAGTAACCTTTTGTGTGGCACTGTATCAAATGCTTTAGCAAAATCTAAGTAAATCACATCCACTGCCATCCCAGAATCGAGGTGTCTACTTACATTCTCATAAAAAGAAATTTTTTTTGCAACATCAGTATATGACATTGTATTAAACAAGTCCATCCTTTTAAGTCACCGGGACCAATCCAAATATCTGAAACAGAAGGTATATAAGATAAAATCAACTCTATAAAAATAAACTATACATTTGAACCAAAGTCATCGGAAGATTTTATGCAGTTCATACTCCCTATAAAGACCAGATGGTGTAAGTGTACCTAATGTACGTATCCACATGGCTTCCCATGCATTTAAAAAGAATAAGACAGTGGGCTCCTGTTTAGTTAGATCAGATATAGGGGGCAGTAAGGATCCACAGCAGTTACTAAGACCAATTAAAAATGGGACTTTCCCTTGCCTAGCGTGCAACTGTTGCTCTAATTGCCAGCGTGGTGAGGTGATTTAACACTCACATAAAGGTATTCCCATAAAAATCAAGAGACACTTCACCTTCCACATTTGTAGTGTATGTAATAAAATGCCCGTGTGGCTTGCAATATGTGGGACAGACGTCCCGCATGATTAAAGATCGCATTCGTAAGTCCCTAAGTACATAAGTCCGCTATTAAAACCAAAAAGATAGAACAGGCTGTGGCCTGTCATTTTATTGAGAAAGGACATGGAGCCCAGCAATTAAAATTTCAAGTGGTTGATGGGGTCCCAATATTGCATAGACAGGGGGACAGACTTAAAGAATTGCTCAAAAGGGAAGCCATGTGGATACGTACGTTAGGTACACTTACACCATCTGGTCTGAATAGAAAGTATGAACTGCATAAAATCTTCCGATCAAAATTGTAAATAAGATATGGAACTGCTTAGTTTATATTCTGTAGGAGGCAGGGGTGATTGGGAACAGGTGCTTTGTCTGGTTCATACAACTAGATATAACATTTTGAAGAAAAAAAAGCATGTGATAGAACACTGAATATTTGTAATCAGAATTTCTGCCTGACCTTGTTTTCATTGTTTTTTTTAGCAAAGCCATGCAACTATTTATAGCTCGTCACTGTATGGGCACCATATGGCAAATGGGTGCACGATTGTACACTGCAGTGATCCCTAAGCCTTTATTAAATCCTGAAGTCTTTTACAACAAGCTGTTTATAAACAACGAATGGCATGATGCAATCAGTGGCAGAACATTTCCAACAGTGAACCCATGTACTGGAGAGGTGATTGCGCATGTAGCTGAGGCTGACAAGGCTGATGTTGACGTTGCAGTTAAAGCTGCAAGAGAAGCCTTTAATCTGGGATCCCCATGGCGAAGTATTGATGCATCACAACGTGGACAGTTGCTTCACCGCCTTGCAGATCTTATTGAAAGAGATCAAATCTATCTAGCATCTTTGGAAACCATGGATACTGGCAAGCCCTTTGCTCAAAGTTTTGCAATGGATCTAAGTACAGTCATAAAGGTATATAGATATTATGCAGGCTTTGCAGACAAAGTCCATGGAAAAACTATACCGATAGATGGTAATTACTTCTGTTATACAAGACATGAGCCTGTTGGAGTCTGTGGTCAGATTATTCCATGGAATTTCCCATTGGTAATGCAGGGGTGGAAGCTGGGCCCAGCACTTGCCACTGGAAATACAGTCATTATGAAGGTTGCTGAGCAGACACCACTCTCTGCATTGTACATTGCATCTTTGATAAAAGAAGCTGGATATCCTCCAGGTGTTGTCAATATATTAACAGGTTATGGGTCTACAGCTGGGGCAGCTATAGCAGAACATATGGATGTTGACAAAATTGCTTTCACTGGCTCTACTGAAGTAGCAAGAATGATCCAGAAAGCAGCGGGTTCAACTAACCTGAAAAGAGTGACCCTTGAACTTGGTGGTAAAAGTCCATGTATTGTCATGGCAGATGCAGACCTAGAACAAGCCGTGGAACAATGTCACGAGGCTTTGTTTTTTAACATGGGACAGTGTTGTGCTGCAGGTTCCAGGACTTTTGTGGAGGAAACGATCTACCGTGAATTTCTTGAAAGAACCGTGGAGAAAGCAAAATTAAGAAAAGTGGGCAATCCCTTTGACCTGGACACACAGCATGGCCCTCAGATAAACAAGGAACAATTTGACAAGATCCTTGCCTATATTAAAAGCGGTAAAACAGAAGGTGCTAAACTTATGTGTGGTGGCGATCGCTGTGGGGATAAAGGCTTCTTCATCAATCCCACTGTTTTTGCAAATGTGAAGGACAACATGAAAATTGCAAGGGAAGAAATATTTGGCCCAGTGCAGCCAGTGTTTAAATTTAAAACAATAGAGGAGGTTATTGAAAGAGCTAATAATACAAGGTATGGGCTAGCGGCTGGCATATTTACAAGAGACTTAGACAAAGCAATGCATCTTACTCAGGCCCTGCAAGCTGGGACAGTATGGGTTAATACTTACAACATTGTGACTTGTCAGGCACCATTTGGAGGTTTTAAAGAATCTGGGAATGGAAGGGAACTTGGTGAAGATGGGCTGCAGGCATACACAGAAGTGAAAACAGTCACAATGAAAATGCCTCATAAGAATTCCTAGAGAGGAAACTACACAGTGAGCATCCATGTGTATTCCTTTTCATTAGTTTCAGCTTAGTCACACAAAAAAAAAAACCTCCACATTAAAAAAACCCAATATCGTTCTCAAGTTCCAAGCAAGCTATTTAGAAATAAAGAGCTGTGGGGTTTCATAGAAAAAAGAAAGCATGTAGTTCAACAAAATAAAATGAAATGAATACATCATAATATGAAGTTCAACTAATTTCATATTGCTAGAACTTTGGCCCTTGAATTACAACTTCCATCAGTTCCCAGCCTAAAGCAAAGGCTATAGGGTAGGTTCCCTATAGTGCGTAATACCACTTGTAAATGCCAGTTGTAAATAGTCCAGTAAGTGATAAGATACTAATAAAATGTATAATTAAGCATGTGAAATTAAATGTTTATGACACACTTCCATTAGGTCACCCATGATCAGTAGTAGTTACAAATAAAGGGCACTGTACCCACAGTTCATTACCAAGAAAGTGACTTGTGCTATTTCTTTCTTGTTGTTCCTTGTCATTGCAAATTCACAAACAAGACAGATTATACTCATATTGTGTGTAATTTTAGGAAAAACTATGTGTATGAAAAAAGTATGTTAGGACAGGGACAATAAATATACTGATTGCTAAAAATGTTGTTTGCCATCACTGCAAACATTCTTTCTCTAAAAGACTTTTACTTGTTCAAGGTCTAAATTCCATTACAATGACCTCAATTTAGATGGATTAGTATTGAATCACGACCCCAAAATTGGTAGAAATAACCATAAAGTGGGTGAGGTTTGGGCAAATCAGAGGGGTGTCTAGTGTTAAACTGACCTGCTTTGGTGACATAAAATGTGGTATCTTTTTTTTTCTATAAAGATGTATATGATAATCCCTACATAGCACTCTTACTCTCAATTCCATTAGTAGTCAGGTCCAGTCCTATCAAATGTGGCGCCCTATTAGGACCATGTTGGCAGGGCCCAGTGTTGTTAGCTACTGACACACTAAATATATAGGAAAATAAGGACATGCAGCCATGAGATAGAAAGGAAAGGGGCACACAGGGTAAGAGAGAGGGAGGAAATAGAGGCACAAAGGGACAAGAGAGAGGGAGGAAATAGGGTCACACAGGTAAATGAGAGAGAGAGGGAGGAAATAAGGACACACAGTATAAGAGAGAGAGGGAGGCAATAGGGGCGCACAGAAAAAGGTTAGAGAGGGAGGAAGGAAGGAAGGAAAAAGAGGTAAACAGGGACAAGAAAGAGGGAGGAAATAGGGGCACAAAGGGACAGGAGAGAGGGAGGAAATAAGGACACACAGGATAAGTGAAAGAGAGGGAGGAAATAGGGGCACACAGGGTGAGAGAGAAGAAAATAGGAAGAAATAGGGTTGCACAGGATAAGAGAGAGATGGAGGAAATATTGATACACAGGGGCAAGAGAGAGAGAGACAAGAAATAGGGGAAACAGAGTAATAGAGAGAGAGAAAGGTACAGGATTGAGAGAGAGAGGACTGGGCCAATCGAATTGGTGCAGGCTGGACTGATTCAGGTTGGGAGCGGGTTTGGTCAGATTGGGGGCAGGCTGGGCCAATGAGAGTTGGTGGCAGGTTGGGCCTATGGCGGTAGGGACGGGTTAGGTCTATCAGAGTTGGGGCAGAACCACTGGCTCTGAAAAATGTAAGTCAGTACTTATATATTAAACCTTTGTATTGCCTTGGGATATTTTTTTCAGATTTTAAAGTATTCAAGCACACCAAAAGGAAAAAAAGATTTGACCCATAAACTTGCACTCCCCCACATTGTTAGTCATTGATACTTCCCATATAAGAAAATGTTAAAACATAACCTTTAATTGGCACAGAATAAGAGTTAGGAATCCAGAACCCACTAAATTAAAAATATCATTAGGGGAGTAGAGCTGAGCCGACTCAAAGGGGCAAATTTACTAAAGGGCAAAGTGACTAACGCTGGCGAAAATTCGCCAGCGTGACATCATTTCGGGACTTTGCCGATTTACTAACGGGCGATGGAGTAAATTTGCTAGCGAAGGAGATAGACTCTAGCGCTACTTCGCACTCTAACGCCAGGCCTGGTTTCCCCCCTACATTTCCTTACATATGGCACATGTGGGCAATGGGCAATGGGCTCATGTGTAGGGCAATATAACAGCTTTATTTTATTGTATTAAGGTTCCCTGGGCTTGTGTAGTGTAATGTATTTGCTGCAACATATACGTCCATAGAAATTTAACTTACCCCTGTATGCAAATTAGCCAACGCTAGCGCAACTTCGCTTTGTTTGCCAATTAACTTTCGCCATCGTTCGGTGACCTAGATGCAACTTCGCATTTTAGTGAATTAGCATTGTTTTGGCGAATTTTCACTTGGCGAAGTGTGAAGATGTGAGCGAAGCTGTCGCTGGTGAATTGCCGCAGGTTAGTGAATTTGCCCCAAAAAGTCTTCTGCTCATAGGGGCAAATTTATTAACCTGTGGAAATTCTCAAGCGCCGGCTTCGCTCACATCGCAACACTTCGCTAGCTGTAGATTCGCCAGGACAACACTAATTCACTAAAATCCGAAGTTGCGTCCAGGGCACTGATCTCTGGCAGAGTTGCACTAGTGTTACTGCGGCAAGCAAAGCGAAGTTGCGCTAGCCTGGTCTGAGCTGGCGAAGGCAAGTCTTGCGGAACAGGTAACATTGAGTAAAAGGTGCATCTTAGTGAATTTGCGAAGTAACGCTCTTTCGCCAGAGCAAAACTTCGCCTGGCATGAGTGTGAAGTATCACTAGAGTCTGTCTCCTTCTCTAGAGAAGTTACGCCTGCGCCCGTTAGTAAATTGGCAAAGTCCCAAAATGACGTCACGCTGGCGGATTTTCACTAACGTCACCTTTAGTGAATTTCCCCCATGGGGTAAATTTACTTACCTCCAAAAATCCGCCAGTGCTGGCTTTGCACACATCGCAACACTTCGCCAGGCATAAATTCGCTAATTCACAAAGATCCGAAGTTGCGCACAGGTTACCGAACGCTTGCGAAGTTGCACTAACGATAATACAATCATCAGTTCGAAGTTACGCTAGCGTTAATTTGGCAAGCAAAGTGAAGTTGTGCTAGCGTTGACTAATTTGCATACCCCGTGCAGTTAAAGTACAATGGACGTATATGTTGCAGCAAATACATTACATAGTAACATAGTAACATAGTAAGTAAGGTTGAAAGACACATGTCCATCGAGTTCAACCTTTTTTTTTTTTATTTATTTTTTTTATTAACTACCTATCTTGCCAGTTGATACATTACACTACACAAGGCCAGGGAACCTTAATAAAATAAAGTTGTTATATTGCCCTACACATGTGCCCAGTGTATAGTTTAGGTGCCATATGTTAGCAAATGTAGGAGGGAAGGCGGGTACCCCAAAAAAAATTTATGATCTTTTTCAGCCTATCACCTTCTAAAAAAAGAAAAGACCCCAGCGTTTTTTGGGATTTTTTTTTTTAGAAACATTTTCAACTTTTTTGGACCAAGTCATATCTACTCTATTGCACTTCGCCTGGTCTGACTCTGGCGCAAGAGGTAACGTTCAGGAAAATCCGCATCTTAGTGAATTAGCGTAGTTACGTCCATTCGCCAGTGCGAAAATTCGCCTGGCGTTAGAGTGCAAGGTAGCGCTAGAGTCTATCTCCTTTGCTAGCTAATTTATGCCAGGGATCCTTAGTAAATCGGCAAAGGCTAATTTTCGCAAGCTTTAGCCACTTCACCCTTTAATAAATTTCCCCCTATCAGTTAATATATAAAGTATTCAAGCCACACAATATTTAGATAAGTATTTAATTCAAAATGATGATTTAAAAGGAAATGCTAAGTTAAAGCAAAGAAAATGCATACATTTTACTATTAATGGCAAAGATAATTATCATATACAAATCAGTTCCCCTTTTCTGATGTTTTACAGACAAGAAAACAGTTATATTAACTTATACTGTATCTCAATGTCTATTACAAATATGACTATGTAGCATGCTTCATAACAATAATGTCTGTACCTATTGTTCAATTTTATAAATCAAGTTGCGCATTCACAGTAAAACAAAGCAGATATAAAATAATAACATTAATATAAAAGGTATTATAAAAGCCCTTCATTTTACTAATAGTATGTACTTGAAATTTTGAATGCAAAGATTGCAAATCCTGCAACAATCGAATAACAGACTAGCATTCTGAACAATAATAGTGCTGGTCTATACAGTAGTTTTTCATGTGTTTAACAATGGTAAGGAGGCCTTAGATTCTGCATTTGGCAGCACTTTAAAAAATTGGTCCAATATTTCTATAAAAAAAACAGTCAGCAAATACATTTCTTTTTACACACCAAATTAGTTTTGGGGGACTGGTAGAAATACAAGGCAAAATTGGAAATGTAAAACTCACTCAATTTCGAATTGGCATAGTGAATGTGAAGCCTGGATTTTATGTGATTTTTACTTGCAAGGCATATAGGAAGATCTGTCCCAGATATGAGCTCAGTCCAGCATATACTTTAATATGCCAACTAGGACTGGTGTTCAGACAAATAATTTGTGGCATTAAAGGTATAATTCACCTTAAGGTACTTTTTAGTATGTTATTGAATGTTTATTCTTGAAGGAACAGTAACACCAAAAGGAAATTGTTTTATATGCATTTAAGGGCAGCCATTCAAGCTGAATAGGACAAAAATGTTCATGTTTAAACAGCTGATATCAGATAAGTTCTGTAGAATACAATGGGTTTAGTTCTTACACTGGAAGATAAATAGGAGACAGTTGAGGGAACTCGACTATAGATTGAAAGTCTCTCTAATATAAAATAGGACATTTGGGGCCAATCAGCTGTTTATTTGTAGTTCCTGGATGGACAGGTAGAACATTTAGGAGACACAAGTGAAGATTCAGGGAGATTTAGTCGCCCGGCAACAAATCGCCTCTTCTTCGGGTGACTAATCTCCCCAAAAAGCCTTCCCGCCAGTTAGAATCTAAATCACAGACGGGATGGCACTCAGAACGCATTGTTTTCCGACGTTACCAAGTTGCCACATGAGTAAACTTCGGGCGACTTTGGAAAACGAAGCGCTCAGAGTGCCATCCCACTGGCAATTTACATTCTAGCCGGCGGGAAGGCTTTTTGGGGAGATTAGTCACCCTTAAATGTAAATAATATCTGCACTTTCATTGTTACTGGTCTTTTCAATTGGTCTTCATTTTTGTAGTTTTTGAATTATTGGCCTACTTTTTCTGCTTCTTTCCAGTTTCCAAAAGGAGGCAAAAACCTTGTTAGACAAAAACCTATTGCTCTACAATGTTATTGTAATTTTTCATTGCTTATATTATTCACATTTCAGTCCTTCACCAAACCACTGCCTGGCTGCTAGGGTAAAGTGGATCATAGCAACCATATAGCTGCTGAAATTCCAAATTGGAGAGTTACTGAACAAAAAGCTAAAGATTTAATAACCACAAAAAAAATGACCAATTGCAAATGTCAATGTCTACATCATACTAAAATTGAATTGAAAGATGAAGTACTCCTTTAAAGTAAACCTACAATTATAGATTTGGAGCTTCTAAAGTCAATGATTTTGTCATTTTACATCTGTTTGTACAAAAAAACATCATAACGGTATAAAACTATTTTGTAAGTCTTCTTATACAGCATTAAAAAAGCAGGAGATCCACCAGGGTTTCTTTCTCTGGACCTGAAAGTAAGAACAGAAAACCATGGAGTTAGTTAAGACAATGGTTTTTCATCTGATGAAAGGAACATTTGTATCAGTAAAACACAAAGTAGAAAGTCAAAAGGGAGCACTCCCCCTCTCTCACCTGCACGTGTAATTCAGCAAACCTGTGTGCTTGCACGCAGCATACCCCCGGTCCAGGCCAATATCACGTAGAAACAAAACAGAAGTTGCGGAGCATATCGGCAGCTTGTACAAGTCACTGCTATGATATTGATGCTTTTAATTATTTCCAATAAATGAAGATTTTATGATTCAGCTGCCGATATGCTCCACAACTTCTGTTTTGTATCAGTAAAACACACAAAAGTTTAAACAATGCTATTTCACCACCCCATGCTTTACTAGTGCATGATTCCAGACAAGTGTTAAGCTGGCCATAGACGCAAAGATCTCTGAATCGAGGATTCGTACGATTTTCGGAATGTGTGTGGAGAGTCCCGACATTTTTCGTCCAGTGAAGATCGTCGTTTGGTCGATCAGACAGGTAAGAATGTGAGTAATATCTCTGCGTGTATTGCCAATCGTATGATTTTCAGTGGGAGACTGTCACTAGCTTTGTCTATTGTACGATTGCTGAACATCGGCTGATCTGTTCTTTAATTACTTTATTTGATCAGAATGGTAAGACTTTGATCTGAATGGTTAGTGGCAGGTCAGAAGATGGGAAGTTCGATCGTACGATCGGATCTTTGCGTCTGTGGCCAGCTTTAGTTCCCTTGCACAGGAGTGCACTGAGCTTTGCATTTAATGGACCAAATTAGGAGGAATCTGCAAAGTAAGAACTGTGCTAGTAATGTCAGTATTAATGAACACAGACAGACACAAGTGCAATCATTTGTACAATTCTGTGCCTATTGAGGGCCAAATACTGTGTTTTCCACCACAGTGCATATTGCACATGGTACTAGGAGAAATGAATAAATTGAAAAGTTGCTTAGAATTAGCCATTCTATAATATACTAAAAACGTCCCTTTATTAACTAATAGAATAAAACTCTAAATCAAAGAGTTATAAGACAAATGGGATAATATTCCCACATGAATAGGTGTTGCATATTTGCTCCTAAAAAATTGGGGGGGGGTTAATTTTAAAATTAACCTGCACGTGCTATGCTATGGGTCACTAGATTTTTAAACACACAACTGATCAAAGGGTAAGTTACTTGTTTAAACTAATTACTTGGCATGCAGTGATGTTTTGCCAGTTCTAAAATCTAAAAATTTCAAATTGGAACCCATATATATATATAAATATGTATACAATACATAAAAGTTTAAAATAATAAAATGGGTAACATTCATGACAAGTCTTTGGTGAATATTTTTTTATTACCTCATTACACCTTACTTGTAGAACCACCATGGTTTCGTCTCTTGATCCTACGCGCATTATGCTCTGTGACTTTTATAGTTCCATCAGCCCAGGTCTCTCCGACCATATTGGTTGCATGACATTGGTATGTCCCTTCATCTTCCTTCGTCAGTGGACTGATCTGAAGAATAATATGTGATCACAATAAATTTCGGTTTACCAGGAAAAATAATTTTCACCATTATGGGAAGTAGATATTCTGAGATAAATAAGATACGTATTCCAACTAAACAGAATTAGCCTTACTAATGTTGTTTAAATGCACTGAGCCAATGCCTTACAGCATGCTGAAAGAATAAAATAAATGATAACAATTGAAGCTGCAACTATTTACCTGTTTGAAAGCAAGCATCTTATTGGTTGCTATGGGTTACAGCAGTGTCGGACTGGGACACCAGGGGCCCACCAAAACACCTTAGACCAGGGGCCCACTCTCTTATTATACGTATTATTTTCTTCCTCTCCTCCTCACTCAACCTCTAGTCTCCTAGTCTCTTTTCTTTACACAGTTTAATCTTTTATTCCATCTATTTATTGTCATAGAAATAGGGAATTGACATGAAATAGGCCAAATTAGCAGCATGAGGGCCCATAGACACCTGGGCCCACCATGAGTTTTCCTGGTAACTCGGTGGGCGAGTCCGACATTGGGTTACAGCATCTGGGTAAACATTGTGCTCTTTATCCGCTATCACACTTATCCTACTAAATATTCCAGAATTTACTTAAAACAAGTATTTGCTGTCTGGAATGATACATATAAATACTGTGTGAAGTTTTATGGTGAATTTAAGACAATGCAATTTGAGTCACTTACTCTACCCTAGTGGTTTATTTCCAAAACTATTTTCAGTGGAGCACACTATCTCTTCTATATTTATACAACAAATTTCAAGTTTATCTATTGTTGCTAGAAAATCAATAAGGGGGTGATCAAAAACTCGAGCTGTATTTTACCCAAAAAAAAATTTGAGTTTTGAGGGTATTTTTTTAGTCAAAAATCGTTTTTTCGGATTAAAAAGCTCAACTTTTTTGAGTTTTTTCTAAAAAAACTGTATTTTTCAAGATTTATTATACCTCGAACCTGAAATAGCTTGAATCCAAAAATACACCATCTAAAACCTGTCGAGGTCATGAAGAAGTCAATGGCAGAGGTCCCTTGAACCATTTGAAGATATTTGAAGCCTTCATTTCAGTAGATGTAAAATTCTAGTGCTCATAGACTCACCATAACCCAGCCAGTGCATTCATGGCGAGAAGGACCACCACGGACTTGGACTGCAACATTTACTCTATCCCCTGGCAACTCTTCAAAGAGTTTTGTTCCTTTTGGAGACTCTGTGACCTTCGCAATAAGCAATCAGAGTTATTTATAACTTTAACAGATAATGGAAATGCTGCATAAACAAACAATGACAATTTTCAACATTGTAAAACTGACTAGAGTTTATTGCTAACTGAATATATTGGGGCTTTAAGGATAGCACATTTGTCAAAACAAGACTAGGGGATTATGTGTTCCCAGTGCAGAACTGATCTGACCCTTTACTTGGGCCAAGTTTTGCCTACCTGGTCAAACAAGTGGATCTTCCCATGTATAGGCCAGCTTTTCAAACACTAAAAGCTAAGAATTTGCTAAAAAGCTGATATTATTACAGATATAAATTCCATTAAGTCTCCTATTCTGTACCTTTCTCCATGTGATGATGGGGGTTGGAACTGCTTTAACTTCACATGATAAGTAAACTTGGGATCCGGTGACATTGTGAATCTTTCTTGGTGAAACAATGATCAAAGGAGCTGTGGGAATAGACAATATAGATTATTAAAAATAAGGCAAACATTTAGGTTACAGGTACCACCACTGAATGCACAAAGTATGCAGGGCACCTTACTTAACCTGCTAGCTAATGAGATATGATATCCATTCTTTTGGTTCATCTTATCGTGTTATATTATATTTTACATAAATAATATATATATATATATATATATATATATATATATATATATATATATATATATATACAGTATATATATATATATATATATATATATGTTACCAACGTTATACTTATGATACCTCATCATCAACAACTGGTAAACACTTATCTTAACATCAAATGGGCATTTAAAGGAACACAGCCCTCTCAAATGTTCCTACAGAATTGTGCTTAATATAGGTAAATGGCATTATATTATAGCATATTATAGCATATTTCTGTAAAGTCTGTGGAAAAGCTAATTTGTCTCTGCTATGGCACCATTTGCTGCCCATGTACCTAATGGAATCAGACTGCATCTACAAACTCCTCAGTCATGCCCCTTCTGGCATTATGGATTATAATAAGAAAGTTGAACTATGGAAGGTGATAAGGACATTAGTAGCAAGCCAACCTGGAAGACAATGGCATCTTTGATAATGGTAAAATTGCCAGAATACCTACAGAAGATGGAACCCATAATAATTTCAGTAGACAAGCACAAAAAAATAAAGACATAAGTGATCATTTACTATGACCCCTTTAGTGATAATGCAAAGATCACTTCTGCCAAAGGTCTGGCTGCTCTTTGTGTCTTGTACAATCTGGTTGTACAAGTTAACTTATCCTTATCCCCCTACCAGCACTGCCAAACCCATCATTGAAGGCAGGGTGCAAAGTGTAAATGAACCCTAAGGTTTTTGGCAAAAGAATTGATTTAGGAAAACAGTGTTTAAAATGGAATCTCTTTTGAGCAGAAAAGGCTAATACCTTTTTGTGCAATCCATCTAAATACAAGCATGGGATGTTATTTGTAATTATATTTAAATAGCGCTACTTTAGGCCATTACAATACGATATACAAATAAGTACAAAATACAATACAACACAGTTACTATAATAATTAAGAGCTTAGTATCAAGGAGACAAGAAGACAGAGGCCCCTGCCCCATAGAGCTTACAATCTAAATTGGAGGGTAACGTACAGACACAAATAGTAGGTTATTAAGGGCTGTAGGTTACAGTAGGTGACCCTGCCATATAAGTGCTAGTTCTCAGTTCAGGTGTTATGCCAGTGCTGTTCTGTGAAAAAAAACAAGATTGTCTTCATATGTGACTGTAGAATTTAGTTAAAAGAAATAAAATGCTTTAAGCAATGCATACTAACCTTTTGAGAACACTCAATGCAGAATGTTAAACTAAAAACAGACTAGTGAGCAAACTGTTTAACAAGTTTTGTTTTCATGGTAATAGTTTTGAAAGAGGTTTCTTGATTCGAACAAAATGGATGCACTCACTGACAGAAAGGTAATTTTCTTTTTTAAACAAAGCACTGGGAAAGATCATTATAATGGACACACTGGTGACCCACTGCGTCCATCCATTACATTAGAAAATGAAGTCTGAATGAAAGGTTTATTCTGTCAGTGAATAATGAACATCCCACGTTGGAGCTCAGACCCCTGCAGACGCTTTGGCAGCTGCCAGTGGTCACATCAAGTCTCCAAATTGCATCAAAGCCAAAGAAGTGCCATCTGCTCTAAGACACGCTCTCTGTAAATTTACCATTAAAACAAGTCTATCTGAAACTGTAAGTGCCTAATTGACTGTGTTGAGAGAGAATGTGGCTCACAGAAAATACTCAAATTGTTCCCTTTGGGCCCAAGCATTAATACCTGCCAAGTGCCTTCTGTACCCATTGTTGTCTCTTTGATAGTTTTAACATGGTTTATTCTGCCGGTAAATCTGAGCTCCCTACAAACAGCTAAATAGTGAAGTATCAATGCAAAGTGCTTTCAAATGTTATTAAATTGGTACAGAGCATATATGCCAACCCTGTTCTAATTTAAATGAGATAATATAAATGAATGCAGAAGTCTGCTGTTTTAAACAAACTGCTGCCATAGTCAGCGGTAATACATGAATACAGTAAATGGAAGTTACCAGCCCTTACAACAAAGGAGCAGAGAACAGAATATGTTATTTATAAACATGTGAGTATACACTGTGTAGTTAACAGGAGATTGGGGGTTAGACTGTTTTATAATATTATTTTATATATAGCTGTTGTGTTCTTTACATCTCATGGTTGAGGGGTTAAGGGCCTGAACAAGGTATCATCAATAAATGAGGGTAATAACTGGTATAGCATTTGAATAGCTGTAGGAGCAAAATGTTCATGATGGTAAATATCCACAGCTCAAACCAGAAATGAGTAGGATTTGTTTCCTAAGAGAACAAATGCTATTGGTAGAACATACAGGGCCTCAGTTGAAACCCCTGTACAAAGAGAGAGCTTCTCCTGGGAGGTGGTGATACTGAAATCAGTTTCGTGCTTGCTGAATGTGCTTTGGACTACCTATGAAGGATCCTGAAATTAACTTATCCCATTTGAAAAAAGTCAAAGGGGCAAATTCACTATGCGCCGAAGCGCCTAACGCTAGCGTCAGTTCGCTAGCGCTGGTCATTTTTGTTACTTCGCAAATTCACTAACGAACGCTGGCGTAAATTCGCTATCGTTACTTTGTACGCTTACGCCCGGCGAATTTGCGCAACGGACGTAACTACGCAAATTCACTAACGCGCACATTGTACTGAACGCTACCTTTTACGCTAGACTTCCTTCGACACCTCAGACCAGGCGAAGTGCAATAGAGTAGATAGGGATTGCTTCAAAAAAAGTTCAAATATTTCTACGTCCCAAAAAACGCTGGCGTTTTTTCTATATTATGGGTGATAGGATGAAAAAGATCGAAAAAAATTTTTGGGGCTCTTCTCCTTCCCCCTACATTTCCTAACTCATGGCAACTTAACTATACAGTGGGCACATGTGTAGGGCAAAATTTTATTTGATGTTTTGAAGGTTTCCCATGCATTTGTAGTGATTGCCGTATGCAAATTAATCATCGCTAGCGTAACCGCTTTGCTTAGCGAATCAACGCTAGCGCAACTTCAGATTTTAGAGAATTTGCGGAGCGCTGGCGAAACTACGCCTGGCGAAGTGCGGCGAAGTGCTGGCGCAACTACGAATCTTAGTGAATTTGCCCCAAAGTCCATCAAGTTCAACCCTCCAAATGAAAACCCAGCACCATACACACACACCCCTCCCTACTTTCACATAAATTATATATATACCCATACCTATACTAACTATAGCCTCACAATAGCCTTTGATATTATGTCTGTCCAAGAAATCATCCAAGCCACTCTTAAAGGCATTAACTGAATCAGCCATCACAACATCACCCGGCAGTGCATTCCACAACCTCACTGTCCTGACTGTGAAGAACCCCCTACGTTGCCTCAAATGAAAGTTCTTTTCTTCTAGTATAAAGGGGTGGCCTCTGGTACGGTGATCCACTTTATGGGTAAAAAGGTCCCCTGTTATTTGTCTATAATGTCCTCTAATGTACTTGTAAAGTGTAATCATGTCCCCTCCCAAGCGCCAACCTTGACAGTCTCCCCTCATAATTTAAGTCTTCCATCCCGCTAACCAGTTTAGTTGCACTTAGTCTCTGCACTCTCTCCAGCTCATTTATATCCCTTTTACGGACTGAAATCCTAAACTGCACTGCATACTCCAGATGAGGCCTCACCAGGGACCTATAAAGAAGCAAAATTGTTTTCATCCCTTGAGTTAATGTCCTTTTTTATGCAAGACAGAACTTTATTTGCTTTAGTGGCCACAGAACGACACTGTGCAGAATTAGACAACTTGTTATCTACAAAAAACCCAAGATCCTTCTCAGTTAAGGAAATGCCCAACTTGCATTTATATTATTTTTACCAAAGTGCATAACCTTCATTTATCTATATTAAGCCTCATTTTCCAGTTTGCTGCAAAGTTTTCCAACTTAGACAAATCACTCTGCAAAGTGGCAGCATCCTGCATGGAACCTATAGTTCTGCACAATTTAGTATCATCTGCAAAAATAGAAACAGTACTTTCAATGCCCACCTCCAGGTCATTAATAAACAAGTTGAAAAGCAAGGGACCTAGTACAGAGCCCTGCGGTACTCCACTAACAACACTGGTCCAATTAGAAAATGTTCCATTTACCACCACTCTTTGTAGTCTATCTTTTAGCCAGTTCTCTATCCAGGTACAAATACTATGTTCCAGGCCAACATTCCTTAATTTAACCAGTAACCTTTTGTGTGGCACTGTATCAAATGCTTCAGCAAAGTCTAAGTAAAACACATCCACTGCCATCCCAGAATCGAGGTGCCTGCTCAACTTTTCATAAAAAGAAATTAAGTTAGTCTGGCAAGATCTATTGCACATAAAACCATGCTGGCACATAACCTATGGTTACATGAGGTTTAAAGGGGCATCTAGATTAAAGGGGTGGTTCATCTTTAAGTTAACTTTTAGTATCTCATAGAATGTCTACTTCTTTTTTAATTTGCCTTTTTCAAAGTTTTTGAATTATTTGCCTTCTTCTGACTCTTTCCAGCTTTTAAATGGGGTCACTGACCCCATTTAAAAAACAAATGCTCTGTAAGGCTACTAATGTATTGTTGTTGCTACTTTATTCATCTTTCTATTCAGGCCCTCTCCTATTCATACCTCAGTTTCTCGTTCAAAACAAAGAATGGTTGCTAGGGTAATTTGGACCCTATCAACCACATTGCTAAAATTACAAACTGGAGAGCTGCTGATAAAAAGATAAATAACTCAAAAACCACAAATAATAAAAGATGAAAACCAATTGCAAATTCTCTCACAATATCACTCTACATCATACAAAAAAGTTAGTTAAAAAAACATTTTTAAGGAGAGAAGATAATCATTGCCTTTTCTGGCCAATCTAATATAAAAATATAAACAAAAATTAAAAGAGATGGGCATTAAACTGATAACATTAGGCATTATTTATTATTCTGTTTGAGTTCTCTCACATGAAATATAAAAATATAAGACTTGTTTATTTATATTGTGCCTATTTGTTTTATCAAAGATTATACATCATACCCTGCCCCATTGAAGCTTACACCCCATGTCCCTAATAATAGTTTTTTTAATCAGGAATGTTTTTGGAGTGTGAAAGGACCCAGAGAGCAAACTCACACAGACACAAGGAGAGCAAATTCCTTTTAGATATTGTCATGAAAATGAACCTAGGACCCCAGCACTGCAGGAGTGCTAACCATTGTGCCACTGTGCTGCCCATAAACTGAGCTCCAAAACAAACATTTGAAATAAATTAAGAAAAAAACACACAAAATAAAAAATGGTGTCTAAGTGCAAAACTTAATAGAATTCCTTTGCATTGTATTCAAGGAATATGATCAGGAGACACTACCTTCATAAAGTACAGTTCATGAACTTTTTCTGGATTCTTATGAACCCTTTCTTTTGGAGGCATGAACATCACAGACATCTAGAAATTGCTTAGTTATGATTCAGAAAAGTCAGCTGGTCCTAGCTAGATGCAAAAAAAAGTCCTAATGATTCCTAAAAGAATCTGATGGGTATTTTCACAGCATAGGGCACATTCACCATATTTTCTTTCCCACAATGAATGAGACAAATTACTTCAGGTGCACCTGTGCTATGGCGATTGATGCAGGGTGCTTAGGGAACCCTAGATCTTCCAAAATCTACTACCCAGCTGTAGCTCCAGGGTTCTTTGAGCATCATGCATCAATTGGCTCAGCATGGCTGAATCAAAACTGAAGGCAGAACTGGGTGGCACTGATTCAGAACAAAAGGTAGAACTGATTGGCACTGATTCAGAAAAATGAAGGCAGAACTGATTGGCACTGATTCAGAAAAATGAAGGCAGAACTGGGTGGTACTGATTCAGAACAGAAGGTAGAACTGGGTGGCACTGATTCCAAAAAATGAAGGCAGAACTGGTTGGTACTGATTCCAAATGGAAGGCAGGACTGGGTGGCACTGATTCAGAACGGAAGGCAGGACTGGGTGGCACTGATTCAGAACGGGAGGCAGGACTGGGTGGCACTGATTCAGAACGGGAGGCAGGACTGGGTGGCACTGACTCTGACTGTAAGGAAGGACTGGGTGGCACTGATTCAGAACGGAAGGCAGGACTGGGTGGCACTGACTCTGACTGTAAGGAAGGACTGGGTGGCACTGATTCAGAATGGAAGGCAAGATTGGGTGGCACTGATTCAGAAACAACGGGGTGGGGGCCCCTCTCCCTACACTGATCAGAAGCGGGGCCAGACCAAGCCAACAGGGCGCTAGTGATGTGTGGGCCAGCACGATACACGCGGGTCGAGCGAGTTCGGGTCACCTTGCACTGTCAGCTTCCGACTTCCGGCTTCTTCTTTTATAGGCGATGCACCTGCTTGCCCTGCGCATTTTGTGAAGCCGGTACGGGTGCGGGAAGGCAGGAGGTCGGAGGGGAGAGTGATGGAGGGAAGGGAGAGTGATAGAGGGGAGATGAAAGCAGCAGGGGAGCAAACCAGCCAAACCGGGGGTAGGCAGAAGACTTTTGAACATGTACCTGCCCAGTTCCCCCCACATCTTTACACCTTAGGCAGGTGCCTCTTCTGCCTACCCCTAGTTCCAGTCCTGATCAGTAGGGATGTAGCGAACTGCCGATTTGGTGTTCGCGAACGCCGTTCGCGAACACCGGCAAAAAATGCGAACGTTCGCGGACAGTTCGCGAACTTCGAACACCCGCTAAAATCGTTCGATTCGAACGATCGAAGGATTTTAATCATTCGATCGAAGGATTTTCATTCGATCGAATGCTAAAATCATTCGAATCGAACGATTAGAACGATTTTTAGCGTTCGATTGAATGAAAATCATTCGATCGAATGCTTACAATCGTTCCAACGAATGGAAATCGTTTGATTTTTAGCGGTCGAAGGAATTCGAATGGTCGAATGGTCGAACGATTTTTATTCGAATCGAACGCGAACTCAAAATGCGAACGTTCCCAAACGTTCGCGAACATTCGGCGGACGCGAACGGTCGAAGTTCGCAGCAGAACAGTTCGCTACATCCCTACTGATCAGAAGCATGAATAACACCTTCTTTCTATATAAATAAGGACTTTTATCTAATACATTTGGGTACACCTATACTATGAGGAGAGGTGAGTATATCATTCAAAAAAAATACAAAAATAAAAATCATACTCCAAAACACTAACACTGAGGTCTTTTGAAAGAAATGTTGTCATTGCTGTTTCTAGTGCTCAGATTTGTAAAACTAGTAATATAAATAAAACCTGCCAATAATATACTATAGGAAATCCGTCATATTTAGACCATGGTCACTTTTATTGTTGATTTTATGATTACTCTGGGTCAATCAATGGCAAACTAAAGAAAAACTGTTTGGTTTGGATGTGTCAGATCAGTGTGGTAGAAAGTGACAACTGTTTTTGTTTTGCTCTCATCTTAAAATGAATAAAACATATGAAAGACAAACTTGGCAATACATCATATGAACACCTAGTCAAATCAAAATAGTATAATATAGTATACAGAGTAATACAGTATAACGAAAGGCAGCAACATTTTCAGTCACATCTTTATTATTATTTTTTTAATTATTTGGGGAAGAAATGCACAAGCAGGCATGGTACTAATGAGAGGTTATTAATCATCATAGCAAAATAGTCTAGGGTCCCCTCTCCCAGAACTTAGAGAACATGGTCAGTTTCACAGATGTATACTAGAACTGCATATGACCCTCACTAGGACCTCTATACGCACAGAACCCCTATTAATTATTTGGTCTGTTCTGTCTATTGTTACTGTACCTGCAGCAATGTTCTAGCAACCCATAGCAACCAATCAGTGTGTAGCTGGTCATCTGTATTAAACATAGTATTGACTGCTATTGGTTAACAGACTCAGAAATAACTAGGTGCTTTTTATTTCATGATCTTATTTGTGTTGCAATGCCACCCGACAGATTTTTATTTTATATCTACATTATCCTATAATTTATTCTGGTAAAACTACTAAGAGGAAAGCACAATGGGTACAAGTGCAAGGGCAGGTGCAAAGTGTGTTTGCAGAAAAGCAGATTCTAATTCAGGCTAAACTGCCCACGAAAGGCATAGCCCCTTGCTGGATAAAAGTGGATGATCTCCTGAATAATAGAAGATGTTTGTATGCCGAGCACTATGGGCTGAACCATAGGCTTTCTTAATCCCTTAATGAGCTGAGTCAGCTTTATGAATAAAGTGTGAGAAATGCAAGGAAGGGATGAAGATGGCTGTATACTGAATAATGAAGCCATTATGTAGGGGCATTTTGATCTATGAATGCATGAAACCCATAATATAAAATCTTAAAGGGGTACTTCCAAACCTAACCAAGTACATTCTTATTGTAAGAATAAAAGTTGAAAAATTGTGCGCACTTGCTTCGTAAATGTGAGGGCTTATTTACAAACGCAACCTTGAGTGCAAAGGATTAAAATGGATGCAAAATTTAACTCACGTTGTCAGTATTCAAAAATTCACAAGTTATTTGCACCCATACTCACTCCCTGCCCTTGTGAATATTTATAGAAAGAGTTCTACTATGACCAATGCCATCAATAGCCACTACTGCCGGAGTAAATCGCACACACACTAGTGTCATTATTAATGCCATGTACATTGGCACAACAGACGTGAGGGCATCCCCACTCTGAAAATGTTAGCTGCAATTTTGCCAGATGCATGGCAGTAATGACATTAGAAAAACAATGCATTATTGTTGCACTATACTGTATGCTGCGTTTGTAAGTGAGCTTTGTGCCCTCAATTGTATGTCCTTAACTGAAGTAACCGGAGCATAGAAATTGTAAATATGTTTATATGTTGGTCTTCTATGTCTGTTAACGACAGACATAATTAAGTGTTTTTACCTGGCCAATATCTGTAAATGACGTAAATAAAAATAAAATAAATGGTACAAAATCAGTCTTGAGATGGATTTGCTTATTAAAGCAAGAAATATTTTTTAAATACTGAAGAAAATATCATTCTAAGCAACTTTCCAGTATACATTTTAGTGTATTTTAAGTTATTAGTAAATGTACATTACATCGACAAGTAACTTGAAAATGTGCAAATAAATATATATTGGAAAATGGCTTAGAATTACATTTTCTTTAGCTAATGGAGTAATAGCTTTTGGGTAGAGGACCCCTTTAAACCTAAATCACATGGGAGTGGGAGGTGAGGAGGTCATTGTTATTGCAAACACTAATAACATGGCAGATGGCAAACTAATTAACCATGTGCTAACTTGTATCTGCTCACATCACCCAAAGGGACATTATTAAACACTTTAAATTAGAATAAATTAAGCCATGCTTGCCATTATTGCCCTAGATATGCTGATGAGCGTACGCAAACATGACTTTATTGATGTTAGACACATTAATGACACAATTTTTTCTGGCACAGTGAAGTCTACATTTAGACAAATGGAGATTTTGTAAACCAGAGAAACCAATAAGCTTTAGTTAAACCATTATACCAATTAACTTTTGTCCATCCTTAGTTTGTCCAAGGTAGATGGGAGCTGTAGTTTAGTAACAAACACATCTAGACCGTGGCAGGAAATTTCAAGGTTTTACCTTGAAGTAACTATGTCAACACAATTGGTTTGCAACAGTTGGTGCTTTACTTCATGGCTGTAAATCTTGCAAGGCTGGAATGGATTCCATCCTCACTATAAACCAGCAGCTTCTGTGGCTACTACACATTTCATGCCATGTGTATTTTTTTTATTAGAAATGTTTTTTGTTTATTAGAAATGTTATGGCAAAATACAGGATCTTTGACAGCTTATGCTTACCAACTCATTAGAACTTGTAACAAAATCTTAGATAGAATAGATAGAACAAAATATATAAATAAAATAGATCGGTCCATGTATGGCCACATTTGTACACTGTTCTTATCTTATCAATAGATCTTAATGGAGTAAAGCGTCCGCTTCGCTCACATCGCAACACTTCGCCAGGCGTTAATTCGCCCAGACAACGCTAATTCCCTAAAATCCGAAGTTGCGTCCAGGGCAGTCCAGAGAATCTTAATAAAAGAAAATAGAGTTGTTATAACTCCCTACACATTTGCCCAGTGTATAGTTTATGTGCCATATGTAAGGAAATGTAGGGGGAAGCCAGGTACCCTAAAGTAAATTTACGCTCTTTTGCAGCCTATCACCCTGAAAAACAGAAAAGCTGTGTTTTTTGGGACTTATTTTAAACTTTTTTGAGGAACTCTATTCTATTGCAATTCGCCTGGTCTGAGGTGGCGAAGGTAAGTCTGGCGCAAGAGGTAATGTTCAGTAAAATCTGTATCTTAATAAATTCGCGTAGTTACGTCCATTCGCCAGAGCGCAACTTCACCAGACGTAAGGGAGCGAATTACCGCTAGAGTCTATCTACTTCTCTAGCGAAGTTACGCCTGCACCATTAATAAATCGGCAAAGTAAGAAAATGACATCACTCTGGTGAATTTTCGCTAACGTTAGTCACTTCACCCTTTAGTAAATCTGCCCCTAAGTATGTATGTATGGATGTCGATGATGATATTCTGAGACAATTTGCAATTGGTTTTCATTTTTTTTATTTCTATATATTTTTGAGTTATTTAGCTTTTTATTCAGCAGCTCTCCAGTTTGCAATTTTAGCAATCTGGTTACTAGTGTCCAAATTACCCTAGCAACCATGTCTTGTTTTTATAGATGTGGCCTCCCCCATTAGAAAGCTGAAAAAGAGTCAGAAGAAAAAGCAAATAATTAAAAAACTAAAAAAAAAATAATGACCACCAATTGAAAAGTTACTTAGAATTGGCCATTCTATAACATACTAAAAGTTAACTTAAAGGTGAACCACCCTTTTAATGATAAAGGAGGACTTGTCATTGATATCTACATGAGCGAAAACTTTAGTGGCTTCTAAATAATTCTATTTCACAAAGTTATTATTCATCACTTATGACATTCAGTAAATGCATTATGAGTAAGATTCCTTATTCTAACAATGTTTCCCTATTGCAAACAACTAAACCAGGCTAAAGACAGTAGTGAACTGCAAATTGCTGACTCAGGATGAAGGAATCATCCAGTTAGAGCAGGGGAAATCTGTCAGTAGCTAACAGCATGAGTGTGCTATAGCCATTAGAATAATGCTAGGTTGAGGAACTCACAGATCAATCTTTAGATATATATAGAACTATAAGGAAAAAAATAATAAAGTCTATTTGTGAAACAGATTTATTAAACATCAGTTACAGCTAATACATTTTTATGATAACAACAGTCCACATGAAAATCAACGTGAATACAGGGGCCCCCAGCTTTCCATTAATGGGAAGTGCTAAAAGTTTCTCAAAAATATTGACGTACTTGATTTTGGGCATTAATCTGTGATACTTTTTTCATGGCAATGGGAAGCAATTAGCTAAGGGTTGCAAATATTTAAAACACAACTACTGTTCTCGAGAACGAGTAGAACCTGGGAATTTCCAAAGAAGAAGCACTGTATATAGATTTAAGTAGCAATGTACTGTGTATAGATGGATAAAACATTGCAGAAATCATTCAAAAGTATAAAAACAAGAAGCATACAACCACGTCCCTACCTAATTGTGTAAAGCAATTTGTACATTAGAATACGATTTACTGCAGGCCTATATGGATGTTTGTAAAAAAAATGTTTTGCAGTTTTACCTAAACATGTAAAACATGTAATTGGTCTTATGTGGAACACTTGATTTTGGTGCTTAGAAGATGTACAGTATTTCCAGTTTTCCATACATCTGTCAAATAAATATTAAGGGTGCTATCAATTTAGAATAGCCTTCACCAAACCAAATATCTATTGTTTGAAATGCTAATCTTTAAGCTTACAACTCTGCAGTCTGGGGAGGCCACAAGGTCAGAGCCTGAGGGACGACTTTCTCACAACATTTACTCATAACATTTGACAAAGGGTTCTGCTAGTCTTCACTTTTGGGAATTATATGGAACATACTGAGACTCCCATCTACCATGGTAGCCACAGGCCCATGCTATAGAAGCAATTGAGGGGTAGGGAACTGCGAGAATTAAATAATAATTAAAGAGGAACCATCTGTATTATATAAAATTCCAAGAACTATAATACCATTAGCTGGAAACCCGTTATCCACAAAGCTCCAAATTACAGAAAGGTGGTCTCCCATAGAGTCCATTATAATCAAATAATCCAAATTTTTTTAATTGATTTGCTTTTTCTCTGTAATAATAAAACAGTACTTTTTACTTGACCCAAATTAAAATATAATTAATCCTTATGGGAAGCAAAACCAGCCTATTGGGTTTATTTAATGTTTACATGATTTTCTAGTAGACATAAGGTATCCGAATTACAGAAAGATCTGTTATCCAGAAAACCCAATGTCCCAAGCATTCTGGATAAAAGGTCTCATACCTGTATATGTTAAGTAAATCCGTTTCATGCATAGTTTTTATCATATTATTATATTTGCATACATTTGTTAGTATGAAATATTTTTGTGATTTCCTCAACCTAATATTTTTTCCGACACTGACCATCACACGCTGTGATTTGCTGACAATTTTTTAGCTGACTGGCTGATTTTAGTGAGCATTTTATAATGCAATGTAGAAGGAAAATCATTTAGATGAAACACCTATATAAAATTATTAACAGGGTCCTGTTTTTGCATCATGAAAAAAATGTAATTTAAAGAACTTTCCATTATATGCTAACCAAAATAATTAAGTGGTAAAGTTATTTGCAAATGTTATTTCAATTGAAAACAGCATTTGAGTATCCCTTTCTTGTCTCTGTGTCGCAAAACAATGTTGTAGAACTCAGTTCTTCTTCAAGTCTGTTATTCAGCTGGCTTCTGTCACATTCAGGAGTCTAAATCATCTGCAATTTATGTTTTATTAATGTATACTAAAACTTGGCTAGAATGGCATTTTCATTATGCAAAATAAAGTTTTTTTTGGGTGGACATTTCCCTTTACTACAGTTTGGGTAAATATTTATCTCAATGAAAATTCTCCTTTAACAGACTGAAGAAAAGCATGGGGCGAAAGCAAAATGTAAAAATAATACCACTTACCAAACTTGCATTCCCCATCATGGGTCTTGTGGATGGAACCCTTGCCTTCATGTTGGGACTTCCAGCTTTGCAAACGCAGAACACATGCACTGGAGTAGGTCTTCCCATCAGAGCCACACACTGCACCATCCTCTTCACACAAGCAGAATCCTGTACCATCAGAGAATGAAGATGCCCCTGTGCCAAAGCTGGGTCTGCTTACACATACCATACCAGGTGCACAGCGAGCCCTTCTTTCATCCCGTCCCCCACACACTTCTCCTTCCACACTAAGACATCTGTCACAGCACCCACAGTCATCCTTGGTGAGTAACTCTGGGGCAGCACAAGTGACGGAGCCACAAAATTCTTCATTGCAATGTCCACAGGCAGAAAGAGAAGCATAAGCACCAACTCCAGGAGTCTTCTGCAAGCATAAAAACAAAGGTAGCAAAGCCACAAACTGCTGCATTTTCCTATCCCTTTCCATGTGAAGTCTCTGCTCAGTTACTGTTTAGCAACAACCGACTCTGACTTGTTACCCAAACACACTGTGGGTGTTAATGCTCTCTGACAGTAAAGACATGGACAGCTAGAGCATCATGACCCCACCTCCCAACAGCAAAGTGCCAAAGTTCTTTGAAGGCTCTTATCATCTTCCATTTAGCTGGTGCCTGCAGCCTCCCTGGTTTTCAGGGTATGAAAAGAACCCTCTCTAATTTGAATTTGTGCAGCTTGTGAAATTTAAAACAAGAAAAAATTCAGAACATTCTAACAGAATCTACCATTAAGAGATGCCTGCCAAATTTCATCAGAGGATGTTAAAGGAGAAAAAAAAACTCTTTATTAAGGAAGCTTGTCAGTAATGCAATCTTACTGGTCTTGGAACAGAGTGAATATCAGGCTTTCCCTTGGATCTCTTTGTGTGTGAAAACACTCCCCGGGAGACAGGCTTGAATGGAGGAAAGCTCAGCACAGACAAAAGCGCTCACAAAGTGAAATGCCCAAACAAAACTTAAGCCCTGTTCTGTATGCACACAATCAATTAGAACACAAAGTCTATTTAGAAGCTACTAATTCTTATTATTTATATGTGTATTTTCCAAGAAAGGAAGAAATAGTTGCTATGTCAACACAATTTCCTTTTTTTTTTAATTTAGCTTGAAGTATAATTAAATGTAATGTAAATATGTACAGCAGCACTTAATACATTTGCACTGAGATCTTGCCTTAACCACCTCAGCAGTGCAGATTAATAGTAAGGATGCAAGAGAATGTGAAGTTATGGCATTAGATTGTGCTAAGCTTCCAATGTATTCATCATTCCTGGTGACTTTTCATACATGACAGAAGCTTCGTAACAATGAAACGCCTGCCTGAGAATTTGCATCGTATACAAAAGCATGGAATTCAACTAGCTCAGATAGTCAAGGACATTTTTTTTTGAAACAATTGTGTTACTTGTTGTTTTGCAACTGTTCCAATGGAAGCAATGCAAACCAACAGAAGTGCACAAAGACTCAGTGCAGTATTGAGGCAGTTATAGAGGCCATGGTTTCAATTAGTCGTTAACACTGTCTATAACTCATCGGCCATTTATGCATTTTTTTGCCAAAATGAAACAGATCCTATATATGTTTCATTTTCTGCAATTTTTTTATATCATTGCATAAGTAACACCCAAAAAGATTCTTTGTTTCATCTACTTCAGCCTTCATATTGAACAGGAAAAGAAAGCATGGAATGTGATAGTAGACAGAAGTAAAGATTTTGATCAAGTAGTACCCTAATGCTAAGAAGGTTATTTCATATTGTGTTTAATCTTTATTTGTGATATATAAAGTTTCTGTATTATTATAGGTTTTTTGGGGTGGAATATTGCCCAGTAGGAGAACTAATGGCAGGCAGTAGAGATACAGGTATGGGATTTGATACCCAGAAACCTAGAAAAGTTCCAAAGGCCATCTTCCATAGACTCAATTTAAATCAAATATTTATTTTTTTTGTAAAAAATATTGTCTGCCTTTGTAATTGATCCCATCTCAACATATAATCAATCCTTACTGGGGGCAAAACAATCCTATTAGGTTTATTTCATGTTTCAATAATCTTTTAGTAGACAAGGTATGGAGATCCAAATTACAGAAATATATATTGAGAACTCCACGTCTAGAGCATTTTGAATAACAGGTCCCATACCTGTACAGGTCATGGATCTTTTAGTTAGAATATCTAGGATCCAATATGTTTCTTATTAGGGCTCTATCTATAATGTGGACCAGATATTAAGGTTATTGAACCCAAAGTTTTTTTGTCTATAATTATTATTATCTTTTATTTATTTTATTTAGTGCCAAAATATCTCACTGCCATTTACATCAGTCCCTGCCCCAGTGGAGCTTCTACGGTCCCTGTCTCACAAACTATGGTCAGTTTTATAGAGTCAGTTAACCTGCCTGTATCTTTTTAGAATGTGGGAGGAAACCCAAGCAAATATGAGGAGAATACACAAACTTCTTGCAGATGCTGGATTCAAACCCAGGACCCCAGCTCTGCAAGGCAACAATATCAACCACTGCACCACTGTGCTAGATGTATACTAGCCTACTGAACACCAATAACAAAGTATAGACTTTTAGTAAAGAGATAATGCAAATCAATCAAAAAAATTTAAATTATTTGTTTTAATGGGACAATAAGGATAATTGCATTACTTTTTTGTAGATTTAAGGATAATGGGTTTCCCATATCTGTACAAGACGCTGAATAAACTCTCGTTGTGTGTACTGTAGTAAACAGAAAACTCCAATGTATATGTAAGAGGACTGGAGCCAAAAACAACATTACATTTTTTAGGAATTTTCTATTATGGTGTTTGATGGACATAGAATAGGGGGTGAAAAATTGAGGGGGTGAAACATCACTGGCTAGAATGTAATTCAAAATAAAAATGGCCTCCAACTATTAATCAACTGACTGGTCTCATTCCCATTGTCTGGACTATCTGGGACTCAAACCCTGTCCTGCATGTTATGTAACTTACTAATTTCTTGCTGAGCCACTGGAATCATTTAGAGCTCACACTTCGGACTGTACATATAGACTACTGCTATTTCCCTTGTCTCCACCCGTAATCTCATTAAGGCCAGGTAATATTATCATCAAGGCCCTATACGTATACGCCAGAACTTTCCTGCCAGCTATTGCTGGATTATTGGCCAATGTCGAGGGTCGGACTGGGGGAGTCAGGGCCCACCTGGGCTGACACATCAGGGCCCCGCCCCCCAGCAGCAGGGCCCCCTGCCAATCCACCCCCCAGTGGCAGGTCCCCCCGCTGCCCCAGTCGCCGTACTCCCTCTATCCCTCTCGCCCCCCTGCCGGCGCATACCTGCTACGCCTATCTACTCCAAGTGAGAATCCCTGGTTCAAAAGCAGCAGCGTTTCCAGTATAGAGAGAGCAGGGCCGGCCTTAGGCCAATTGGACCCCGCACCTCTGGGGGCCCCGCACTGCCCCTTTCCTTTCTATTTTGTGCCTGTATGCCCTTATTTTCCTAAATACTTGCTGTGTCAGTAGCCAGCAACACTTTGTCTAGGGGCCCCGCCAACATGGTCCCAATTGGGCCCCACATTTGATAGGATCAGCCCTGAGAGAGAGAGAGAGCGCATCTGCAGTTACTGTTTGCCAGAGGTAAAGCCTGACCTAACACGATCGGACTGGGTAGGGGAGGTCAGGAGCGCCGGGTCTGGGTCAGCGGGGCCCACAAGGGTTGGGGCCCAGCGGGTTTTTTCCCAGTGTCCCGCTGGCCCAGTCCGACGCTGCCAACATCTGAGTTCTAACCCCCTACCTCTAGTTTGTTATTCAGACATATTTTTTCAGATTATACTTTTTTCTCATTTGTCTTCTGTCTCACTAGCACCAGCTGTTTCAAGTTACTTATTAGACATCGTTCTGATCACATTTCCCATATTCTGGCTCTTCTAAAACCAAACATGGTGTCACCAAGTTACCATGCATTTTGGCTCCCACCTGCCAGTCACTCACAGGTGGCCCAGCTCTTCTATTCACAACTTTGCCCCTGAGAAAAAGGAAAATATCTATTTTATCCTTGGGCTCTTCAACTGCATTGGGATTGTAATTTGTCAGTTATAAACTCTAGAAAGACAGCCATGTATGTTTTGTACAGGCTAATGGTATATGAATTTGCATTTATTATTTAAAAATTCTGGAACTGATTGCACCATTTTATTGAAACCTAAATGGAAAGCTTCTATTATTTCAGCATGATGAATAAATTTGATCAAGCACTTTAAAGCTTTTATAAAGAGGAAACAGAAGTGATTGACTTGCTATTCACATGTATCTTATATGGAATATACTGTATGTCTATGGCTGTAAATGAAACACAGAATGTTCAGGGACAGGCAGTCATAAAAAAAGAATGATTAGAACCTTCTACATGGGCTCTCACCACAGGAAAACGACATAGGCCAGCAACCTTCTGTCAGTACATAATTAATGGCTCCTGTAGAATTCAGCCTTTTATCAGCTAGGTCTCAGACACAAATGTCAGCCTAATCCTATTTCCATATTTTTTTTCCTCTATGAAGCATTATAAATATTTTATATAAACAGTAAATATTATTCCATAAAGCTGGGGTTAGGTAAGAAATTCTGCCATCATTCTGCGCTGAACCCCTAGGGGTAACATGATTAATGTAAATCATAGATTTCAAAAAGAATTCTTCCAGCGAAAGGTGGATAACTGACATCTGGGCAGATCATTAATAATGTTTTCAGAATTAAGATTAACCATGTTCGGTTGGCTCTTACTAGACACAAAATTGGTACATACGAGTTGTATTCAGTTGTGTTTTCTCAAAAAATTCCAGGGTAGTTTTCAGTCAAAGCTCAAATTTTTGGGGTTAAAAAACCCTAAAATTTTTCAGGTTTAAAAAAAACTTGAATTTTGCGAGATTTCTTATACCCTGAAGCTGGAAATAGCTTGAATCCAAAAATACTCTAGCTAAAACCTGTCAAGGTCATGTAGAAGTCAACTGCAGCGGTCCCTTGAACCATTTGAAGATGTTTGTAGCCATCATGATATTTTGGGGTTTTTCTGGTAGGTTTCACTCGAAAACTGTATTAATTTCAGCGATTCTATTTTTTTTTCCTTGGAAAGCTCATTTAACTTGTGTATTTGGGTTTTTAAGCCTGAATTCACTAATTTGAGCATTTTACATTTGAGTTTTTTCATAAATTAGAAAACATCCACGTTGTGAGTTTATTTGAGGTATATAAAACCTTACAAAGCTCACCAACATGATAAATAACCCCTGGAATATGTGAGTTCTTGTATATAACTGGTGCAAAGCTTGATATGGGAAACTCATCTTCACAAGTGAAATGGTTTCAAAGACCTAATATAGACTTCTGACTATATATATAACATCATAATAATATCAAATGCGATGCACAACATTTGCCATGTTTCTTTACACACATATTATGTTATTATCTACTGCAAAGAAGTATGGGCCACAACTTCCTTGCAATTTCCAAATGCAGGTGCCAATTTACAACTACATTGAAAAATTGCATGTAAGTTGAGCTTTTCTCGTGTCAAATCCTGCCATTTCTCTGATGTTTGCTGCACCAGAAATTGTTAGTGGGCTATTCATTGGGTGCAAGACAAGTATAGTAGTTTCTTTGCATTATTGAACATTATTCAGCAAAGCAGAAGTGTGAAAGAATGTGTATAGGAACAATTACCTTTATGAACAGATTTCCATTATCCAGCATCATTGTGCCCACTGCCAAATGCATGGATTGTCAGTATATGTACAACCTTTGTGCCCCTTAGTCATATGCAACTGTTAATATAGACATCATGTTATAGACATTCTTGTTTACACCCTCCATTTGCACCTAGTGTCTGAATCCTTAACCCCCTACTTGCAGTTTGTTTGCATCTGCAATAAATGATTAACAGCCCAAAAGACTGAACAGTGTTTGGCTGCCCAAAGCAGTAAACTACATTCTGCTGAAATTACACAATTTTGCCTTGATAAATAAGGTCAAATATAAAAAAAAACAAAAAAACACTTTGCAAAAATCCCAACTGCAGACATTATTTAGGATTTATTTACAAGAATCCATAATGAGCAATAGATTTTGCTTTATCTTTTGGCTTTCCATCCCAACTTGAGAATGCAAAACAATTCTGGTGTTTGTTGAATCCTGGGAGGCTAAAACTTTTCCAGTTTCCTTTTTTGGCAAATACCACTGAAATGCTAAATTCTTGTTTATTTTACTATTATCATTGGCATTTAAGATAATGGAACTAGAGGTATTTTCTAAGATAGAAAACAGTGGTGGTCAAAACACCTCTAACTTCATGCCACCATCTCATATACAGATAAATGGGCAATTCTCTGCGCACACCAAACAGTTACAGCAGCACCTGCACATTTCTATGACTTAGGGGCAAATATGTTACAATTTGAAATTGCTTGACTATTTATTAAAGGAAAACTATACCCCTCGTACAATGTAGTTCTCTATAAAAAATATTGCATAAAACAACTTATGTGTAAAACCCTGCTTCATGTAAATAAACAATTTTCATAATAATATACTTTTTTAGTAGTATGTGCCATTGGGTAATCACGAATTGAAAATTACCATTTTAAATAATAAGGGCCGCCCCCTGGGATTGTAGGATTCATGGCGCACACAAACCAAACAAACCATACATGTTAGGTCACATAAGCCAATTAAAAGAGTTGTGTCTTTTGCTTCCACACTTCTTCCTGTTACAGTTAGAGTTGCAGTATTTCTGGTCAGGTGATCTCTGAGGCAACACACAGACCATCACGAAATAGTGGCTCAAGGTAAGAGATGTAAAAGGGACAATATTTACTTAAATATAAGTTTCAGTTTGGTAAGATTCTTTAATATGCCACTTAATTTGATATAAACTATATTTTGCTTAAATATTCATTTTGGGGGTAAAGTTTTCCTTTAACCACAGGGGACTATGGAACATGTAAATAAGGGGGCTCGGTCCCCCCCCTGCAAAACTTTTTTCCCAGTAGAAATCTCAGGTGACCTGTGACCCGGAAAAAAATCTCGGGTGACCAAGACAACCAAAAATAAATCTTGTGGGTGACCTACACTATCACGTGTATCATGGGTCCCATTACAAAGGAATCCCACCCAGGAGGGACAATTGGGTGCAGTTCTGCAAATATGAGAGGATATTGTAAATCATGCAGCGGATACTGAGAGGCAAAAAGAGAGATTTTATCGGTGGATGGAGATGTTAGAGGAAGGGAAGTCATCCTAGTAGTTCTGAATAGGATTTATTACTAACAGGTTACAGCAGTACATATTGGATAGGGCGCATTCACACAAATTTTAGAATTGTTTTAGAAGTTTTAGAAGGCTTCAGGGGTACCTCTATGTCTAGTCATACAATATCCTCTATTTAATTTTCTGGTGATGTTTCAAATTAATGTCTGTAGTTACTGACTTGTACATTGTATACAGTATATTGTATGATAGAGAATCTCAGTTTATCTTCCAGAAAGATAATAAAAAAAAAATGAGAAAAGCTTTGCCTATATCAGATGCTAGCAAATAGCATGTAGCACTCCCTGAGCAGTGCCTGCCTGTTACTACCTGCAATCCAAATGGACAATTTAAAGCTCCTAATCCACCCTGAGTGGAGATCATAATACTTAGCTTCACAACTGCAACATTTTTTACCATGGATTAGGGGTGACCAAACAGATGCTTCCTATAATATACTTAGTACTTGCTTGGTGCAGATTTTTTTTCACATAATATGGACATGTCCCACAGTTGCAACATTCTGGGCAAAGATCTGTAAAGTGCTTACCAGAATCACTATGCTGGTTACTGCTTTCCCCCAACGCATGTTTGTTAGGTGTGGTCACACCGATCACTAAATCACACTATCTTCTTGTACTGATTAGAGAAGCAATGTTTTTGGCACGAAAATGTGTAGCTCTGAAATGGATTTCGGGGGACTCCACCAGTTTTAATGTATGGAAAAGTTTACTAAGGGAATACACTACTATAGCCCGCCTGGTGTATTTACAGAGGGGTAATATGGACAAATTTGAACTAATATGGCATCCCTGGCTAGATTGACCGGACTCTGGAATGTTCCTAAAAACTCTGCAAATATACAACTCTGATTACTTTGCGTGCACCCGGATATGCCGGGCAGGACATGGATTATTCCATCATACTGTATATTCTGTAATTAACAAACAAGCAGGAGACTGTATGAATATCCACCAATTTTATTTTATTTCAATTTTTTTAATGTCTTATATTATTCTCTCTTTCTTTGTTTGGTGTTAATTTGTCAAAAAAGCAATAAAAACAATTTAATAAAAAAAAGCCCCTTATCCAGAGCACCACATGCTGTCAGTTCTGGAAAATATTGTGTCCCTTTGTTAGAGATTTTTCTGCAATGGGAAGATGTAGAAAATTACCATTTAGAGTAATCTGAGACCCCTAGTGGTGTAAAGCTACAGTTTCCACATTTTACACTACAGAGCGCTGAGTAACAGCCGGTGCAGTTATAAAGCTTCATAGTGCTGTTTTATCTATGCATTTGAAACTCCCATAGAAACCTGTGTCATTAGTAAAATTACATAAGATACACATTCCAAACAGAATGTTTCAAACCAGAGATTTCTACATTTAGCACAGAGATCATTGCTGTAAAATAATGGCATAAATTCTGGTTTAACTGTGTCACAGCAGTGTTTAGCAGCACTTCAAATGAAATGTATGCACAAAGAAAATCTCACCAGTCTTTTTCCTGCCTCAAATGTAGAAATAGGCAATTTGTCTTTAGCGAAATTAACTTCTTTTGGCCGTAAAATTATATTCACAGATGTAAAAGAATACCGATATGCATATGTATCAAAAACACTGTGCATGGGTTTAGTCCAAGTAACATTTAGATATATGCCCCACCCCCAATGTATATCATAGAGGCAGATTCAGGTAAAAAGGTCGGTCATAATTTTAATACATTCATTTTAAAAGACAAGAGGCTAGTCAAATGGGGACATGAAAATATAAAGCATCGCACACCGGAATAAAGGTTTTTTTGTACCCCAGCTAGTGATCTTTTTTGGAAAAAACTACAGCAGCCTGGTTTGAGGTAGAAGAGGGACTGGGGAGGGGGGCTATGATATAGCAGACCCTGAAGTGCCATGCCCCACTGATGTCCCCAGGCACTACAGGGGGTGCAGCTGAACCAGGGCCTGTGCCCCTGCACCTCCGGATGGGGCCCGGTACCCAGGAGAGGAGTCAGCCAGGGCAGGAGTGAGGAGAACTCTGATTGCCGTGTTCTCCAAGGCCATGATGCGTTCCGCGGCTCGCTGCGTATGATGTCACTAGTGACGCATTGACATTGTGTGTGATGTTGCCTCTAGGGTACTGATTATGGAAAGCATTTTAGGACATCATCAGGAGAATACATTCTCCTGTGTGTTCTCTCCTAACGAAGAAGTATGCAGACTCACCTCCGTGTTGCCCACATATGCTGTTGCACTCTCCCCCCTCATGGCTCATTCCTTATCCCTCCCCGCCCCTCAGCCCTCCCTCAGTAGAAAAGCTCTCCATTCTCAGCCCTCAGTAGAAAAGCTCTCCATCCTCAGCACTCCATCCACAGCTCTCAGCCCTCCCTCCTCAGACCTCAGACCTCAGCTCATAAGCCAGGCTGATGGCTGAGGAGGGAGGGCTGAGGATGGAGAGCTTTTGTAATGATGAGCAAGGGCTGATGGCTGAGGAGGGAAGGCTGAGGATGAAAAGTTGATGAGAGAGGACCCAGGACGGAGGTGCAACTGCAGCCTTTTAGGATGGGTGAGAGAAAAAGCAGGCAATGCCGCATTCCTTTGCCTTAGGAGATCGCATTCTGTAGAGCGATTTCCCTGAGGATGTCCTAAAATACTTTCCGTACCTGCTAACTACCAAGCCATCCTAATTAGTTAGCGTTCAACCAGTTTGTGCACTTGCTCAGGGGCAGGTAGGATCGCAGCTGGGTTTGTTGCTTCCGATTGCCTATCCATCTAGAGTCACCTGACTTCTGTTTATTTATATTTCTCCCTCAGAGTCTGACCAATCAGTAGCTGGGAGCAAGTGTAGTGAGGAGGGAGACAATGTGTCTGGGTGATTAGATTATGGGCGGGTGGCTGTGTCTGAAGAGTGAGGGTTGGGAGAGGTGAAGGGAAGGGATTATATTGTGATATATGCAGTGGGGCAAAGGGGGACTGTTCTCCCTCAATATACCTCCAGCTAGAAATCCAGACCAGCAGTAGCTCATTTGTCCAAAGATGGTAGTGAATTTATACCTGGAGGTATTATTGAGGGAGAATAATGAAGGTTATTATATTTAAAGAGGAAATGTTAAACTATTCTTACTTTTTACCATCTTATCGTTATCACCTTTTTTTATTCCTTATCATCCTTTTTTGTTCCTTTTGCTTTTATTTCTTTCTTATACATTTATTACTTTGTCTTATTTTGCTCCATTTTCTGGCATATACATTTTGCTATATATCCTGTGAATAGTCATTTCACCATGAAAATGACGGCCATAGACTCTAATGGGTGAAAAAAATTGTCGGCACAACATCATATTTCTTGCAGGGAAACCCTTGCTTCCTGGTAGAAATATCCTGTTGTGCCGGTGATTTTCTTCTTTTCTGTCTGTTGTGGAGGCTGCCGATACCTCCTTCATCGAGCACCAGGTTTTGCAAGATTCGGACGGCCAGGGTGTGCGAGGTGACTCTTCTTGTCTTCCCAGTGAAAAAAATTGTACCATGACCAAATAATTTTTGTCGCCCATAGACTTCAATGCATTTTGCGAATTGTCACAGTTTCGCAAATTTCCGGTGAATTTCACCCATCACTACCTGAGCTGTTTAGTGCTTAAATTCTGCCATATGATGTTAATCATTTCATCCTGTCCAACCCTTCTGAAATCTCTATTTTAATACAAGTATGGCACCTATTATCAACAAAGTTTGGGACCTGTGGTTTTCCATAATTTGAAAGTATTAAGCATTACAAGGTAATATCTACTTATTCAAGAGGGGAAATAGCCAGTTTAAGCAGAACTGCACAGGAAATCATGTTTTGGCAATTTAAGGGAAACCGGTTTCTGGATAATTGGTACCATATTTGTATATTGGTACTTAAGGTTGAAAAAACATTAATTTTAGCTTAACTTTTCATTTTAATAAATTCCTCTTTATCTTTAAAGATGATCCAGAGAAAGGCAAAAAAAAAAAAAAAAACCCTCTGAGGCGGTGTCCAATGTGCCTCAGAGGTGGAAAAAAGATTCTTCCTGATGCCAATATGGGAGTCGGACTAGTCCCTGGATTACTAATGTATTATGTACAGTGGTGAGTACTCATTCTGGTAGCCTATATTCTAGTTGTCTTTTTAATGCCTAACTTTCTACCCTATATGCTATATCATATCCTATACCGTTGCTGTCCAACTGGCGACCCGCCAGCCTTGCCACAAATCCAGGCCTAAGTGGGTCCATTATCTCTTTTTCCACGTGACAAGATTATAATAACATTTTAATATCATTCTTTAAAATAAGTCTATGGATCCATTAGGCCAGGATGGAGGCATGAAAACAATTAGAAGGGTCCCAGTTGAACAGCCAGGTGGTTTTCCCTGGCCCTGGATGGAGAAATAGTGACTATGCACCTCCTATTAGCCTCTCTATGTTGTTTTTCTACCATGAGGAGTAGACCATGGGGCACTTGTAGTCTTTTAAAGCTTTATTCAGTCCCTGTTTGTCTTTACTGAATCCTCATGTGAATGGTGGTCTTTCATCTGTGTGCACCAGTATAACGTGTTACCTATAGGGAACTTCATGTCTCTTCAGTGCTGGTCAATACCAGGGGGTTATTAGGGAATCCCTTTTACAAATCCAAGAACCTTTCATGCTGATTAAACCACCTATGGTATTTCATTTGCAAGATTAGCAAATCCAATGTTGCACATCAGTATCATGTTTACATCACATCACGGTTTGTTTTTATTGAATCAATATATTATGACAATACCACACAAATGCATTATGGCGGGATAACCAAAGTATCAGAATAGATGATTAGATTCCTTGTTTGAGATACAACAGGAAAAGACTAAACAGGAAGGTCAATTCCATCTATTTTATATAAAAAAAAAAATTTCCTTAACAACTGTAAATAAAATCTGAGAATCTTTTAAAATGATAATCTGCTTTTATTACTGGATCTGTATCAACAGAAGCTAATTCTTCTATTCTCCTATGATCCAGAGGAAGCCTAAAACCCGACTATGGGGCATACGCATTGAAGAGTTAAAATAACGTTCTCCACAGAGAAACTGCCCAGCTTTGTCTTCACTTGTAGGGGAGTTTTAGGTTAATTTTAATGAACGGGCGAAAATTCACTGTTTCACTATTTGATAAATACAGTATACTGCTAAAGATACCATATCAGTAAACAGACAGCTGTGATCTGTGTCAATGTTGGGGGGAAAAATCTTTCCGGGAACCTTAATAATGAGCCTGTCTTCAGTATATCTCCTCTTCATTCTGTTTGGGCTAAGAGCATGGAAAAATAAGAGATAATTTAATCTGACACATCTAAATAGATCTCCCCCCCCCCCTCTTTTTTGTGCCCACTCTTAAAGGAGAAGGAAAGCTACAGAGGCAATTTATTGCCAATAGATTAGCTGCAATAGTGCAAGCTAGAATTTATTCTATAGAATGCTTTACCATACCTGAGTAAAAAGCTCTAGAAACTCTCTGTTTGTTTAGGATAAGAGCTGCAGTATTAATGTGGTGTGACATCACTTCCTGCCTGAGTCTCTCCCTGCTCTAGGCTCAGATTACAGTAGAGAAGGGAGGGGGGTGGGGAAGAGGAGCAAACTGAGCATGCTCTTGCCCAGGGCAATGAGGTTTAAGCTGAAGGCACGAAGTCTGATACAGAAGCCCATGTGTACACAATAGAAGGAAATAAATGCAGTGTTTCTTTTGACAGGGGACTCAGAGCAACATTACTTTGGGGGTTTACTGGTATATTTAGATGGACCTTTCTGTTAAGGCTTACTTAGTTTTAACCTTTCCTTCTCCTTTAAGGTGGCCATAAACCTGCAGATTTACCTTCACATCGGACGAATGATCGTGCCATCTCCCCACCTGCCACTTACTATTCAGATCAATTAAAGGAGTAAAAGAACAGATCAGTCAATGCCCCTGACAGCTACCGCAGAAAGTTATGTCCAACAAGAAATGGTGACAGACTCCCACTGATATCGTCAGATCGTCAAACATGCAGAGATATTATCGGTAGAATGCACAGTGCTTTTCAGATTGTGTGTGAGCTTGTTTGTGGTACAATTGCAGAGCTTCCAGCCAAGGATACACTGCTCTGGACCTTAGTCTGGCATGGACCTTAATGAGTCATGTAGGTTTTTTATATAGGTAGAACAGAGGGGAATCCCCTGATCTTTCTCAATTAAAACATGCCCCCAGCAAGTGGTGTAACTATAGAGGAAGCAGACATCGTGGTCGCAGGGGGACCCGGGGAACAGCTACATGGAGCACCCCCTCCCCAGCCATTATCTTAACTTTGGCCAGGGAAGGGGGGTGCAAGCTGCTCCAGCACTGGGAGGGAGTGGGTGGGCAAGAGGTGGGAGTGGGCCATGCAGACATGGGGGCAGGTAGGGAAGTGCAGTGCACCAGGCCCTCAGATTATTTTGCAGGGGGGCAACACACTGTAGTTAAGGCATTGCCCCCAGCACACTGTTCCAATGTTACAAGTGGCCGCCGTATAGCCCTCTTTTTTAACCTCTGAATAACAAGGGTAAACTTTATAGTGTTTATTTTAAGGAATTATTTGTGCATGTAGAAGCAGAACATATACCTTCTAACACTCACCTCTTTCTATTTATTGTGTTGGCCTGTCTTTCCTTTGACTTTATGTCTCCTTTCTTTCCTACACTCACACCTCTCTTTGGTATTTTTAATACTTGTTTCACAAGTATTATTTGGAATAATTTGAAAACAACAACCCATGAATCATTCTGAACGTAAAAATAATTCTTGTGTAGAAAAGGGGAAGTAAAGAGACTCAAAAGTGAAAGAAGAAACCCCTTCCTGGTATAAATAGTGTGATAGTGTATAAATAAACAGAGATGTGAAATATGCAAGCACCAAGTTTTTCCATGGAACATAATGCTAACAATGCTTTTATGGATGTAGATCATAATGGGACAACATCACTAAAAGTAGACCTCACATTAGTAAAGTATGGGCACTCCTGGCTTAGAAATTATTAGCTACTACTGAAGTGCGCCTTAATAAGTGCGGAAAAACTGAGAAACAAGGCAACATTTACTGAACTCTCACTGCAAGAACAAAAGCGAATGGAATAAAAATCATCTGCGACAAAAACATGGAACATATTTGTGCTTTCTGTTCCGTTCATTCTAAAATCAGTACCAGTACGTTGATTTACTTTCCCTCAAGAAAGCTACACATTTAAATGCATTATAAATATGTTGGACTCCTATTGTTTCCCTGTATATGAGAAGGAAACATTGTATAGAAGCATATTGTTATTATTATATTCCTTAAAGGAAAGGTGGTAATGTTTTAATGTTAAGGCTTGTTTACTAAACTGCAAGCAAAATGCAGAGTGATAAAAATGTATACAAAGTGCCCTGTCCTTTTGCTTTTATTCACCTTTCTACACTGGTTGCTCTTCACTCGGAATGCAGAGGTAGAACAGCAGACAGGTGGCACATGGGTTTAGCCTGTAATACACTGTAGCAATTGCAAGTAGTAGTTGCAAGTCATTCAGACATGTCACTAGAGAGGGGTGAGGCTTCAAGGTGCCCTGTAATTTCTGCCGTATGGTAGGCATTCAGTTGAGGGTTCACTTATACCCTGACACTGCTCTCCTCTTCACCTTCCATCATCATTTTAATGACATACACTTGCACCACCAGTCCCTTCAGGATACAATGGTAACAAAGTCTGGTCAGACTTTTTCAGTTAATTCCCCCAGAGAGCCAACCTTGATTTAAGCCTTTAGCACAAGCCTCCTTCTGAGGTGCAACATGTTATTACAACAAAATCACAGATATAGGAAAATATTACTGAAATATCAGCAGCAGTCAATACCTAAGCCAGCAAATATGTTTTCACCCCAAATATTACAGTGACTGACCTTCAAGTTGGGCTTTCAGATGTATCTAGGAGAGCAAATATCACCCTTACTGGCCTTTAGGCTGAGCCCCTCTGCCATTGCTCCAAGCCCTGTAGGGGTGCCAGCCCCAGAGTTTGCAGACCACTTTAATAAAACAATCATTGTAGTCACAAAAACAGTGATCATATACAATCTATATACATACCCACACCCAGTGGTGGTAATACGTATAGTGGGTGCAATTTTTTTTCAAGGAGCAGGAGCCTGGGTGAAAAACTTCATTTCACTGGAGGGGGGTGTGTGTGTGATATTTTTGCACCCCCAGTGAGCCTTTCCTATGCCTTTAAGACATTTGCTTGCCATTCAGGGGAGATACTAACAAGTTGTTGACACATTTTATACAGGATCTTTGGTTTATAAAAGAGAAAATGAGAGGACCCGGTACAGATAATTGAGGTATATTACTTGACAGCTCAACAAAGTTCCCTGCTTGTCCTTATTCTGAGCACTTTGAGTGGTGCATGAACATTCAGGTAAAGACACAGGGGAAAGTGAGGTGTTGCTAAACAACATGGCTGCCACAAGCAGCGGTTTCTCTGGCAAAGATACTTACATCAGGGGGCTGGCGTTAAGAGCATGTGAGATAGTCATCATGGCCATACCTCTATACAAACTTACATATCTCAGGAGAGGCTGCCCCAAAATATTTGAGAAAGTCTAGGGACAGTGGACAGATTCAGACCCCTCTCCTGAGCCTTGATTCCCTCAAACTACTACACAGAACCTGACTGGTTTCCAACACAGGTTTCCTTTCTCACATTCCTCCTTGTTACAGCAAGACCTAACTTATGAAAGGATAACTCTTTAGTACCAACATTAAACCCAGGAGAGTATAGGAACACCTTGTGGTGTGTTAGTAAGGCAACAAGACACCATGTTTAGTTTGTTAGGTTTTAACTTTATTGTAAAATGAAGCATTCCATACAAATAACTGTTTCAGGAGAGGGGGTTTTTTTTTTTTTTTATAAAAAAAAAGATTTTCTTTATTGATTTTCAATTAACATAAGATAGAAGAAGAAGGAAAGAAAAGGAAGGAAGGCAAGCAAGACGAGCTTCTCCATTTACATAGAGTTACATCCCTGTCAAGTCACCCAAAAACTTACATGTGCTCAACCACCGACTAGTTATCATAACCATTTAAGGGATAGCCAGCCATTTGTCCCAGAGTTTCCCAAATTTCTCAGGGCAACCTCTGGCAGCATACGTCAGTTTTTGCCTAGGGAGGGTATCATCAACCAATCTTTTCCAGAAGCAAAGAGTAGGAGGTTCAGGAGCTTTCCAAGTCAAGAGAAGGGCTTTCCTGGCATAGTGGAGCAACTGCTGCAGGCATAGTCTATCACTAGAGGGTATAGGCAGACCTTCAAATAGTCCAAGGAGACAAAATTCCGGAGACCTTATGTTAGGTAGTCCCAAAAATGTAGATATAAATCTAAGTATTGCGGCCCAGTAATCTTGAATCTTAGGACAGCCCCAGAAAACATGCAAGTAGGTGCCAGCTTCGGCATTGCACTTAAGACATACATCCGGATGCCCCTGATACATACGTGCCAGCCTGTGTGGGGTTAAATACACCCTATTTAAGAATTTGATGTGAATAAAGCGATCTCTGGTACATATATTCGTTTCTGGAATCTGTTCAAGTATATCTGCCCATGTTTCTTCATCTAGTGATGGGAAATCAGAGGCCCATTTCCTACACACCTGACGTATGGGATTAAAGTTCCCTTGGAGCACAATTGCATAAAACCAGCTAAGGGACTTTGTTAATTCGAGTTTACGGAGGTAGCGTTCAAGGGTAGACTCAGCTATCCGTGGGGACCCCTCTGGAAATTGGGCCCGAAAAGCGTGTCTTAACTGTAAGAATCTAAAAAACATCTGGTTATGGATGCCATATTCCTCCTTGAGCTGAGCAAACTGTTTCAGCCCACCAGCACCAATTATATCCTCTAAGTATTTCACCTTAGCATTAGCCCAGAAATTAACTTCAGGCAAGGTTCTGAATTCTCCTAGTGTACTGTTACCCCAGAGAGGGGTCCATCTGGACCAGGCGTCAGATTTTTTATGCCCTGACACTACAATCTTCTGAAATACCTGGATTACTGTTTTCATGGGGGGGGTCATTGGATACAAAGCGGGTAGACCTCTATAGAGCTGGTTGGCTAGAGCTTCGAAGGAAGAGATTACAGCCGCCTCTACTACTGTAGCTTGGTTACTGGGGTCCGGATGGAGCCACCACCATGCATAAACCAACTGGCTAGCATAGAAATAATGTTGGAGGTCAGGAAGCGCTAGTCCCCCTTTCCTAACTGGAGCCTGCAACATTAGCATGCTGACCCTAGGCCTCTCCCCTGCCCAAATAAAGTCCCTGATACATGCCTCAGGCTGCTTAAACCAGGCTTTCGGGAGCGTAAGTGGTGCATTGTGGAACGCATAAATGAACTTTGGGAGGAGAGGGGTTTTTAACAATATTTTTTGAAGAGGGGTGCTTAGTTAAGATTTGTTGCCCTTTAAGATTGTATTTACGTTTGTTCTCTTTATTTTCCTGGAGGAGTGCTGTATGGTGCTGTTGTCCTAAAGAACTTTTCAGACCACCCCCTACCAATGAATAGTATGAAACTAAGGAACACTGTGACAGCTTGTTGCTACTAACCTATTAACGTCCATCATATGTAATATATCCATCTTATTAAAATGTCTAATTGAAGATGCACAGTGATGCCAATAAGTGAAGGAGATGCTATAATGAGGGAGTTGTAATTATGGAATTTGTAACTATTCTTATTTTTCCCTGTTATAATTTTAGCATCTCATATTCTTTAATTAGCATTCTTTAGCCTTGAGTTTTTAACATTATCTGGCATTAAATTTTTGCTATTATTTTTATAATATATTATGGGTTTCAGGATACTAGATTAGATACATTAGCTTAACCTTTCATTTAATAAATTCCTATTTATATTTAAAGTGATCCAGAGGAAGGTGAAAAAACCTTTCTGAGGCTGTGTCTCAGAAAGGGAAAATTCCTTCCTGACTCCAATATGGCAGTCGGACTAGTCCCTGGATCACTAATGGGCCGATGGCGGGAGCCCAGAGGCAGCAGCCAGTAGAAAGGTCTGTGTGCAAGGCCGATGGAATGGGCCAGTGTTAGGGGCCAAGAGGCTGATGGATTTTTATTGGAGAGTTTGATGTATTGGGCCGTTGTCCTGGGCCCAGATGCAGCAGCAGGTGGAAGTGGCTGCAGGCAGAGGCCGATGTAATGGGCCATTGTCGGGGGCACAGATGCAGCAGCCATTGGAAAGGGCTGATGGCAGAAGCCAATGGTATAGGCTAATGTCGAGGGCCAGGAAGCAGCCAATGAAAAGGGCTGAGGGCAGAGGCTAATGGATTTAGGGAAGAATCTGATGTATTGGCCTGTTGTCAAGGGCAGAGATCAAAGGAGTGGGCTGGAGTTTCTTTTGCATGGGCCAAGGCAACAGCCCATGCAAAAGGTTGCATCCTTTTAGGAGATGCATCCTATTCATCGTCACCTAGGGCGGTCAATAACATTGGTTATTTTCACAAATACACTACATAAGGCAGAAAATGTCTGGCCCACTGTACGACAATAGTTGGATAGCACTGACCTAAGATATCTGCCTGATTGGGTCTTGGGAGATATTTTGGTCAACTGTAACCCAAAAAATGAAAACTCAAAGCCAAAAGAGTTAGATTTGGTAATGCTGCAAAACTTGAATACTTACGCCTAAGTAGAAAAAACAGTATTCACTAGAGAACTATTCAAGTTTTTGCAAGGCCCTGTACGAAGGCTTTCTATACAGTCTGACAATGCCCTCTAGTGGCATGATGCCATAATCCAATTGAACTGTCATAGCCTAAATGGTGAACTGTATAAATGAAAAAAGAATTACTTATTTAAGGACAACGAAAGGTTAACAAACATGCAGGGTTAAAGCAAAGGCTTTTTGTGTTGTCACTTACTGGGCAGAGTGAATCCAGGCTCTCCGTCTTCTTTCATATGGAAATCCATAACTCCCAACTGTCCCGTTTTCAGAAGGACGGTCCCTCTTTTGACAGCTCAATCCACAGTCCCTTGTTTGTACTGGAAAGTCCCGTTTTTCTCTGCATTGAACAGCCAGAAAAAAAATTAAGAAAACTTAATTGGCTTTTGGCAGAGAGCCCAGAACAGCCACAGCTGTAGATAAGATACTTTTGTAACAATTTCTAGATAAGCAAATAAGTAATTATAACAATATAAAATTGTAATAACTGAAAAAAACACAGAAATATGTTCAACCTTTAATAACCTGTGAAATTTTGTAAAATGAAAACAGCCACGCTACCCCCACCCCAACTATTTTGTCCCTCTTTTTATTTCCACAAGTTGCATATCTGGCTTTTCACATAGAATCAAATTGCACTTACAGTAAGTACAGTGGTTTTAAGACTTCTGGGATTTAGTACTGAACTGATTTCTACAGTTAGTGACTGTGTTCTGAATCATGTCATTCTTGGTGTTAATAGCACAGAAACTGGGCCATGTTTATATATAAAAACATTAACACACAGAAAGAAAAATTACTCATCCACTTTTGGACACTTCTAAATCTGGAGGGGTTGGGGTAATCTCTGCATAAGGGGATCTCTGAAAAGGTGGAGGGCTGTCAGTGACCCAGACTGAAATACAGCACTGGACAAAGCTGAACCCAATGCTAGTCTAAAGCTTGCCATATGCAAATAGTTAAGTTGTCATAGTGGTTAGGCAAATATGATCACAACAGGTGCTGATCAGGAAAACTTGCCCAATACATTTGATAGATCATTAACAACACCAGCCCAATAAGCTACTAACCTGGTTTGTTTTCAGCAACAAATATTGCTTTGAGTATGGCCAGCTTAACTTCTTACGCTCTGAGCTTTGACGGTTTCCATGCACAAGTGGATGGTGACATTTTCGTTTGAGAGGGCCAATTCTGTTTAGCTATGCTACAGATCACAAAATAGCAGAATGTTATTTTTACTACAGAATCTAACTAAAGACATTTCACACATTTTGAAAACATAAGTATCATTTAAAAATGCAAGTAAATTTCCACAAAGCAGAGCTGATAAACACGGATAAAAAACAACTTCCGCTTCAGAAAAGAGATTTTGCCATGTTAGCTCTTTTGGGCAGGGCCCTCTTCACTGCTTCTTCGGGCCATATTTTGTATGGAAATTATATGTGCAAAATATACACCCATTTATTGAAGGACCCTGTGGAATATGTTGGTGCGGAATATGTTCTCATAAAAGCACATGTACTCCAGATGCAGTTACGTGTACAAAAATATACACAGTGCCGGACGAAGTCGGACAAGCACCGTAGGCAAACCGGCCAACCCCTGCCGAGTATGCACGAGTGTGCTTGCTCGGAAGATCGCAAGCGATGAGGACACGCTAGTGTCACACACTGAACATGCTGCTGCCACAGGTTCTGCACACCGGTCCAAACTAGGGGAAGGCTTCAGAAGTGGTACGTGCCTCGCGCCCCAGGCATGTGCCTCTTCTGCGTAGCCCTAGTTCTGGCCCTGGATACACAACACCACACAAACACTATACATGTGTTGATACATACATACTGTATATTGTGCACAGATTTACACACAAAACTGAGCATGAATAGGTCTAATGCACACAAACACTGACCTGAACCAAAATGATATAATTAATTGTATGCAGCTTATAAATAAATGTAATAAGGGGACATCTTGTAGAGTAAGGTGAAAAGAAAAGACTCCAATATATCAATTAATAATGACTTCTAGCACAGCAGATGATTGCACAGAATGCTCTAAAATCCACATTTATCTTGACACCCTGATATTATAACACAACCCCCTTAACTCCCTCCACTCAGTATTTTACAAGCCCTGGGGAGATTAATGTTCCAGGAGCAAACCATTTTTATGTGCTTTCACAACATACCCCCAGCTCAGATACTGAATTACCCCAATACAGAACTGAACAGCTGTAGCAAGGTGCAATGGGTCCAAACAACAACGAGAGAAGCAGGGAAAGTAAAGGACTATTTTAGACCCTGTTAACTCCAAGCTTACGAGAATTCAGGAGAAGAATTCTAGAACATGTGGGAGAAGTCAAACATAGGAGAAATACATCAGTGGCAAGACACATTAATGAAATCCATAATGGCAGCATTGAAATGCTAAAATTCACAGCAGTTGATCATATTGAACCCACCATGCGAGTCGGTGATATTGACAGAAAATTGTTGCAGCGAGAGGCTCAATGGATATACTGGCTGAATACTAGGGTTCCTAATGGCCTGAATTAAGGTTTTACCTTCTCCCCTTTTCTTTAAAAATGTAAAAAAAAATGTATGACTCTCTAATAAGTATTTGTTTTTTCTATACAAATTTACTGAGTGCCAAATTAGTTATATCTAGGCATTTTTTATATGTCCAGAATGTCATTGTCATTACTGTGCCCTGATTAATAATATCCACACTGGCATTATCGTTAGTCCCGTAATGAGATGCTTCCTTGTCCGCAGTAACAAATTACAATGTAGGCACGCATGCGCACTGCGAATCATCGGGGACAACCTAGCAGGAGATTCTGTGCGGCGAGAGAAACTTGAGCCGTCTTTGCGCAACAGTAAGGGCAACGAATGCGCAATTGAATGTTGAGGCCAATGTGGGCAAATCACTGAGCGCAACCGGAAGTGACTGGACGGAAGTGACACTAGTTTACCAACGCACATGAGTGGTAATGGACATCTATTTAAACCTCATTTGGACGCGCACCCGGCACTTATGCCCCTGAAGAAGCCGTGTAATATGGTGAAACGCGTTGGGCGGGTGGCATAGGTGGACGGTGGGTGGATAGCTCCCACTTGTTCCCCACGTAGCGAGGTAGAAACTTTGCTGGGGAATGGCTGGAAGGGAGGGCTTGGGAATGGCTACTTAAGCACAGTTGATATTTAAAGATTATGGTGGTCAGGTTGTAATGACAACGCTGACTACACGATTAGTCCACAAATCCATACTATGCCTGGTTTTTAAATGTGTGTTTTTTTTAGGGACACGGTCCCGGATTTCTTTACACCTATAATGGAGTCTTATCTGGCATTGTCTTTGTGGGTGCGTGTGTGTTTTCAGTATTTCATCTGAACTGGTTAGCTTGGAGTTAACAGTGTCTAAAAAAAGTCCTTTACTTTCCCTGCTTCTCTGGTTGTTGTTTGGATTTTGTTGGTTCTTTAATGAACACTAACCTGCAGATAATTCATGTCTGAAACTTGGTCACACTCATTGTTGTGAAGTTAAGGTGCAATGGGTGCCACACTAAAGACATATATAGCAGGTGGAATGGAAGGGGGTTTTCACGTACATGTTTGGAGGGCATTAAATGTTCACTTTAGTTACCCTTTAAAGGAGAACTAAAGTTTAACTAAAGTAGGCTAGAAATGTTGTACATTATGTTATGGGCTTCTGTACCAGCCCAAAGCAACCACAGCCCTTTAGCAGTAAAGATCTGTGTCTCTGAAGACACCCACAGTAGCCCCCAATCATCTCTGCTGATTCAATGTACACACTGTGCTGTTGTCAGTTACCGAGCTTAGAGACCGACAAAATATACAGCACGCAGAGAATATAAATGTCACAATATAAGGCTGATTAGGAATTGATCGTGAGGGACCGTGAGGGCGTCTACTGCTAGCGCCAGAGGGTCCCGGCAGCGTGTAAAGAACATTGGTACTTGCCGGTTGTGGCGGGACGCCATCAGATCTACCTTTGGCCAACCCCATCTTGTGGTTATTTCTTCGAATATCTCATCCTTTAGAGCCCATTCGCCCGGATCTAATGTCTGGCGACTGAGGAAGTCTGCTTCCCAATTCTGTAGACCCGGAATGCACATGGCCGATAATGATGTTTTGTTCTGCCCACTGAAAGATGTGCTTGACCTCTTGTAGGGCCGCTCTGCTTCTTGTGCCCCCTTGGTGGTTTATGTAAGCCACCGCTGTCAAATTGTTGGACTGTATCTTTACTGGTTGGCCCGACAGTTCTACTTGCCAATCTCGTGTAGATTGGTTGTACTTTATGTCTAGGGATGTTAGGAATTGGCCTGGAGTCATAGCTGCAATGATGGAGCATAGGGACTCCAGTTTGAACCTTCTGGGGCAAATTAACCTGTTGAGTCACTTTAAGTCTAGTACTGGACGTACTTATCCGTCTTTTTTTGGAACCACAAACAGACTGGAGTAGTATCCTCTGAACTGGTCTTTTGTGGGGACTGAGGAAATAACTTCTGTCTGCTTGAAAAAGAGTATTCAGAACTTTTTGTAAGGCCCTTAGTTTGTCTGGTTCTGATGGGTTTCTTGACATGAAGAAGTGGCGGAGGGGGTGGGGGGAAGAGAATCGAATCTCCCGCCATGCGGTAGAGGGTTTGTCAGGTGTTCTGGTAGAGGGTTTACGTGCCTGCCAGGAAGTTCTGGCCTTACCCACAAAGCATCCCCTGCTGGAGGTTGAATGCCGTGGTGGGTAGTGCCTAGTGCACTTGTTTTGGGAGGGACGAAATAACCTTCCTCTACGAAAGGAAGAGTGGGCTTTGTGTTAATGTACCCACGTAGAGGCATAAAGAGCAATACTTACAGTCCAGCTGATGCAGATGATGTGGTTCCTTGTGTCCCTTTGCCTATCTGATCCTTCTTTTTCCCCTTCTTCTTTCCACGATAATAAGTGATTCACCTGGGAGGTGCACATTAAGGGGCACATTTACTTAGCTCGAGTGAAGGATTAGAATAAAAAATACTTTGAATTTCGATGTATTTTTTCGGCTACTTCGACCTTCGACTCAAACTAAAAATCATTCGACTGTTCGACCATTCGATAGTCGAAGTATGGTCTCTTTAAAAAAAAAAAAAAAACTTTGACCACCTACTTCGCCACCTAAAACCTACCGAACATCAATGTTAGCCTATGGGGAAGGTCCCCATAGGCTTTCTAGCCAATTTGGGATCGAAGGAAAATCATTCAATCGATGGATTAAAATCCTTCGATTCAAAGGATTTGATCGATTTTTCCTTCGATCGTTTGATCGCAGGAAATGCGCTAAATCCTTCGACTTCGATGTCGAAGGATTTTACTTAGATGGTCGAATATCGAGGGTTAATTAACCCTCGATATTCGACCCATAGTAAATGTGCCCCCTAGTGATTTTACCTTCTCTTTAAGGGAATTTTTTAAATTCTGGTTATACATTCTACAGTAGAAAAGAAAAATGTAATATCAGAGGAATGAATTCTAAATTGGCAGAACCACAAAAAAGGTGTAAATTTGAGAAAAGCAAAAATCGTGGGAAGAAAAATTGAGGTTTCACTGTATTTCAGTAACTGTCAGACCAACTTGAAAGCATAATTATATAACAAGTGGGGTGTTGCTGTGAGCAATAGTCCATTATAAACTTAAATGGATCTGCACTCATGCCACTTGAAAGATACAACCAGGTCAATGCAATTGAAGTGCCACGGATAGAGGCACGAAACAAGTAGGTTCTGGTTCTTGCACACCCACTGTTATATTAGATTGGTCAGCGCTGAAAGTGAGAACCAAATTGCGCATTGCACAGTGTTCGGGAGAAGTAGCCAAAATCTTGCGATAACCGCGACCGCCCAGGAGACGCTACATGCCTGGGTGAGCTCCGCCATTACCACTTCTTCATTTATGCCGCAATGCAATTCATAGGCTATGACAATTCTCAGGCTATGTGGGGTGTGGGATGAATCATCGGTTAGAGTGCTTAAATCCATACGCCATTTAGGATGAATAAACATTTTTCCTTATTTCATGTTATTGGAATCTCAGCCTGAATCTCAAATTGAAATATATTGTGAAACCTATTTGCTTTCCTTGGTTTATGTGGAATGGAAATGACTGATATGACAATTTCGCATTTTTGAACAATTGTCTTGAGTTCTATGACAATAGGCTGCACAAGAAAGGAGAGGTCAACACAAAAGACATTTTTAATTCCACATCCATGTTATGTTACATCAGCGTTAACCCTACTAATATTTAACTTGATACAGGAAATACCTTTCTTTTTTTTCTTTTTAATGTCAGTTTGCCTGCATTGTAGAAGAAAAAAATATTCATAAGACAAGAAAATCTATGTGGCAACCCTGGCTATAATATGTTAAATATTCTTGTGGTTTTACTGAAAAAAAAACTCCTAGTAAAAAATCTATTTCTTTCTGTTACATTATTTTGTGCCAGAGGTATTTAGAGGCTGCCTCCTAAGCTCGTATTTCTGAAACATGGATATCGTAGTAGTTCTTCTATATTATACAACATAAGTTATTGTTTGGCTGTATAATGAGCTACATAAGGCAATGACATGACAAGTTGACTGAAAAAACTTTTGAATGCTTTTCCACCAGGCTGTCGAGTGACAAGTGCTGACATGAACACTTCAACGCCGGGTTTTTGGGCTACTCAAAAGTGCCCTTAGATCCTGTCAAATGGAGCCTGCCAGAAAATAACTTCCCAGCACAAGAGGACATTCCAGTTCAAAAGATTATTCTACAAAAAATTATTTTTTAAAAGTTCAAAAGTTGAGTTGCTTTTAATTAGAAAGGCAACAGTGACATTTTAGTTGATCACATATACTGCCCTGTTTATAGTACAAACCCTTCTTCCTTTGTTTGTTCTACAGCAACTTTTGCAGCTTTTTTCCTAATAAAAGTAGCTCCAGTAGAATTTTCTAGGGCATCGACATCTACTTTCAGCTTCATGGTGTCAGAAGGTGGCAAATGCTTGCTAAGTCTGAATGACTCACACTAAGGAAAACAAGACTTTGTGCTATACATCTTTATTAATACAAAATAATTCTACTTATTTTATTTGAATCACATACAAAAGGCATGAAAGAAAAGCAGAAAACATATGCTATATCATACAAAAGTACTAATTGTACAAAAGTAAAATGCATAATTTGGCAGAAGAAATTGTAGTTAACTGAGTAATAACCAAGAAGGATACATTTTTGCTTTTTCTGCATCCACTAGTGAGTAAGCAGAGATTAGCTGGGCCAAGGTATGTATGTCTTATAATGAAAAAAATAAAAAAAAAACATTTAGGGGCACATTTACTTATGGTCGAATATCGAGGGTTTATTAACCCTCGATATTCGACCCTCGAAGTTAAATCCTTCGACTTCGAATATCGAAGTCGAAGGATTTAGTGCAATTCTTTCGTTCGAACAATCGAAGGAATAATTGTTCGATCGGAAGATTAAATCTTTCAAATCGAACGATTCTAAGGATTTTAATCCATCAAACGATTTTCCTTCTATCCCAAATAGGCTAGAAAGCCTATGGGGACCTTCCCCATAGGCTAACATTGATGCTCGGTAGGTTTTAGTTGGCAAAGTAGTTGGTCAAAGTTTTTTTTAAAGATACAGTACTTTGACTATCGAATGGTCGAATAGTCGAACGATTTTTAGTTTGAATCGTTGATTCGTAGTCGAAGGTCGAAGTAGCCAAAAAAATACTTCGAAATTCGAAGTATTTCTTTATTCTAATCCTTCACTCGAGCTAAGTATATGTGCCCCATATTGTGCATCAAAAAGGTACAGGAAAATTGACATTGGCACTTACTTCCATAAATATTCCAGATCAGAAATTGCATCTTTTTTTCGTCCCTGTTTTAATTTGAAGTTAGCTGCCTCTCTTACTAAAGACAAGTGCACTGGGGAGTTAGCCTGTCAAAAACATTACATACAGTTAAAGGGGTTTGTTCACCTTCCAAACACTTTTTTCAATTCAGTTGTTTTTAGATTGTTCCCCAGAAATAAGACTTTTTTCAATTACTTTCCATTATTTATTTTTAAGTTTTTTCTAAAATCTAAGTTTAAAGTTGAATGTTGGTCTCTGGTGTTAGTCTGGCAGCTCAGTCATTCAGGTGCAGACTCTAAACTGTTACAATTTTGCAACATTGAGTTTAAACATTTCTCAGCAACATCTCTGGAGTATTAGCAACAATTGTATCAATTCTAACAGCTGCCTGTAATAAAACCCAGAAATTCTGCTCAGCAGGGACAAAGATAAGAAATGTATCAACTAAATGTATCAGTTTAGAACAGTTTACAGGATCGGCGACCCCCCCCCGCCCAGAGCTGCTTCAAGAAGGAGAGAAATGATACTTTACACTTCAATATTAGAAAAACCGTCACACATAGAAAATAGAAAGTCATTGGAAAAAGTTGTTATTTCTGATGATCTATCTGAAACCAACTAGTTGTTTGAAGGTGACTACAAATAAAATATGATCATACATACACAGTTGGAATGAGATGCCCGACCTGAAGAACTATAAGCTAGTTTTCACTATAATCTAGTGAATGCAGTCTTTTGGTAATAACTGTGAAAAGCTTTCTAAATATAAAGATATTGCAGTGTTCCAGCCAAGCATTTGCACCTTAAAAATGCCTCCTGTGCTTCTTTAGGTGGGATCCAGTAACTTCTTTCACAAATAAATGCTTATGTGCAGAAATCCACGACTTACTTGGTTTTCTCGGTACCAGCTGATTGCATTAGAAAATACTTCAATAGCACTGTCTATATCTTCATCATGGCTGTGCATAGTTACAAGTGCAGACACCTAGGGAAATGAGGGTAAATGATTAGTTTATTATATGTAGCAATTACAAATAATTTCATAATATACCTACTATCTAGAGTGAGGGTGTGTGAGTGAGTGTCAGAATCTGGCCTTTTACCCTGACAGGAAGAGCAACACTTTAAAGGAATAGTTTAGTGCAAAATAAAAAATGTTTCTAATATAGTTAAACAAAAATGTCATCTATAAAGGCTAGAGTGACAATGTTTTATATGACAGAACACAACTTCCTGCTTTTCAGCTGTCTAACTTGAGTCAGCTACTTCAAGGGGCGCCAAATGGGACATAAATGTTCAGTGAGTTTGCAATTGATCATAGGCATGCAGGTCAGGTTTCAAATGCAACAGTTATGACCCATGTGCCCCCCCCTCAAATCACTTATTGGTTGATAGCTGGTAACCAATCAGTGGAAACCAAGAGAGCTGCAAAGCAGGAAGTAGAGTTCTGGCTATTATGTTAGACATCCAATCACTCTAGCCTTTACAGATTACATTTTTGGCTAACTAACTATATTGAAAATTTTTTATTTTGCACAGCCTATTAATTTATCAAGTTCTTATTTTTTTCCTGAACAATTCCCTTAAGCACAATTGTGTTAAACAACACACAGGCCAATTCCCGATGAGTGCTATAGGCCCACGAGGGTAACACTAGATAAACCAAACCAAACACTTTAAATGTGCCTATGTGAGTTGGAACTTGAATGTGAGTTAATATTGTATAATGTATCAACTGCTGATGACTAAAACTGTACCTGATAACCTCCCCCCGCCTTTTCTCTTCTGTAACCCCTAAGTTGAAAATAAAAATAAGCACTGTTTAAAAAAAAACAAAAAAAAAAAAACAATGCACAAAAATAAGACCAGTGACTAGTAATAATCTATCAAACTATTTACATTTTTAAAGGGGTGGCTCACAATTACGTAAATTTTTAGCATGTTACAGAATGTTTTATTCCCAGAAACACTGCAATTGGTCTTCATTTGTTAGTTTTTTTTAATTATTTGCCTTCCTGTTTTTGCCTCTTTCCAGCTTTCTGACACACAGGCTTAACTTAGGAATGCTAGTATTTACACTCCTGAGAGATACAGGTCTATCCCTGCCAGTATCTGCCATAGGCACAGCATTTCCAATTTTATTGAATAGGAAACAGTAAAAGGTGGCAAAGTGAATTTTGAACCTCCTTATCTCTTGTAAAATGAGAAATGATGTGTGTGCCATATACCCCATATACCAACAACTACATCAAAATAAGTTATTTAAAATCAAGCAAAAACTCACCATGCCAGGTGTTTGTTGTAGCTCCTTAATGCTTTTGAGGATCATACAAGCTTTTGTAACATTTCCTGGAAAGCAAATTATCAGTATTTACATTTTTCTGCTTCTAAATTACTGATAAAACTTTCTGTAAAAAACAAATGAAATATCCAAAGCATTTAAACTGATTGCACACAGAGTGTTTTTCGTTCATGCCTTATGTTGCTTGCAAAGTTCACAGAATGTAGCAACATGTTGCTTGCCAACCCAATGAATGTTGCTCCCAGTGACCTCAAAGCAGATGCTTATTTTTACATAAAAACACACATTATGTATTGTCAAAAAGAGCCTCCTGTAGGTTCATATAAAGAATACCAATAGCCAATCACAGCCCATATTTGGCACCCCCAGGATTTTTTCGTATGCTTATATTGCTCCCTAACTTCTTTTACATTTGAATTTGGCTCAAGGATTAAAAAAAAAAAAGGTTGGGGCCCCTGCATTAAGGGTTAGCGCGAGTCCGAAACAGTTAAACTACACCTTAGATAAGAGTTGTTGAAGAGGTCCTCTGCACTCAACCCATTATCAATATATTTAAGACAGACATTTTGTGCATACTGCTACTGAAAAATGCCTCACCCGTTAAACATATAATGCTTTACCCTTTAAACCCTTTGTTTGTCCATATATTGCAATATATTTAAGCTGACCAACTACGTCAAAGTCATCCCATATCCATATCAATATATGGACTAACAATCCCTGTTTTGTTTAAAGGGTTAGGCAATTTTCAGTAGCAGTATGGACAAAATGTCTGTCTTAAATATATTGATAATGGGTTGCGTGCAGAGGACTCTTGTATTTGTCTATATGTATTTTATGGTCACAGCCTCATTGCACCCCCACCTAATGGTTTTAAAAAAATAGTGGTGAGCACAACTTTCCATTGTTTCTTATAGTTATACAGGAGCAGTGACCAGCTCCATGTTGTAGCTCCCTCTCTTCCCAGCTATAGTCAGGTGATCCCACTGGTGTCTAATAAAAGAACAGCCAAGTTTGGGAGTTTTACTTCGAAAGCAGCTAGTAAGTTGCAGGTAAAACTTAGTCCCTTTGTAAAATGTATAATGAAGCAATAGAATTCTTAATGAATCAGATGAAAATTGAGCGTAGGACTGGCCAGATATGGGATGACTTTGACGTAGTTGGTCAGCTTAAATATATTGCAATATATGGACAAACAATCCCTGTTTTGTTTAAAGGGTAAGGGGTTGAGTGCAGAGGACCTCTTGTATTTGAATTGGTTATACCTGCCCACACCAAACTTTTTCTAGGTGGTTATTGCATTCAACTTTGAAATCTTGTGTTGCTTTCAAATGCCATATACTGTACCTACCTTGTGCAAGTTTAAGTTGTGCCATAGTTAACTTGATTTGAGCAGCATTATCAGGATGCTGCTCTGCAAATTCCTACAAAAAAGTAAAAGAATAAAAATGTATTAAACCATAAAATGATGAAATACATTTAAAATTAAAGAAAAGTTCAGTAATATACAACAAAACAGAAAATTGCCAAATCATTTAATGAACGCTAACATGTATTCTAGGTTATGTACTTCTTATCCTGCAGGAAAATTACAGGGATCACAGAATGAGTTTTTGAAGGATGAAATTGAGGTTGTGGTACCTGAAGCAGCTCTACAGCTTTGGTATGTTGCTTCTCCCGGCAAAGCTGGGCAGCTTGGATGAGCACAGGCAGAAGATACTCTGGATCCTGTGACTGAAGGCTTGAGGATAATTTTCGACACTGGTCAGCCTGGGAATGAACAAAAGATTTCTTTTATAAAAAAAACCCTTACAAAATCAACAAAAGTGCACAGTATCAAAGATAAATGCTGGCTGCATACAAAATACGAGCAACTTAATTTCATGCCGAATAAAATCTTCGGGACTTCTGGGAAACAAACAGGGGCATACAAATATGGATTTTACAGTGAGTAACAAAAATCCTATTTTCTCAGTTGTCTAAAGGGGGACACAGGGGAACATTTGGGACTTAAAGTAGTCCCAGACCCAGTAGGGTGGGATACCAGAGATATCTGCCATATTGCACTACTGAATGCAGAACCTTTTGGCCAAAGGCGGCCTCAGCTGATGAGAAGGCATCCAGCTTATAAAATTTGGTAAAGGTGTGCACAGAGGACCAGGTGGCTGCCCTGCAGAGCTAGTCCAGAGAAGCGGAGTTGTGCCATGCCCATGATGCTCCCATCACCCTTGTTGAATGTTCCCAGATCTGTTGAGGCAGCGATTTTCCTTTTGACAGGTAGGCATGCCGTATAGTCTCCCTAATCCATCTTGCAACAGAAGCCTTGGACGCTGTGTGACCCTTCCTGGGCACCAAAGGAATTACAAATAAGGCCTGGGTTCGCCAATATGGCTTGGATGGTTCCAGGTATTTGTGTAAGGCTCTGACCACGTCCAGGGTATTGAGCCCGAGTTTCTTCTGATTCTTTGGATCTGGACAGAGAGATGGCACTATGATTTCTTGATTCATGTGAAAGGCGGAGACGATTTTGGCAGAAAGGATGGAACTGTGAGCAACATGGCTTTGTCTTTGTTGGCTAGATTGAAGTGCCATTGTTGGGTCATGGCATCTACCCCGGCCGCCCTTGGATCTCTGAGGGATACCCCAATGACACACTAGTTCCTGGGAGGCTTCTGTGTGTTCCCATTCCCCTGGCTCTAGTTAATTTCAGCTGAGAAAATCTGCTTTCGTGTTTGACACGACTGTGATGTGAATCGCTGATAGCTGAGCAGAGTTGGTTTTTGCCCAAGCTAAGATCTGTTGGGACTTTGCTAGAGCTGCTGCTCTGTGTGTCCCGCCTTGGCGATTTATGTAATCTACTGTTGTGGCGTTGTCACTCTGAACACAGATGGCCTTTGTTCTTAGTCCGCGAGACCAGTGGTTGAGAGCCAATCGCACTGCTGTAGTTCTAGTAAGTTTATGGGAAGTCCGGATTCCTCTGGAGATCAAACTCCCTGTGCGACATGGTCTTGCCATGTGGCCCCCCAGCCCTGTAGGCCAGGGCCGGAACTAGGGGTAGGCAGAGTAGGCGCCCGCCTAGGGCGCAGTCATAGGGGGGCGCAATTTTGAAAAGGAAATTTTTTTTTTTAAAAAAAAAAGTTTTTATTTTTCTTTAAATTTTAAACTTCTTGCGGCTGCCCCAGGCCCCCAGCAGAGTTCAGCTCTGCTTTCGAGACCCAGCCAGTCTCTACTTGTCCTGCTGGATGGATCCGTCTTTTAGAGGCAGCAGGCCAGCAGCGAGCCAGCGATACACATAATGCGCAATTGCGCATTCATCCAATGATGCGCCTGCATAAAGAGAGGCGCGCCAGGAGGGACCGAGGGAGCTGTGCGCCTGTGTAGTGTGGCCTGGCGCGTCGTATGGGTGCGGCCGGCATTCTTGCTTGCATAGTCTCCTTCCTTCTGACTGAAACTGGGTGGCTGCCTGTGCCTGGAGAGTCATCTGCTGCTACTAGTATTGGAATTTGGAGCTGGCACACAACAACAGGTACAGACTTGGGGGGGGGCTGGGGGGGAATGCATTTTTTTTGGCACAACAGATACAGATTTGAGGGGGGCTGGGGGGCAATGAATTTTTGTGGCACAACAGGTACAGATTTGGGGGGGCAATGATTTTTTTTGGCACAACAGGTACAGATTTGGGGGGGCTGGGGGTCAATTAATTTTTTTGGCACAACAGGTACAGATTGGGCGGCTGGGGTGCAATGAATTTTTTTGGCACAACAGGTACAGATTTTGGGGGGCAATATTTTGGGTGCTGCTGGCTGGCACATGTACATATTGGGGGCAATATTTTGGGTGCTGCTGGCTGGCACATGTACAGATTGGGGGCAATATTTTGGGTGCTGCTGGCTGGCACAGGTACATATTGGGGGCAATATTTTGGTGCTGCTGGCTGGCACAGGTACATATTGGGGGCAATATTTTGGGTGCTCCTGGCTGGCACATGTACAGATTGGGGGCAATATTTTGGGTGCTGCTGGCTGGCACAGGTACATATTGGGGACAATATTTTGGGTGCTGCTGGCTGGCACAGGTACATATCGGGGCAATATTTTTGGGTGCTGCTGGCTGGCACAGGTACATATTGGGGGCAATCTTTTGGGTGCTGCTGGCTGGCACAGGTACAGATTGGGGGCAATATTTTGGGTGCTGCTGGCTGGCACAGGTACATATTGGGGGCAATATTTTGGGTGCTGCTGGCTGGCACAGGTACATATTGGGGGCAATATTTTGGGTGCTGCTGGCTGGCACAGGTACATATTGGGGGCAATATTTTGGGTGCTGCTGGCTGGCACAGGTACATATTGGGGGCAATATTTTGGGTGCTGCTGGCTGGCACAGGTACATATTGGGGGCAATATTTTGGGTGCTGCTGGCTGGCACAGGTACATATTGGGGGCAATATTTTGGGTGCTGCTGGCTGGCACATGTACAGATTGGGGGCAATATTTTGGGTGCTGCTGGCTGATTAGGTGGTAAATGGTCCTACAGAACGGGGGGGGCGCTGATTGAAGTCCTTGCCTAGGGTGCCAAACTACCATGGCCCAGCTCTGCTGTAGGCTGGCATCTGTGGTTACCACCGTCCAGGTCGGTGTTGCAACCAGTCGTGCTGGGGGTTCCTTAGAGCTGGCGGGTGCCCGAGTCTGTGAACTACCCTCTGCTGGAAGATCCTTCTGCTGTGCTCATAGAGTGACACCTAGTGCAGGCCAGGTATTTCACCTGCGCTACTGGTGCTGGGGTGCTCTTCCTCCACCCTGGGGAATAAATTCCGTCCTACCTTCCACTATCGTGGTGGTGGGTAGGTTTATGAGCAAGCCACAGGGTTAGTACACTGGGAGTGGTTCTGCTCTCCTGTCCTATGCTGTCTCTGGCACTTAGTTCTTGCCCTCACTGCTGTTCACAGATGCTTCTGGCAGACTGGTAGTGCGCTTAGATAGGCGCGCACCTTTTCTTCTGGCGAGAAAGAGGGGGTGGCGCCACTTCCCCCTTGTGCTAAGGAAAATGGCGCCCGGACTGCCCCCTAGTACCCTTCGGGGTTTCCAGGTAGCTGCAGTCCTCCCCACTTGCCTTCCCTGCTCGATGCTGACCTGCTCGGCTGCCGGGACAATTAACCAAACAACACTGACCGGAGCAGTTGTAAGTGCTGCGGGTCAGGTGGGAAGGGCGTGGAAACCAGCAGCACTGTGTCTTCTTCAATTTTTCCGGTCAGGGCTCTCCTCCCCGGCTTGTGTGAGAGGAAGGTGGGTTTTTGCGGGTGCAATGGATAGAGTAGCCGTAGTCCTCCTACTCACCCCACTGTCTCACCGGCCATGCCATCTGCATCCACCTGTGGCAGCAGGAAATGCTTTGATGGATTGTATAGCCGAGGCTAGGTTATTTCCCCGGTGAGATATCCCGCAAAGTGGGTTACCGCAGGTGGGTTTAGGCAGTCCTGACCCCGGGTGTCAGTGCTAACCACTAACCGAAAGTTCCTCATCTGTCTCACTAGAGACCTATTAGGCTCCAACCTCTTAGGAGCAGGACACTTGAAAAACTGAAGGTAGGAAGAGCTTGGTGTAGGGTAAGCCGGAATGGACTGGCACATCCCCTTTTCAAATTAGCATCAAGTGTCCTGCCTCCTAGAGGATGGAGCTTAACCCCAAACATTGCGTGTCTCGATTTAGGCAACAGAGAAAACATTTTTATTCATAAACAAATACATTGTGCATTGGGGTCTGAAAGTGAAATCCTTAGAAATGTGAACAAACAGGCTCCAAACTCTGTCCCAGGTAGAGGCTAGTGCAAATGCGAAATCTTTAGAAATGTGAACAAACAGGCTCCAAACTGCAGATGCTGTGCTGCAAGTTTATTTTTTTGTTAAAATAAACTTGCAGCACAGCATCTGCAGTTTGGAACCTGTTTGTTCACATTTCTAAAGATTTCGCATTTGCACTAGCCTCTACCTGGGACAGAGGCCGTGACACGGGCATTCTACCGTGACCGAAAGGTACAAAAATCTCTTGTCCATTGGGGTCTGAAACCCATGTCTCAATAAAGGCATTTTAAACAAAGGAATCCATGGCTGGTGCTGTCAATATCTGTAAACAAATTCTTATCCAAAGAATACATCATGCTCTGTAATGTAAACAACAGATTTATTTTTCTGTTTCTTTGACATCACAAAAAAGCTGCAAACGGTAATAATCTAAGTCATGAACGTATGCTTCAGTTTTGTAGCATTGCAGAGAGCAGTAGGCTCTCCTACACAGCAGCTTTATAAACATTTAGGCCACATTTTACAAAAATGGTAAGAATTATGCCCATTTGAAAATGTTTTTAGTTTACTATGTTCATACCTGGTTTGTATACATTGAAAGCAGAGCCTTGTTAAATTCAATAGCCTGAAGCTGTTTCTTACACAGTTTGTGCTCCACTCCTTCTTTGTAAATTTCACCTTTTTGTCAAAGACATTTTGGTCCTAAATGAAATAAAAGTCCAATAAAAATGCTATGTGCCTATACATTACATAAAAAACAAAGCCACAAAAGGCAGGAAGTATATAACACAACAAGAAAGGAGTCTTGGTCATAGTTACCAAAATTTAAATTTGTTAATTTGAACTTGATTTTAAGGTTTACATTTTGCCCAGTCAAGTATAGAGAAATAGGCAAGCACAGCCGGATGTCACTTCGTGTGGGTAAAATTCAACTTTTATTTCAAATGCATTAAAACCAGAATGTCCTGACGCGTTTCGTATCTAAGCGATATACGAAACGCATCAAGACTACGGGTGAGTGTTTTTCCACTTATACATCAGCGACCGTTTATCTGAATTATTTACTTAAGCGCTGGACCTGGGGTTTCTACACCCAGGTCAAGTCTGTTACCGGGTGAGCAGGATTTCCTATTTTTCATCCGATTAAATAATTTATGTATATCCACTTTGATCCATTGCGGAACTGTGCAGCTGTTTTGTTCATTGTCAATTTACATTTTGCCCAGGTCAACCCCAATTGACTTTTACTTCAACAGCTTTTAGATGCAGAATTTTCATATTTCAGTTATTTAAAAAATAAATCAAGTTAGTATTTTGCAGTGATCTAAACACCTAAGGGACTAATATATATATAAGGAGGGGTAACAATTATATATATAAAAAAAAAACAGAACCGTGTACATAATTAAAAAAATGTATTTTCCGTACTCGATCGATCAGTTAGAAATTCAATAAACCTGATTTTGCTAAAGCCCTTAAAAGACCGAACTGACAATAATAGATTTTGCATTTCCAGGTTATTACATGTTAACTAATGCAGGATAATGCTTTGTTGTCTAGTCACAATGCCATTTATTTAACATTTTAAAAATAAAGCATGCAGAGGATGCTAAGAGGAGATGCTAGCTAGGCAGTTGGGTTGTGCACATTTAACAATTGCTTTGGGTAATTGATTTTGGGCTCTGTCAATACATATGTTAGTATACCAATATCATAGGAGGGTCTACAATGTCTTGCAATAAAGAATAGACATAAGTTACTTCTGTGTTAACATGGTAGCAAGAACAGGGGCTACATGCCCTTCAACAACATTAGCTCTGTGCCTCCCTGAGTCTTTTCTTTACCTCTCACTACTAAACATAAAACCTACTCTTATATCTGCAGGATAGATATAAAAGTAATGGGATTCAGAAGGTGTAGATAGTTACAATAAAAAAAGGATACAGCCCACATTACCCAATGACAGGCTGGAAAACCATACTTAAACATTATTATTTAGGACAAAGCCAGGTGCACCACTAATGTTCACATAATCAAATTAGTTCAGAACTATATATACCTTGTTAACAGTGATGATATTGTTGGCTACAACAGCCAACAAACCAACATCAGTAGGCCTAAAAGAAACAGAATGGAAATGAATGTAGAAGGGATAGTTAAATATTCATAAAAACAATGTTTGACTTTAAAAAAGCCTTACTTTAACTTAATGATTTGGTTGTAGAGTTGTAGAGCATCATGTGTATTGCGTTGGAGCTGCATGACATAGGCCATCTGACCATGAATTATAGCTAGTTCTGCCTCTATATCTTCTTCAGTTAAATCTTAAAAACATAGGGTACATCATACAAATTTAACAATAAAAGTGTTAAATCTTGAGATCTGAGGAATTACAATAGTTAAGATTATGCAAGAACATCCAGTGGCTGAAGAATTTTGGTTCATATCACCATCAAGACATAGGAATAAATAGAGATCTAAATGGAGAAATATTAGTAAAATGTATATCATAGTTTGCAAGCTGTACCACATGATGCTTGCAGTGAAATAAACGCATAGAAGAATTTTATTTGATTTCTTTAAAACCTACAAAAAAAATGGAAACATTATTTTAGTCCAAACTTGAAATAGAGATTAGAAATACTTACAGCATCTTCTGAAATGGACTGTCGACAAAGTTCTACAGAAGAGAAAACATAATTATGTTAATACAGTAAGCACAATAATGCAGATGGGTAGCTACTGAAATGAAGTACATTTGGCCTTTCTACCATAGCTAAAGTAACTTACTGCTGTTTGCCATATTAGTCAAACTACAGAATGCTAATGTAACGCTCTTGTGCTTAGCGTAGTCATTTTCAGGATTTTCTTCTCCAGTTGCTGTGGCCTACAATATTTAGAACATTAAACACGTGAAACCCTGTAGGACAAATAGTTGGTTAAGTGATCGGACTTTAATGTGGTATCTCATGATAAGAGACTCTGGTTCGATTCCCTGTAGCAACTCCTCGGGACCCTGGATAGATCACTTAGTCTACTGCTGCTCCAGCATACTTCGTGTGCCTATTATGCTTGCTTACGGTAACTGATTTGGGTCCCATGCCAGAAAAGTGCTATGTAAAGAAATAAGACATTTTGTGTGCAGTGATCTCACGTTGTGTGACCTACATGTCCACAAGCGCAGAATTTTGTGATAGCATGGACAGAAGCAGATGCTTTCATATTCAGCCATACTAGTAGCCAATTATGAAAAACACATACTGTAACCCCCCCCCATAACCACTATCTGAAGATCAAGTCTCTACAGTGCATCTTAGTATCTGTAATGCCCCTTAAATAGGTGCCTACTGCTCATGCCTTATTGATTTCCATTGGAGCAGAGGCAGGGAGAACGTCCAGTAGGCATATCTTTGAGGTCTTCCATCAGATAGAGTAGGAGTAATCAGAAAGCAAAAGGGGGAGGCGTTTCACACTAGACAAGGAAGTCACTAAATAACAATTTTTCCATATTGTTGACTACTAACTAATGGGATGTATATTCATTAAACTGTGTCAGATGTACTGCAGAAACTATGAAAGCAAACTGGTAGGCTTAGATGGAACTTTGGTAACCAACGGCCTGTGGATATCAAAGTCACTGATGCCCAATGTTTTTAATAATTACGTTACTAATTATCGGTGTATACAAAAAATAAGGATGCACCGAATCCACTATTTTGGATTCGGCCGAACCCCCGAATCCTTCATGAAAGATTTTGCTGAATACCAAACCAAATCCTAATGTGCATATGCAAATTAGGGGTGGGAAGGGGAAAACATTTTTTACTTTCTTGTTTTGTTACAAAAAGTCACACAATTTCTCTCCCTGCCCCTAATTTGCATATGCAAATTAGGATTCGGAATGGCCAGGCAGAAGGATTAGGTCGAATCCAAAATCCTGCTGAAAAAGGCCGAATCCTGGATTCAGTGCATCCCTAAAAAGAAACCAATGGAACTATTAGCAAGCATATTAAGTCATATCATATGTGATTTCTAAATTATTCCATAAAGATAAATACAAGTCTCAGATCTCTATGCAGCTGGCACTATGCTTTAGCCCCTTTTGGCAGAGTCAGCATAACCAAAACTGTAAAAAAGTCAATGTGACAGCCATGAATTCAGACTGATCAAATACAGGCAAGTCAGTCTACTAGAAATGGTCAGGTTATTAGATTTATGTTTCCATTGTTAAATACATGGTCATTCTAGCTGTAATGCATGCCCATGCTTGCAGGAAAAATAGTTGTACACTTACAAGAAACAAAATAAAAACTTTACCAAGAAAAAACAAAAAAACAAAAATCATACCTTCAGCTTCTCGCAGTTTTGTCATTCCTTCACACAGTTGGCCCTGGCCTATCAATGTGCAGGCAGAATTATAGCACAGTTCATATGTGGTCTCCTGAATGCCAAAGTCCTCCTGTACAGGTAAAATGAAAACCCTATGAGAAAATTGAATGAGTAGGGGACACAAAGTGCTACTGTACTTTTTTTCATGTCACAATCCTGTAACTAGCTTCAGGGGTTCAATACTTTATTCAAAAATGTTAAACCAAAAAAGCAACAGATCGCAACACGTATAGAATATGCCCAAAATCACTTCTTTCTCAAACACTGTGGCTCCAGTATAATGGGTACCAATTTTAGAGTTTGACCGCCAACATTTAAAATTTATCGTTGTTGGGCGTTCATCATTTGAACCATACATAGTTTGCAGCATTAGTTTAAGAAGATAACATTAAGACTATAGAGATAAAATCAGATGACCTACACTGACCATATGAAAAAAATTAATCAATTATAGACTGAAAAATAAAATAGTTTTCCATGCAAATTTGAGGCTTTTTGGGGTGTGTGGATAAAAGCTGAAGGACTGAACCGATTTGGTATCACACATCAGGAATTACTTCCTACCTCATTTCTTTTTCCCCAGCTGAACTTCCCTCAACTTCTCTTTCTCTTCTTCTCTATTTTTCCTGAGACCATTTTCCCACGCGGTAATACATAAATAAAACAAAAAAGAAAATTCCAACTTACTGGAGATACTCATTGCTGCTAACACAGCAGACAAGTTTATCTTTCTCTCTTCATCATAATCATCCTGAGAATTTCGAATTATATCTCGATACACAGATAAACAATCACCGTACCTTTCCAATCTATATAACTTAAATAAAAATAAAAAACATACCGGTAGGTCTTGGAATCCAAGCTGCGGCAACATGAAAAGTAATGAATAATGCCAATTCATGAAAACACACAAACAAAAATAAGGTATAGTATGAATACTTACTACTTGTCCATGGAGCTCTTGCAATTTTTCTGACTTTTGGGGAGCCCCTTCAATGGTTTTTAATGCAGTTTCAATTCGGTTTAACCTGTACTCACAGTACGCTTTTTCAAATGCTTTAACATCACTGCAAGGAGAAAAAAAAAAAAGGATCAGTGTTGCCCCCTCCCTACTGTTGAGTATCTTGTTTGGTTAGGATCTTTGGGCCACTACCGATAAGGCTGATGTTCTGCTAATCACCTGTGCCGCGGCAAGGAAAGCTTTGCAGTCATTCGCTTCTTTGATTTGCGAAGCCCATTATGTGCGTTCATGACGCTGGTGCAGTGATTCTCTTTATGGATAAAAAGGTCCCCTGCTATTTGTCTGTAATGTCTTCTAATGTAAGGGTAAGGGTAAGGGAACATCTTATACCCATTGATTTGGATGGAACTGAAGAAACAAACTTTTCAAATAAACGTACATCTGCTGTTAGTAAACACATAATGTGCAGACATGGGGGTGACTACTCACACATTAAATTTCAGGGAATAGAACATGTCAAATTGGGACCACGTGGGGGTGATATCAAAAAAATAATTGATCAAAGGGAAATCTTTTGGATCTTTACTTTAAAGACTAGATACCCACAGGGTCTTAACAATGACTGGGAAGTAACATGCTTTTTCCAGCCTTAAGGCCCCTATTAACCATAATGTGTGAATAGTAACCTAATTATGTATTCTCATGATGACTTAAGAGTGAATAACTACTTTGTTAATTGTAAAGTCAATGTGTGGTTCATTTTATATCATGACAACATTGGCTGTGACCTATATGACTTGTAACAAATGAAAAATATTTTTTGTTTGTTTTGTTTTATATATGAGATTTTTTTAATGAACACAGGTATATAAGGCACAGGATATCCTGTGACCTCACCTCTGATGAAGTGCCAGAAAGGGGCATGAAACGCGTCAGGTGATACAACATGTCATAGGGTAGGAGTACAACTGCTAAAAGATGCCTGTCAGTTGTTTTAAATTTTTCAATAAAGCTGGACAGTGATTTTTATCCAAAGTGTGTGGACTGGCTTTCTCACCTACCTAACCCCCCACATATAATGTCTTCTAATGTACTTGTAAAGTGTAATCATGTCCCCTCAATAGTAGTGTTTTTGAAGCAAACAGCAGTTTTACCAGTGCAGGGCACTACTGCATTATATTTTTATTACTTTAAAACATTTTTTGATGTTACTGTTCCCTTAAGTTAAGTCTCTGCATTGAGCTCTCTTTAGTATAGAACTAGAAATAGTGCTGTCCAACTTCTGTGGTACAGAGGGTCGGAATTTATTTGGCCTATGTGGTGGAGGGACGATAATGGAAGCCAGTGTTGACCACTCTCTGTTTTTCAACCACACCCAGGTTACCACAAACACTTTTAAAAATTAAAGTGTTTTAAAGTGTGAAAATATTATGTACTGTTGCTCTGTGCTGGTAAAACTAGCACTTTTAAGAACATCTGTATGACAGGGTGATGAGAAAGAAGCCCTGTGGGGCTGTGTATCTAGTTCAGGGACTGGGGCCCTTGTTAAAGTCTAGGGTCGCATGAATTCAACCCAATAGCAACAAATTTTTCCCGGATAATGTTCAAGCATCAGTCACAAAGTTGAAGTTACGCAGAGGTTGGATATTCCAACAAGACAATGACCCTAAACACACTTCAAAATCTACAAAGGCATTTATGCAGAGGAAGAAGTACAATATTCTGGAGTCCCCCAACTTGAATATCATCAAAAATCTATGGGATGATTTGAAGCAGGATGTCCATGCTCGGCAGCCATCAAATTTAACTGAACTGGAGAGATTTTGTATGGACGGATGGTCAAAAATACCGCCATCCAGAATCCAGACACTCATCAAAGGCTATAGGAGGCGTCTAGAGGCTGTTACATTTGCAAAAGTAGGCTCAACTAATTATTGATGTAATATCTCTGTTGGGGTTCCCAAATTTATGCACCTGTCTAATTTTGTTATTATGCATATTTTCTGTTAATCCAATAAACTTTATGTCATTGCTGAAATACTACAGTTTCCATAAGGCATGCTATATATTATAAGGAAGTTGCCACTGTGAAAGCTCAGCCAATAATAAACAAAACTCCAACGTATTAAGAATTTAGCAGATGGTTCTTGCTTATTAAGTTTATTATTTAACTATTAATTTATTATTTAATAACTAAATTCATAATTAGCTACCACAAGCTGCTTGTATGCCATACTCTCTCAATATCGCTGCATAAATATGACCTAAAACAATATTTCATTCAGGCCCTATAACAAGATAATGAGTACCCAATTTAACAAACAAGTCGGGAATATAATGATAATAATAATGGTGAATTTATTGAGGAAAATGACCCTAAGTTATAGATTTGTGTGTGGCAAACATATATGAATCTCAAGGATTCTCAGTTCACTTTAAAGAGAAGGAAAGGTTAAAACTAAGTAAGTCTTATCAGAAAGGTCCACCTAAATATACCAGTAACCCCCTCAAAGTAGTGCCGCTCGGAGTCCTCTGTCAAAAGAAAAACAGCATTTCTTTCCTTCTATTGTGTACACATGGGCTTCTGTATCAGACTTCCTGCCTTCAGCTTAAACCTCCTTGCCCCGGACGGAGGCTCCTCTCCCTTCTCTACTGTAATCTGAGCCCAGAACTATAAGTGAGCAGGTAGAGTCTCAGGCAGGAAGTGATGTCACACAGAGCTAATACTGCAGCAGCTATCCTAACAAACAGAGAGCTTCTAGAGCTTTTTACTCAGGTATGGTAAAACATTCTACAGAATAAATATAGCATTCTATTCTAGCTTGCACCATTGCAGCTAATCTATTGGCAATAAAATTGCTTTCCTTCTGCTTTAAAGGGAAATTAGAGTCAAGTATTTTAATAAATGGGAAGATAACCAGATGTGATTGTGGTTGGCCCTGTCAGAAACTTGGCTCTTAACTATCCAAGTGTGAGCTTAACAACACAGGTTTATGGAACTGAATTCTGAGGGCCTCCAAAAAACAGATATTGATGCACACCAGTCTGTAAAAGGTTACAAAACTATAACTAAAATTACTACTTATAGCCTTTCGGATGAATGGTCTGTGGGCATATGAGTCCAAAAGACAACATTGTGTTGACCATAACATAATACTTTGCAGTCTCTGGACCAGGATGGCTTGTCATTAATGAAACTATTAATAGTACCACTAAATTCTGCAGGAAAATATCAGGAGGTCCATCCTTGAACTAAAGAGAAAGTGGCTCATGCAGTAAAAACAACACTAAACAAGGCAATCCACCAAATAAGAGTAGGAAGTAAGGAACAACAGGCTAACATTTTTCCAAGCAGCTGGGCAGGGGGGTTTTGAAAGTACAAACTAGCAGATTTTGGCTATTCTTGCCCTAATGTGCCAAGCCTGTGTCTTCCAATGCATGTTGGGTAATGGAGTTTTTGTTTAACAATTTGCCAACTGGCAAGTTTAATGTACAACTACAATACCCAGCATGCAATGGGACTGACTAGCATAGTCAGTCGGGAGTTACCAGATTTTGGGTTCTGTACCCCAGTCTCCCCTCCCTCTTAAGCATTCTCCCATTTTCCAGTGACTTTACTCAATTTCAGACAATTTTGGGGCACAAATCTGCAGGCCACCAAAATGTCTAGAGGTTGAGCAGTTTTACCAATATTTATAGGTATTAGGGGCTTATAGGACCCCTATACCTCCTGGGCCCCCCTCTGTAGTTATGCCCTTGTGACAGGCAAATCTGTCCCATTATGCTTCATGAAAAATTTGAAAAAGGTGTATTTTCACATATATTCGTTTTTTTTTTAGACTTTTTTTTTGCACATATTGTGCTATTTTTGGGCTACGTTTAAAGTGCCTATTGGCAGGTTTTGGGTTGGTTTTTTTTTATAGTGGAATTTGGCTGGTTTTGAAAATTAGACCTGACAACCCTGTTGCAGATATTGCTTTCCAAGGGGACACACTGGTTACCGAAAGGTTTACATTATTTTGCCACACACAAATATGTCCCAAAATGTGGTCTCCATGATCCCCTTTAATAAGTTATAGTTTCCACCAACAAATTACAATAAGCAACTTAATTTGAAGGAGATTGTCAGTTCTTCACCAAACGGTGGGTTCTCGGGTGTCATCCGAAATAAAGGCTAAATAAAATTCCACGCACATCGAACTGTATTGTGCTTCCTTTCAGCAAGTCCATACAGTATCATACCTCCCAACATTTTGGAAGTAAAAAGAGGGACAACATTTTTTTTTCAGCGCTTAGCGCAGCAATTTTTTTGACCACACCCCTTTCTGTGGCCACACCCCCTAATTACCATGTTTGTTTTACAAAACTGTGTTTTTGTGTCTCAAAATTGTTACAAAGTATCTTATTTGCACCTGTTAGCTGTTCTGGGCTCTCTGCTAAAAGCCAATTAAGTGAGAAACTTTGTTTCAGTTCTTCTCTTAGTGGAATACGGAGGCATTTGTTGTTAATAAGATGCTGCGTCTCTGTAAGGTGTGAGCCCTTAAAGGGGTGGTTCACCTTTAAGATTGACAGTTAATATGATGTAGAGAGTGACATTCTGAGACAATTTGCAATTGGTTTTCATTTTTTATTATTTCTGGAGTTTGCGTTATTTAGCTTTTTATTCAGCAGCTCTCCAGTTTCTGCAATTTCAGCCATCTGGTTGCTAGGGTCCAAATTACTCTAGCAACCATAGATCGATTTGAATTAGAGACTGGAATATAATTAGAAGAGGGTCTGAATAGAAAGATGAGCAATAAAAAGTAGCAATAACAATACATTGGTAGCCTTATAGAACATTTGTTTTTAGCTGGGGTCAGTGACTCCAATTAGGGGGTTATTGGAGCCTACTTATATGTGGCGTGTTTTAAAAATTGGGGGTAGGGGTGCAGATGAGTTTTGAGGTGTGTGGGTTTTTTTTTTGAAGGGGACGGTGTTGACTTTTTTTGTGTACATTTGGGACATTTTCAGGTGAAGTTGGGTTGACGTGCTGCAAAATTTTGAGCTATGGGGAAGAGTTTTGGAGTGCGCTGAGGTTTTTGGTGTGTTAGATAATTTTGAGGTAGGTTTTTGTGTGCATAGAAATTTTTTTTAATCATTCTTGGTGCTGTTTTGCCAAAGTGCTTTTTTTTGCAGAATTTTGAGGGGAAATTGTGAGTCATATGGGGGGCATAAGTATTTAGATGACACACATTTACACACTTTTTAGAGTTACTGTATACACAAACACTTTTTAAAACATTTTATTTAGTTCTTTATTTTATCGATTTGACTTGTTTTTTTCTCCCCCTAAAAATTGTTGCTTTCACAGTGTGGTTATTGGATCAAGTATTCTGACAGCTGTCAGATCAGGTTTTTTTTGTTATTTCATTGATTTGCCTAATTGATTATCATGGATGCATTGTTGTTCCTTACTTTTGTAGTTTGGAGTAGAAAGACCTAATTACCCATTTTAGATTCATCAGAATGTATAATATATGGTTTTTGGGGGTGCCTTCCAAAAATATGTTTTTCAGGGGTCACCATAATTTTTTGTAGCTATTGCCCCACATAAAACTTGTAGTGTTTATAAATTAGGGTAAATGTAAACTATCAAATAAGTATGCGCAAGATGCGCTCCCAGGAAATGCCCCTAAAATGAGAGAGTACAAAATGTTCACAAAGCGGCTGGCACTGAGTGCAAATGAATATGCGAAATTCTGATGGCACTTAAAGGGTTAAAACGTATTTAGTGTTTGCTGGTGTAATTAGGTGCCTAGTATAAGAAAGTATTTCCATAAGTAACAAAGATGCGGTTGCAGCGGCTGTTAGCACATTAAGGGCAATGGCACACACAGCTACGAGTAGCAGCTACTTGTCTCAGCTACAAAATAGACAGTTGTGATAACTGGCGTTGCTAAGATGCTTTGTGTGTTTTAGCAGTGGTAATTCTCAGCATTGTCTATGGCACGGTATTTTTTTTGGGCGTTTTGTAGCCACAACAAGTAGATGCTTGTAGTAGCTCCAAGTGTTCTTACCCTAATGCTTTTGCACACAGGGACATTAGTCTCCTGTTAAATCTTCGCTACCATGAGTGACTAATCTCCCTGAAATGCCTTTCCACCGGCAATAAAGTGAGTCACCAATGGAAAGGCATGCAAGTCGCTTCTTTTTCTGAAGTCGACCAAGGTTTCCTTTGGGTGATTTTGGGAAAAATTAAGCAATGCTTGTGCCACCGGCAATTTACATGATGACCATTGAGAAAGCATTTCAGTGAGATCTCGGTAGCAGATATTTCACCCCAGGTGACTAATTTCTTAATGTGCCCTCAGCATTACATTGAGAAGGGAAACCAATAGCTTATCAGAAATCCGTTCAATAGTGTAGAGCTGACTCTTTCCAAAAGCTCAAAATTGGGCACAATGACCTGAATTGGCTGCCTAAACACCAATATTACAGCTTTAGTATCATAATGTAAAATTGACGAGAGGGCTATTCTAAGCACTTTTGTCATTGATATTCCTCATTTATTTTCATTCCATTTCAAGATATTAAGGGATTCATGTACTGTTAATATGAATGAATTGTTTTACAACAGCGCCACCTGCTGGTCATTTTCCCACCAGTCTGACCACCAAGTAGTCAAGGAAGTTGTCAAGAGAAATAGAGTTTATAATGACAGCACTTCCTGATTCTTGATGGTCAGTGGGTCGCGGTTGCGGATAAGATACTTTCGGGTCGGGTAGCGCATCCAATCGGGTAAGAATGCTGATTGCAGGGTACGGGTCCGAAAAAATGGACACGCGCAGGACTCTACCAGGAAAGCCATCTCCCGTGGACTACATTTTAATCATATAATTTGTAAGCATTGTTTCCTTTATCTCTGTAATTAGTAACTAACTTCTATTTGGTCCCTGACAATTCTGGATAAAAAAAAAAAGGTGTTGGGTCTTGTGCCAACCCTATCCTTTTTTTAAATGTGTCAAATAATGATTTAAAGAAAAACAGAAGATGTCAATTGTTATTTCTCATCATTTGCTAATTTGCTGGAAAGATAAGTGTTGGAAAAAGGTTACAATATGTCCATTGTTCCACAGTAAATATGGATAATTTCTAAACCCATGTAAATTTTCAGAAGTCTGTCAAGAAAATTGCCTGTTTACCAATTCTGTATCAATTAAACTAATAACATAATAGTTGTAAAAATAGAAGTTATGTGTCATCTTTTAATTAAAAGCAAGAAATAGCAAAATGTCTGGCACAGTGTCCGATGCAGGCAAAACTAATCAGGAATTAGTGACTCATAGCAATTTTAAGAGGAATTGGTATTGCCACCAGTGTTTCCAAAAAGGCAATTCCACTGTATAAGAAAGTGGTTGAGAATAAGTTATTAAAAATTTTGAAAAAGATATCTACTACTAGTTATACATTTCATTATAAAAACAGGGAAAGTTTTATCATGGGGGGGTTCCATTTTGTTAGGTGGTCCAGGAGTGGTGTAAGTTACATAGTTAAATTGGGTTGAAAAAAGACAGTCCATCAAGTTCAACCCCTCCAAATGAAAACCCAGCATCCATTCACACACACCTTACTACTTTCACATAAGTTATATATACCCATATCTATACTAACTATAGAGTTTAGTATCACAATAGCCTTTGATATTATGTCTCTCCAAAAAATCATCCAAGCCACTTTTGTTTTTTTGTTTTTTTAAAGTTTTTATTTTTCAGTTTTACAACAACAAAAAAAGCATAATGATAGAAAAAGGAAGAAGGAAGAAAGGGAAAGAAGAAAAAGAAAAAAAGAGTAGTCTCAAGGGCTAACCTGTACCCCATAGGATACGATCCAAGCCACTCTTAAAGGCATTAACTGAATCAACCATCACAACATCACCCGGCAGTGCATTCCACAACCTCACTGTCCTGACTGTGAAGAACCCCCTACGTTGCTTCAAATGAAAGTTCCTTTCTTCTAGTCTAAAGGGGTGGCCTCTGGTACGGTTATCCACTTTAAGGGTAAAAAGGTCCCCTGCTATTTGTTTATAATGTCCTCTAATGTACTTGTAAAGTGTAATCATGTCCCCTCGCAAGCGCCTTTTTTTCCAGAGAAAACAACCCCAACCTTGACAGTCTACCCTCATAATTTGTCTTCCATCCCTCTAACCAATTTAGTTGCACGTCTCTGCACTCTCTCCAGCTCATTTATATCCCTCTTAAGGACTGGAGTCCAAAACTGCACTGCTTACTCCAGATGAGGCCTTACCAGGGACCTGTAAAGAGGGATAATTATGTTTTCATCCCTTGAGTTAATGCCCTTTTTTATGCAAGACAGAACATTATTTTCTTTAGTGGCCACATAATGACCCAGAATTAGACAACTTGTTATCTACAAAAACCCCAAGATCCTTCTCAGTTAAGGAAATGCCCAACTTGCATTTATATTATTTTTGGGAAAAGTGCATAACCTTGCATTTATCAACATTGAACCTCATTTTCCAGTTTGCTGCCCAGTTTTCCAGTTTAGACAAATCACTCTGCAAAGTGGCAGCATCCTGCATGGAACCTATAGTTCTGCACAATTTAGTATCATCTGCAAAAATAGAAACAGTACTTTCAATGCCCACCTCCAGGTCATTATAAACAAGTTGAAAAGCAAGGAACCTAGTACAGAGCCCTGTGGTACTCCACTGACACACTGGTCCAATTAGAAAATGTTCCATTTACCACCACTCTTTGTAGTCTATATTTTAGCCAGTTCTCTATCCAGGTACAAATACTATGTTCCAGACCAACATTCCTAACCTTTTGTGTGACACTGTATCAAATGCTTTAGCAAAGTCTTAATAAATCACATCCATTGCCATCCCAGAATCGAGGTCACTACTTACCTTCTCATAAAAAGAAATTAAGTTAGTCTGGCAAGATCTATGACACATGCTCGCACAAACTCATAGTATTGTGATTTGCTATGAAGTCCAGTATCTTATCCTTTATTAACCCTTCGAAGCTTTTCTAGTACTGACGTCAGACTAACTGGCCTACAGTTTTGAGGCTGAGAACGTGATCCTTTTTTGAATAGAGGCACCACATTAGCAATTCTCCAGTCTCTTGGCACTATTCCAGACCTCAATGAATGCTGAAAAATTAAGTAAAGAGGTTTGACATTCACAGAGCTAAGCTCGCTAAGTACCCTGGGATGAATACCATCTGGCCCCGGACCTTTGTTAATCTTAATATGTTCTAGTCTCTTTTGAATTTCCTCATGTGTGAACCATGCATTATTAGTTGTATTACTATAACTGGGACAATTAAGAAGGAAACCGTCATTAACTGGTTCCTCATTTGTGTAGACAGATGAAAAATATGAGTTCAGAATCTGCGCTTTAATTTTTTTTCATCAATCAAGTGACTTAATAACGCTAAGCCAAAAAAATCTTCAGTGGTCAGCTTTCTTTATAGTTGTGCCACTGCACCCCAGAAATTACACTTACACCCCAGATTGGTGCTTCCTTTATTTAAAGAAAAACTAGGTGGCCCAGAGTAGTACCTGTATTCTAATATTCTTTGCAAAATTTTAGATGTAATAAAGCTATATGTATAAAGATTTTACAAAGGAGGGAAAATAGAGATTCAGTATATAAGAATCGTTATTGGTGTTAAGTATGAGCGTCTGAAAGAAAACCAAACATACAAGAGGGAATTACAGATGTTAATGGATACAGATTGTGAAGGTATACTTAATAAGGTGAACGTTAAATTCATGTGGCAAAATAATCCAATATATATGAGTGCAGGTGTGCTGCGCATGTTTATGCAGCCCACTGTGGGGACCCTGGTAGTACTGCCATGCATCCAGGGTTTCCCAGCATAAATTCGCACACTTGCTCACGATAAAGAGGCAGGATAGACACAATGGCGGTTAGCACAACTATATTGAAGGGCAAGAATATTGTTTGGATGCACATTTGTGTGCATTTAGTACTGCATTCACAAATGACCCTTAATGGTTTTAAGTATATGAGAATAAGGGGGTTATTTGTTAAAGTCCAAATGCAACAAATTCAAGTTTTTTCTTTTTACTATAAAATCCGATTTTTTTTCTCAAGATTTACTATAGAGGCTGCAAAAAGTCAGAATCCAAAAGTCCGCCATCTCAGACCTGCCGAGGTTGTATATAAGTCAATGGGAGAGGTCCCTATTCTATTTGAAAGTTTCTGTCGTCTGCGCTAGAATTAATCCGAAAATCCAACTAATTCATGTAAAAACAGAAAAATTCTGATTTTTCGGGAAAAAGTCGAAAAAATCTTACGATTCAGGGAAAAAACGCCAAAAATTACATACGTTTTAAGGAGAAACCTCTGAAAAAATCTTATTTGGGTTTTTGTTCGATTTTATTTTTAGTTTTTCCTCGATCTGTATTTTTTTTTTAAATACAGTAAAATTGAGGATTCTGATAACCCCCTAAGTGTAAGTTTATACAAATTTAAAAAAATATATTTATTTTTGGCTTTAAGAAAGGTATACTATTGTCAGTAAACACATTCACAGCAACATTTCATTAAATTAGACATAAAAACATTGCAAAAGTTTCCTTTTTGTGAATTGCACTGTATTAGGAAAATATGATCTTAATTACAATTATTTAAACTTTTTACAGACTTAAATATATTGTTTTTCCCCCAATGAAATAAATCCTAATTTACTTAATTAGAACATTATTTAGATATCATCTTAATCTAGTATATTGAAATTGCATTAATTATAAATGTGTTTTGTGTGTAATAGCAGCTTGCAAAAACTCCCACGTGTACTGCAAATAAAATATGTTTTTTTCCGTGAACTCTCTTATTTAATTGGACGCAAATGTATACCAGGTGCCAGGGTATTTTTTTTATAGCATAACAGATGTGCTACCATGTTTATTTCTTCAGATTTTGGCATCATGTCTGTTAAGATTTTCATATGCAAGATAATGGGGTGAGCTTCAAAACTCTAATTTAAAAAAGGAGAGTGTTGGGACCAAATTTGACTTTGATTCGAATTGAAAATACTTCACAAATTCGACCATTCGAAAATCGAAGTACTGTCTCTTTAAAAAACTTCAACTTCGCCACCTTAAACCTGCCGAATTGCTATGTTAGCTTATGGGGACCTCCTAGAACCTATAGCCAGTATTTGGCTAAGTTATGAGAAGTCGAAGGATTTTTTTGTAAAATCGTACGATTAAATCGTACAATTCGAAGTACGATCTTAAAAATCCTTCGACTTTGAATGTCGAACTACCCTATTCGAATTTCAAAGTTTTTTTCGCTTCGAAAATCGAATCCTTGATAAATCTGCCCCAAAGCATCAGTTATGATTGATGATATCACTAAGCACAAGTTATAAGGATAACATTTACAAGATATTCTTTACCTTGAAGAGCCTATGCTGCTTCAAATGAAATGAAAATGAAATGGCCTCTGACTCATTGGTTCTTTTCTATGTAAATAAAGTTCCCACATTATCTGTCTATAATGTCCTCTAATTTACTTGTAAAGAATAATCCTGTCCCCTTGCAAGCACGTTTTTGCCCGAGAAAACAACCACAACAGTTTTTTCTATTGGTTAAAATCTTCCACCCCTTTACTAGTTTAATGCAAGTCTCTGAATTCTTGCGAGCTTATTAAAAGATATTATACATATTCATAAAAAAAAAGCTGTTATAAAGCACTAGTTGATCTTTTTTTGTTCCCCTCTAATTAGGAAAATCTGTTTAAATGGATATACTGAGACTGCTTTACTAATATTGGTGCAGCAAACATATAGACATGCATTTTTTTTCCTGCTTGTAGTTGACCTAAAAATTTGCTATGGGCAAATTTGCTGGTTTCATTTTTAATTAGCAAATTAGCCCCAAAGAGGAAGTGCCTCCCTCTCCCCTCACTCTCTTTGTCTCATGTTTACATATAAGGAGGGGTTTAACTAGAATTTGTAATTTGCTCAACTGCCTCCTTCTTCAACCACAATTTCACTTTCAGGAACTAAAGGTGGCCATACACGGGCCGATAAAAGTTGCCGACAGACCGTGTCGGCAGCTTAATGGCCCGTGTATGGGGCCCCCGACGGGCTTCACTGATCGAGATCTGGCGGAAAGTCGGCCAGATCTCGATCGGATGGGACAAAAAATCCCGTCTGATCGCGGCCGCATCTATTCGTTGATGCCTGTTAGGCATCGTTAGGATCCGATCGTTGGGCCCTAGGGCCCACGATCGGATCAGCCCGATATTGCCCACCTCAAGGTGGGCATATCGGAGGGAGAACCGCTCGTTTGGCGACATCCCCAAACGAGCGGATCTCTCAATGTATGGCCACCTTAAGAGAGTTGGAAATAAATTACTTTCTGTTTCAGTGTTCTGAGCTGAAGTGAACAATAAATTAAATGAAAGACAGAAAGTATGTTCATCACATACTTTATTCATTTTGATCACAAGTGTAGATCACACCTTTAACTAGCTAAATCTGAAAGCAAGACCTACATGGAAAACTTTTCTAAATGATAAAACTGCTTCCAGTGTCATAGATTTTTTTTAAATTTTATTTCTTACAAAACTCTTCCATCTGTATCTGAAAATACAGTTTTATTTTCAATGCAATTTTGGCACAATAAAAAGAAACCTATTTACCCAATGTATTTGCTCAGAAAAAAAAAATGGTAAAAAAAAAAGTCCACTGACTCCAATGCATTTTTAGCATGAGAAAAATAAAACACCATTTAACTCAGTTCTGTGAAAAAAAAGTGGCAAAAAAGCACCAATTGATGTCAATGCATTTTTGATACAAGAAAAAATGCTCATTGACTCCATTGCGTTTTTGTGAAAAAGGACATTGACTTCAATGCAATTCTGAAATTTTTGCTGTTGGTGAGAGCAATATGGGATTTACTCATCACTAATCATCTATAAACAAATCAATGCTTTTCTATGAGTTCTATTTCAAGTAGGGAATTTCGGATTCAGCCAAACCCCCCGAAACCTTTGCGAAAGATTCGGCCGAATATCGAACTGAATTTGCATATGCAAATTAAGGGTGGGAAGGGGGAAAATTGTTTACTTCCTTGTTTTGTGACAAAAAGCCAGGCAATTTCCCGCCCAACCCTTCCCCGATTCGGATTCAGTTTGGTCGGGCAGAAGGATTTGGCTGAATCCTGCTGAAAAAACTTGAATTCTGGATTCGGTGCATCCCTAATTTAAAGTGTCATTTAAATTTGAGTTCATGTAATTCGATGTGTTTCTAAGGAAACATGCTTTTATTTCTAACGGATAAATAGTAGTTTTTATGCTCTTATAGCAGTAAGGTTTTATGTAGTAACAAAACTAAAAGAAGTGAGCCAACTTTTTGCTTAGAAATGCTTTCAGCAGAATATAATGCATTTGTTGTGCCAAAACGCTAAAGGTTTATGATCCCAGAATCCAATGGCAACTCAGCAGCTATCACCTTCTTCAATGTGTAACCCTTTCTTGACACTAATATCCAGGGACACACTGGGGCCCTAATCGTATAGATCCCAAGCCTCCACGTTGGAGATTTGCCAAGTATGGATATGTTAAGTACCTCCACCCAGGGCTAGAACTAGGTACTGGTGAGCATACAACTCACTGGGAACTGCAGCAGCAGTAGTGATTAGAAAACCCAATGTAACAGACAAACCACACAATGTTTAGTAACTAATATAGTATAGTGCAATAAGAACAGTGAAATAACAGTTTCAACATTAACAGATAGAATGTAAGGCAATATAACAGGGGTTCCCCTTTCCTGGAAATTGTCCACTGTCACTTTAAGAAGGTGGAGTGTCCACTCTACGGGTCTGCAAGGATATATTGGTGGTACTAAAGTAGTGTGAGTAGTGAGTTATGTGTTGCAACACCAGATTGATGCTCCCTGAATGTGTAAAGGTCTCACCAACTCCCAGGGGTAGAGCAAGAGCAATTAATCCCGTGATGCAGAGCAGATGCAGGCAAACAGCCTGGCAGCTTAAATCCACATTGAGTTTGGAATGGTGTAGGAGAAGAGCTCTTTAAATCCTGAGGAGATCCAATGCATTTGTCAATGAGGCTGATGGGAAATCTACAATCCAGTACACACTGGCACTCATTAGAGTATTGGAGTCCCATCTATCATACATAAATTACTACTGCAGCAATAGCTCAGGCCTGCTGCACTAGTTCCATTCACTATGATGGAAAGGGTTCACTAACTACCTGCACTATGACTATGGGGTTCCCAATATGGGTAAATGCTCTACAGGTGAAACCCTTAGCTCCCAGCTTGAACAGATCAGCAGGAAAACAGGGCAGAAGAAGGAATCCCAGGCTGACTCCTAGTATTAATGTGCAAAGTCCATTCTTCCCTTTGTGGAAAAGATCTGCATCATATCTTTTTTTGCTCCAAACCCTCATTCGGAGTGGTCACAAGGTCAGAAGCATTTTTTTGGTTGTCCCAGATTTAAAGACACATGGTTATGCATTTAGGGAAAGGGTAAGTGACATTCCCCTACATGTGTTAGTTAGTTAGTTTTTGTTTTGCATGAAGGCTAAGGTTTCCTAAAACTGTATAATATACTAAAATGCTAGACTGTCCTCTTTATGTATGGTAGATGGAAAGTAAGTTCTCTGCATGCATGTGTTTCTGTTGATTGACTGACTTAGAAAGCTGGCTAGAAAAAAAAAACAAAAAATTAGTAGGTTATATAAAGCTGCTATATCTAATTTTAACTGCCAGGGGTCACAAGTTGGTGCATTCTTTTAAAAACTCAAGTATGTCTAAAGACTGAAAAAGTTTATTCTGATTTTACTATGTATTCAAGAATGAAAAAAATGTCCATCAGAGCTAAGAGATCCCACTTTTGTTTCAACCCCAAACCAGGGTCCCATACCAAATTTCTAATTGGCATCAACACAAACCACAACTGGATCAACTAGCAGTTAGGCAGGTTTTATATAGAGTTAAAAGCTTGAACTTGATGGATGGATGTCTTTTTTTTTCAACCTAACTTGCAATGTTACTATGTGAATCTACTGTATATAAATGTATTTAGGGTTATGTTGCCCATTGCAAATGAAGACACCATGGAGAAAAAAAAATAATTTTAGTAAAAACAGCAAATATATTTGTATAATTACTTCACAAGTCTATTCAAGAATATAAAGTATTTTAGAAAAATGTAATTTTCCACTTACATTATCCAAAAGCTGAAAAAATAGGAGCTACAAAAAACCTGGAAAGAAAACAGATGCATAACACTACTAAAAGAACACTGGTTTCATAATGTAACCATAACAAATTTTCAAGTTGATGTAAACAGGAATAAAAAAAAGCTGCAACATACTTTCATTAGGAGTAAATACAAGTGTATGCTCCAGAATCTTTGAAAGAGCGTCTGTTTCTTCCAGAATGTGTCCCTTGATCTTCCAATAATTCTCTCCGCTGTTCTGACGTTTGATTAGAAGCCTTTATCATTTATAACCAGCTGTCCTAGCTATCATTAAGAGCAAATAAAAATATTTAAATAGAAAACAAGACTATTGTGTTTTGTTTAGTTGAAAACAATTTTTCAAAAAGAAAAGGAATAAAATCCTTTAGTAATATTAAAGAGTTGTATCAATTTCTTTAATGAAATTTATTTTTTCGATAACATTATATTGTGGGGTCTTCAAATGTCAGCAGACAAAACAGTCTGGATATATATATATATATATATATATATATATATATATATATATATATATATATATAATGGTTTTGGTTTTTTTTTTTTTTTTTAAAAAACTCTTTCATTTTGGTGAAACGTATGTATTATAATTAGACTAAAAATTGGAAAATGACTATTGCTGAATCAGTCTTTTGGGATTAGGGCTGTTAGGTCTGAATTAAAATCTTTCAGGGAGTCGTGCACCATTAGAAAATCCAAAATATAGGGCAAGTTGCTGGAGCGTGACTGAAAGTTGGGTGTGGAAGTAGGGTGCAGACAGATATATCTGTGGTTCTAGGTAGGGATGCACCAAATCCAGGACTGGGTTCGGGATTTGGCCAAGATTTGCCCTTTTTCAGCAGGATTCGGATTCAGCTGAATCCGAGTGCCTGCCTGATCTGAATCCAAAAAATCATGTGACTTTTCATCACACAAACAAGTCAATTTATTTTTTAAACGTGCGATGCATGTGTGGTTCTCTTTTTCCCTTATTTACAAATGCAAATTAGGGTTCGGATTCAGTTCTGTAGTCTGATGAATCTTTCACAAAGAATTTGGGATTCATCCAATTCCTAAAATAGTGGATTGGGTACATCCCTAATAAATAGTGGATCTCCAGATATGTGCATGGGTGTAATGTCATGTTTAGTGTTATGTGACCCATGTTATCTCTACCCTGTGCAGCGTATGGGATGTGTGCCCTTCTCCTACAGTAACAAAATTACTATCCAGCTTTCGAGTTGAATAGTAATTTATCTCTTTTTGTGTGCAAGAAGCAGGATAAAATTATTATATTAGCTTTGTAAACCACTATTGATGTAAAGGTATCACTGAGCAGATGACAGTGTGAATAGATGTTTGACATTTCCCATGTCAGGTTTTACACATACACACCATGGTTATTTGAGTGCTTCATTTAAATTCTCTCCATCTGTAGGATGAAAAAGACAGTACAGTATATTTTAAAATATCATTTTTTACTTTGGTTTTTTAATTACAAGTGGTTTTATCTATACATAAAAGCTATAGTAACCTGGTTAAAATGTAATCGCTTAGTAATTAGTGATGAGGGAATCTGTCCCATTTTCCTTTTTTTAAATTGTGAAATTATGGTAAGATAAGCGAAACAGCGAAAATCAATTAAAGTCTATGGGTAACTTTTTTTTTTTTTTTTATTTGCAATCCATCTTCAAAATATACCAAATTACATAGGAGGCAAAATCACATATAATTTCACTCAGAAAACTGCTACACACATGCCCTGCATTGTTAGAGGAGCTCCTATCCACTAGGCTACAACTGCTTTTTTAATAAGAAAAAAAAGGTCCCCCATGTTGCCATTTTCTGATTTTTGACATTACCTCTGGTAGACTGATAATAGTATCTACTATTACACCTAGTAACTAAGTTGCTATTAACCGAAAAAGTACCTTCTTTTATTCATATGTTAAACAGAAATGTTCCCCAACAGGATCTAGGGGTTGCGTAATAAAAGGTGTGAAGTTTGCTTCAGGTCTAGTCTCCCATCTCTGCTAACAACAGTTTGGATTTTCCTGGTCACCTTTCACCTTTCTTTAACTTAAATACTGATGATTAATGCAAATGATTTTCTATAAAGTACCACATACACTAAACACAGTGAAAAACAGATAAAATCAAGAATTAGTTTGATTGCAGCAGCATAACAAATGTAGCATGTTGATCTCAGTACCAGTATAACCACAGGCTATGATTAAAGCCTAATTAACTATAATTTTTGTTTTATACTATTGACTAAAGCAGTGACATGCTATAGAAGTTGGGCAATTCAGCAGCTGATAAATGCAGAAACTGAGTCATGGTTCTCAGAAAAGGTTTCCCTTGTGTGTTTTATAGACTCAATAGAATTCATCATTGTGCGTAGCTTCTGTTGTCTTAAATGATAGCAAAAAAGAGCTTTATCAGTCATGTTCTGCTTTATTGTTAATTGGAAAATATAGCCGCTGTTTTTGACAGGAGCTCATTCAGTTGGGCTTGTGTATGAAAGGTGCATAAACGCTAATTAACACTAACAATTAACATAAATGTATATTTTACACATAGCCCTCATTCACCTTGTTCCATTGTGAAATGATGGATGCTAGTGCATGAAGTCCCACTGCATTCAAGTGATTGGTGCACAGATTCTCAGGAAAGCAGAGGGACGTCCAGTCCCAGAATCCCTCACTTCACAATGGAACAAGATGTGGGAGAGGTTCCGAAAGCACAGGTCGGCTATCATGTTTTCCTTTCAATATGGAAGAGGTATGCCTGTTTTTTTTTTTTAAAAAAAAAAAAATAAAGATTTATATTTATTTTTGAAAATTTTCAATATATTTATCAACACTCTCCTTTGAGTGGTTGTAGATGTTTTGGAAGCCACGGATAAGCTCATTTTCTCTAAAACCACATTTGCCTTTGTACTTTATTAATAGAACCAAAAAAAACTGTTGTAAACTGTTGTAAACTGTTGTAAAATCTGTAAATTCTAAAGGGCCAAAAAAGGTCCAATAGGATCAGCGCATCTGATAGGACCTTGATTAATTTTACCTGGTAAATTTTTGTATTCGCTGTTTTCCTGTTTTTTATGCTTAATAAATCTCAAATGTTATAGTTTTAGAGAAATAAAAAAATATCATTTTTAGAGAAAAAAGTCGAAATCCAAAATCCGACAGCCTTCTGTCTGATGACGTTTGCAAATGTACAGAATGTAAAATTAAGATCTTTTAGTTTTTCATTTTTGTGCACTTTTTTTCTTAACTGATAGTATCAATACCACTAACTATGTATTGCCCTTGACTGATGCTCTTATTGTTTCCATGGACAAAACTCTCTCACCTTCCCACAACAATCAGGGGCTTTCTCACTGCTTATCTCATCATGTATTTATACAGAGGCACTACACATTACATTATTTGACAACAAAAAGGGATCTAACAATAATTAAACAAACAAGGGTTACAGAATAAAAATGGGATCAAAGGTCTCTGATTACAAGAGCTTACAACCAAACATTTTCTAAGAAATGCTGCACATGTCATAAGCATTATGTGTTGTGCCTCAATACTTAACATGGGAAGCACTGAGAGCATTTCAGAAATAGAAACTGTCACCAGAAAACAACTGATCAATAATTGTGGTTCCCAGGCTACTCACAAATCAGAAATGCAGTTTGGGCTCTGCTTTAAGTAGTAACCATCACAAGTTATGGTGTGCCATGGACCTGGACCCAGGGCCTATGGTATTTAGAGATTCACAGTCATCAGATTCTACCACTGTTTAAACTGGCTTTCTGAAGAAGTAGCTATTGAAGCATATAATTTCAGTAGGAGGTTAACTGCAACACATAAAGTGCTTTTAATACATATGATACAGAAGTTTTATACATCACTGTTGTCCTCTCAAGGAGCTGTGATAACCTGCCTAGAGTTGACCGCAGAACTAATGTTTCTGTGCTGTCTGCATTACCACTGCTCTATGTGAGCAGACCGGTATGGCCCTAGTTCACTCCTATGGCTATGCTTTGTAGCTGCAAGTAAGCATGGCTTGTCTCACCTGTTGCCAATCTAGCTACAGGTGATCTGTGTAAGCCATTCGTCTGGCTAGAAAACCCCCTACACTGCACTGACACATTGCCCAATGTAGGTCTGTTTTCTGATAGGTCTGTTTTCTGATAGTTCCTGTGTGTTATTCCTGCCTGATCATCTGTTCCTGATCCTTGCCTGTTTTGGCCTTTCAATGTATCGCTGCCTGGACTGACCCATGCCTGTTTGACTACTCTTCTGGATCCTGACTTGGTACAGATTGGTTACCAATTGATTTTGACCCCGTCCTGTTTGTCCTGACTACGCTCCTGGCTCCTGATTCTGTGCTGCATGTCTGACTGGTATTGACCCAGCCTGGTAATCCTGATTACTCTCCTGGTTCTTGATCATATACTGTACTGTCTTGTTGGTACAGTCCCTGCCAGTACCACGTCTGTTTCACGTTCTTCCTGAATACGTTATGGTTCCCTTGCCTGCCCAGAGCTTCCCCCTTGGTCCTCACATTAAGACCTGGTGGCATCTGCGTAGCAGAGGGCTCCTCCTGAAGCCAAAGGCAGCTGCTATAGGCAGAATTGTGAGCCGGGACCTTGGCCTTCACTCTGGGTTCTGGATACCATACGTTACAGGAGCATTGTGGCAATCAAAACATCCATGGCTGCTGACAGCTTCTTCCCATTCATATAAACTGAAAATGCACTTTATGGCTTAGTCTGCTGATGGGCTTTATGCATTATGTGTCCAAAAGTGATCCACCTGCAAATTGTTTTCTTTAAAGCAAAAATTCTGGTCCAAATAAAACATTTGAACAAAATATTTTTACCTTGGTAATGGTCGACCATATTGTTTTGTTTGCACTAGTGATAAAATGTTTAATTTGGTAATATTGTCAGCCATCTAATCAACCATAAAACTGTATGTGTGTGTATAAATGCAATGCAATTTTTTCCCCACCTACATAATTACCTAGGACTGAGGTCCTTTTTGCAGCCCAAGTGAGTTAACCATAATATCTGTGAGGGCATGTGTCCCATGTGTGTATTAATATTGCTCTGTGTGCATCTAAATTCATTGATGTGTCTAGGACTAGAAGACAATTATAGAATATTTTTGTCTATGGCCATGTTGTGACAATAGATACATACATACATACATTAAATCATTGGATTTGTGCTGCAGAGGAGACCATACTGGTTTAAGCAGAATTAAGCCATACATGCCCATATTTGTTTAAGCAATTTAGAATCTTTGGTACTTGTTGCCTTACCTTCTGTTGTTTTGTGGCCCCATTCTAATGATTCTGCATCATGTGCAAAGAAAGAAATATGCGAGTAACTTAACTTAGTAAGGAACTTAGCAGGGGTATCGGCAAATGGTAATGGTCACAAGTGATTCGTTTGCCAACTCTAGTGCAGATGTAATGACTACAAATACTCTTAGGCAGTGCTGTCCAACTTCTGTGGTACCGAGGGCCCGAATTTTTATGGCCTACATAGTAGAGGGCCAATAACTGAAGCCATTCCCTGTTTTTAGGAAATATTAAAGAAGAACTAAACCCTAAAAGTTAATATGGCTAAAAATGCCATATTTTATATACTGAACTTATTGCACCAGCCTAAAGTTTCAGCTTGTCAATAGCAGCAATGATCCAGGACTTCAAACTTGTCACAGGGGTCACCATCTTGGAAAGTGTCTGTGACACTCACATGCTCAGTGGGCTCTGAACAGCTGTTGAGAAGCTAAGCTTAGGGGTTTTCACAAATTATCAAATAGAAAATGAAGTTGGCCTGTAATAATAAGTGATGCTACAGGGCTGATTATTAAATTTTATTGCTGGTTGCACTGGTTTCTGTGCTGCCATGTAGTAATTATCTGTATTAATTACTCATCAGCCTTATACAGTGACCTTTATGTTCGATAATACTGTATATTTTGAGTCAGTCCCTAAGCTCAGTAAGTGACAGCAGCACAGAGTGTGTGCAGTGAATCAGCAGAAAAGAAGATGGGGATTTACCGGTGCATCTTTGGAGGCACAGATCTTTACTGCTAAAAGGCTGTGGTTACCTTGGGCTGGTACAGAAGCTTCAAATATAATTTATAGCATTTCTAGCCTACTTCATTAGTGAAGCTTTAGTTCTCCCTTAACTACCTTGTTATAAAAATGTTTGCTATCAGCTGAACAAAACAACATGATATTACTAAAGACATTCATATACAATGCCAATGATATCCTTGCCAGTTTAATACTCATGTTGTTCTTTTATATGTATAATGTGCATTGATGTACTGTCGACATTTTCACTATAAATGAAAGGAAACGTCACTGGAAAAGCTGCTTGGGGGTATTAAAAGTGCAATTGTATTATGCCTAATTGGAATAGGTCACAAAAGAAGCACTTGAAATTGGTAGAAATGAAATAGCAGGAAATAAGTGATGCAAGTATTAAGAATGCTGACATTGGTCTCCAGGGTAACCATGACATCTGTTAAAAATGAGACATACGTAAATAAAAGGCTTTTCTACGCAATATGCTACACGCCTAAACGGAATCAAGTGTTTACAATGATTTCTGAATTAATGACCAGATGATCTTTTTGTAATATTTATATTTTTCACATACCATTAAAGTGTGATATAGTTATGGTTTATGAATATGGTGGCTAGTTTTTTTTAACAGATTTGGTTTTGTATCTTTTATTTCACTATGTTTGTTCACTGACTAGCCATTTCCAATAGAAAAAAAATACTGAATACTTATTTGACTTTGTCACCCATTTATGAGCCACAGTGTGTTAGAGAGTTTCCTTGGCTGCTGTGTTTTGCACATAAATACAGTACATATGACTATGAAGATTTTCATTCATCCAGGTCATAGTATATCTAGTATAGGTCAATCTAAAAACAACTGGACTTGCTGAGTAATCAATGAAGACGTTTCACTCTTTGAAGAGTTACAATGTGCCATTGTAAATGGATTAGTGGAAGAGTTTATATGCCGAGAACTTCCCACACCAGTCAGTTGAACTGAAGAAGCTGCTCGGATGGGTAGTGAAACGTCTTCATTGATTACTCAGCAAGTCCAGTTGTTTTTAGATTGACCTATACTAGAGACACATAAATACACAACTACTGTTTCTTCAAAGAGACAGGAACTCTTTGAAATCAAATAGAGTGGCCTTTCCACCATAACTGTGTCCTAGTGTGTATTCTTTTGTTATGGTAAAATGATTGTTTAATGTTAAAAGTCCTTCTTCCAGTCCCATGCCAATAAAGAAATCTGTCTGGGTTACTGAAACTAGAAAATAATAATAGACAGCATCCTCACTGCGGCTCTGTTGCTTCAGTAGGGTTTTAGTTGGTGAGTTCTGCATCAACATAAGTGGTATCTTTATACCCATGGGACATCTTTACATGGGATTTTTATAAAAGTTGCAAAAGTAACTACTATTACTGTAACAGTTATTGCAGCTGTCTGCATCAATGTTTTTGCAATAATGGTGGATTACATTGTGCGTCAACCTTGTATACAATGAACCCATATATGTCACTGAGCACAAAACAGCTTATTTGCCAGAAGGTATTCAGTATACTCCAGTGCAGACCTTGAAGTAATATTCACAGTTTCTTCTATCTCTCTCTAAAGCATAATTATTTGCTGCACTGCAGCACTCTGAAACTGGATGTGCTACAAACACCCTAAAAAGGTATTGGAAAATAATAATATGCAACGTGTAATGTTAAACAGAGCAGGTCACAAGAGAGCAATGAAAAAGTGTAATTATTTTCATTAAAAGAAAAAGATAATTTTTGTTATGGATTTACAATATTTATTACAATTATTGCATGGATAAAGGGAAATTTCTAAATAGCACTTTTTCTTGCGAATTGAGAAGTCCTGTTATGCTTTACAGCTGGGATTCTAGCTGCACTATATAGCCACAAGTATCTGGACCCATTTTTAGCCAGAATTATCCACACACTACATCTAAAATGACTTAAGTTGGAATGCTCATTACTGACACTGTGTCTGGAATGTCAGCACAGGAACTGTGGGGGTTTTATGGGTGATCAGAGGCAGATAACCCGCCATATCCCCCCACAAACAGGTTCTCCACAAACATTATGGCTAGGGGCGTTCCAAGAGACCAGGCCATCACACACGGGTGTGTAAAATATGAAATGGTTTGGCTTACTACCATAAAACACAAATATACATGTACCAATCAGGCAATGAAAACAGGCAAAACCCAGATTACTTATTTCTCTAAAACACAATGTAACATGATCAATTCGCAGCGCAGGGTCACTCCACCAGTGATGCCTGATCACTTGGCTTCATCAGGATTATATTTTTTTTCTTTCTGTATGTAATTGTCAGGACTGCCAGAAGTACCCGACTGCGCTGTTTACATTCCCGGCGGTCACAGTGAAGATCCAAGATGGCGGCGCCCATGCTGAACACATGGCTGCAACGTCGCTGCATGATGATGTCATCACTGGTCTCGTCATAAAAGGGCGCCCAAAACACTGTGACAGCGCCGAAGAATAGGATTCAAACCACTTTTGATCCTGGGTTCCTGTCCTGCTTTTTCCCAGCCTTGATTCCTGCTCCCAGCCTTGATTCCTGCTCCCAGCCTTGATTCCAGCTCCCAGCCTTGATTCCTGCTCCCAGCCTTGATTCCTGCTCCCAGCCTTGATTCCAGCTCCCAGCCTTGATTCCTGCTCCCAGCCTTGATTCCTGCTTCCAGCCTTGATTCCTGCTCCCTGCCTGTGATTCCTGTTACCTGCCTGTGTTATTGAACTTTGCCTGGACTTTGGACATCTGATCTGCCTGCCCTCGCTAACTCCTGCCTGTGATCACTACTACTGATTCTGCTTAACCCTTCGGTTACCGCGACCTTTCTCCCACTAGAGGGCTTCCTCCTTGATCCAGACTACCTCCCTGGAGGGAGCTCCTGACAGTAATAGCATCAGTTATTGGTTGGAATGTAAAAGTAAATGCCAATGGACTCTGCAGCAATTCAAATGCATCCACCAGTCTGATGGCATAACATTTTGTTTTGTTAACATTTTGTTATAATTTTCACTTATCACTTGCCACTTTTCTTTCTTTTTTTATGTAGACATTTTAGTAGCTGGGAATCCTTGCGTCCTAGAGGGGTTAAGCTGTGAGAGAAATAAATTATGCACAGTCTGTCAGATTACATATAGATAAAGATTAGCTCTGGAAGTTTGTAAAGTTGCCAGAAAAACACTACCTGCCTGAATGCATACAGTAAGTAATAATAATGCTACAGTGTACAATGGGATTCTTGACGATTCTGCGTATCCTACTTTGTGGTAATAGTTTGGAGAAAGCTCTTTTCTCTTTCAAACAGGGCCGGAACTAGGGGTAGGCAGAGTAGGCACGTGCCTAGGGCGCAAAGCCGGCATGTACCTGCTCTGTCGCCTACCCCGTGTCCGGTCCTGTGTCTCCCTGACTGGCGTCGGTAATTTCTGTTTTAAATGCGCTTGCGCACATGATGAGAGTGGTAGAACTTGACTGGCCTTTACGAAGCCCTGACCAAATTGAACTCCTGGGGGATGAATTCAAATAATGACTGCACACCAGGCCTTAACCCCAATATCAGTGCCAAACTACACTAAAATGCTGGGGTCCCCAAATTTTTTTTTTTACCCATGAGCCACATTCAATTGTAAAAAGATCTGGGGAGCAAATCAAGCAAGAAAAAAGTCCTTGGGGATGACAATTAAGGACTGTGTTTGGCTATATATGGACTAGAAGCCTACATGAGGCTTTATTTGACAGTAAACCTGTTTTTTATGCAACCAAAATTTGCCACCAAGCCAAGAATTCAAAAATAAGCACCTGCTTTGAGGCTACTGGGAGCAACATGTTGTTTGTGAGCCACTGGTTGGGGATCACTGCACTTGTGGCTCAGTGAAATCAAATTATACCAACTGTTGTAAATTCAGTGGAAAGCCTTCCTGGAAAAGGAGAGGCTATAATTGTAGAAAAGGAAAAACAAACTTAATTTTAATATTAAATAATATAATTCAACATTGTGCAGGCAGGTGTCCAAATACTTTTGGCCAAATAGTGTACGTTTACAAAAAAAATCTTATATGTATTTATAATTTATAATTTTTTAATGCTTTCAATTCTTAAACTTAATTTTAATTTCTAGTGAATTTAATGCAATTGAAAAAGCTTGCCTATAGGTGTAATTTACCTTAAAATTAACTTTTAACTTGATATAGACAGAAGTGTTTTAAGACAATTTGGCATTTTGAAACCTTTTTTGTTCTACAATGCTCATGCTTTTTAATATATAGTTGCTGTAGCAGCAAAGCAGGCGTTTGTAAGTCAGAACAGAATATGAATAGGAGAGGATGGAAAAATAACTGAACCCGATACAGAAATGTGTATTTGGATGCCATGGTCAAAATTTGTAGAATTTAAATGAGATTTTGTGAATTGTACTTACAGAGTCACCAAACTTGAATGTGAGCTTATTTATGAAAAAAAAACCCCAAATCTACTAAAAATGTGAAAAAGAAACTCAAATGTAGCAAAATCATATTTTACTCAACTAGCAACTTTAAAAAAAACTCAATTGAAAAATATTAGCCATTTTACTTTTTTGCAGTTTCTAAATCTCAAAAATGTGAGTTTCGGCTAAATTTAATTAGCTCAAACAACCTTGAGGTATTTGCTTTTAGAACTTGTGCCAAACATTTATACATTTAAATAATTTTTATGGAATGATTTCCTTTTTCTGTTCTACAACATGCTGCACACACAGATTGTGTATGTTCTTGCTGTGAACACCCTATTTAACCATTTTCTTTGTGAGCTGAAGGAAACGAAGAAAGTGAGTCAGTATCCTTGAATGGCGCATAATTGAGGAGCTGAACTCGCTAGTCGTGTTTATTTTGTTATTTTCTAGCTCACCATATCTAAACAAATATACATTGGTGAATGGGCTGAGAGCCATACTCCACAGACAATGCAAGATCCTATTGTATTACAGTCTCTACACATTAGTGTCAAGAACCCTAAACTGAAACAGCTGCGTTTTCATGATTTCATTTTCTTATAAATACCATATCCTTATTGTGACCAGAAAATTGACAATTTTTGTACACTGTAGATTTGTTTCTTCAAATGCTGCTATTTAAAGCAAAAAGACACACAGGAACAGCAGCTTTTTATCAGACTCCATCTTACTTTAATTCCAAGAGATGTGATTCTTCAGTTATTATATATATATATTTATTGTTAAGGCAAAGGGATGGCCAGCAGGTGACACTAAGTCCACCTGTGGAGTTTATAAGCTTAGGCTCTTCCTCTTTTGGCCTAGAAACATCAAAAGATCCAGACCGACATGGTGAGACCTATAGGGAGGATAGTACCGTTAGGGCTACCTAGAGGATAGCAGCGGTGAGTACCGGTATGTTTACTTTAGGAGTGAAAGATAGAGAGGTCTAGCTAGCATAGATAGCATGGTGTCTGGCAGCTCAGTAATTCAGGTGCAGATTCTGATCTGTTACAATTTTGCAACATTTAGTTGATACATTTCTCAGCAGCATTTCTGGAGTATTAGCAACTATTGTATCAATTCAAACAGCTGCCTGTAATGAAACCCAGAGATTCTGCTCAGCAGGGACAAAGATAAGAAATGTATCAACTAAAGGTGGTCATAGTCGTAGAGATCTCTCCCCGATATGCCCACACTGAGGTGGGTGATACCGGGCTGATCCGATCGTGGGCCCATCATAATGCATCCGATACAGGCGGTCGGATTGCGGGACCGCATAAACGAACAGATGTGGCCGCGATCCGACCTGATTTTTTTAACCTGCCCGATCGAGATCTGCCCGACTTTCAGGCAGATATCAGTCAGGGAAGCCTGTCGGATGGCCCCACACACGGCCAATAAGCTGCCGACTCCGTCGGCAACTTTTATCGGCCCTTGTATGGGGGCCTTAAATGTATCAATTTCGAACAGCTTACAGTGACCCCCTCCCAGAGCTGCTGTAGAAGGTGAAAAATTACACTTTATACTTCAATAACAGAAAAAGAATGTAAGTGGAAAAAGTTGTATTTTCTAGTGATCTATCTGAAAACAACTACTTGTTTGATGGTGAACAACCCCTTTAAGGCGATAGCGCACCAGTGTTAGGGATCTAAACATTTCGGTTTAGTTACAAGGGGACCTACAGTGGAAGCATGGGTACTGTGTGTGCGGTCACAGAAGGGAGGGGGGTAAGAGGACCACCCTGGAACTGCACTGTGTGTGTGTCGGAGAGACACAAAGGACAAATTTAGGACCAGAGGATATCCTAATGAATTACTCAAACAACAAAGATCAGAGGTGGAACAGTTAGATAGGGACAAAGTGTTATCGAGTCGTCCCCCTAAACTATTAGAACGTATTCCGTTCATCTCTACATTTACTTCAATAAGTCCCCAAATTGCAAATATATTGAGAAAACATTGGAGCCTGCTAAGGGATGGTATTCCCAATGTGGAAGCCTTCAAACTACCTCCGGTAATGTCCTACAAGAAGGGACGCACTATTGGCTCTAAGTTAGTAAAATCTGACCTTGGAGGGGTGGATGATAGACAGACGACCCTACAACCACAAAAAAATGGAACGTTTCCATGTTTAAACTGTAATTGTTGTACAAATTGTTTAAAGGGTCCGAATGTCTATCATCCTCGTAAAGGAACACCAATTAAGATCAAAGGCTACCATACCTGTTTAACCACATTTGCAGTTTATGCTATAAAATGTCCATGTGGATTCCTTTACATAGGGCAAACTACCCGACAAGTGCGTGAGAGGATACGGGAACATAAATCGGCTATTAAAACGAAAAAAATAGAGCAAGCAGTAGCGGGACATTTTATAGAGATGGGTCATGGGGTACAACAACTACGGTTCCAGGTGATAGAAACGATACCCCGTCTTAGACGAGGAGGTGATAGGGTAAAAAAACTTTTAAAAAGAGAGGCATACTGGATCCGGCGTTTAGAAACCTTAACCCCTAATGGCTTTAATAAAGAATACGATTTACAGGCAATTTTCTAAAATGTTGGTTTTAATCTTGTTTTTAATATTTATCTTTTACAGAATAATTTATACACAATTATGCGAACGGTGTTGAAGACAGGATCAGATAAGTGCCAGTAGCAATACGAAATAATGTCTTTATCTAGATTGTTACACTGTTTAAATTCGCTAAATTGTATACTATTTGTTTTAAATGTATTGTAACCATACCAGTTAACGAACACTAGAGGGTGCTTTATTGAGTGCCTTAAAAAGGAAGTTGTAAAAATGTATCGGTTAGTTTGATAAAGAGCCAGGATGTGGCTTGAAACTTGAATTCAATTGTGTCGGAGAGAATTGCAGACATAATAAAATAAGTATTGTACAAGTATCATCCTTTGTGTCTGAAATATGCCTCCCTGAAGGACGTTGTTTATTAATAAAGTGTGTTTGAGTTCATCCTCTGGATCAGTATAAATATAATCTTTCTCTTTTTTTATTTTCAATAGTTTGTGTTAACAATTTAGAAGTACAAGTTGGATATCACAGTACAAAATAAACATTATTATTTTCTTCAATCCATTTGAGAATGGAGGAAAGGAGACTAGAAGGAGATGAAAAGCAAGAAAAATAGAGATTGGTTAAACGCTATCAGATGTTAGAATAAGGATTAGAACAATGAAAAAACATCTAATCACAAATTAGGTCGTCAGCAGTCTATATAAGGAATATACAGTAGGCATAAACTGATGTTCGGATGAAACTCCAGAGATCCCAATGTGGTTGGTCTTAATCTTTGTCTTTTTTCAACCTAACCTTTTGCGTTATTTTGTGAATGCATGTAGTTTGACCACTAGATTCTCTTAAAGGGGTTGTTCTCCTTTGAATTAACTTTTAGTATGATATAGAGAGCGATATTCTGCAATTGGAATTCATTTTTTTATTTTATGTTTTTTTAGTTATTTAACTTTTTATTCAGCAGCTCTGCAGTTTGGAATTTCAGCAATCTAGTTGCTAGATTTCAGTTCTAGTTGATCCCAATTTGAATGCTTTAAAGAGTTTAAAGAAGAAGGCAAATTATTTAAAAACTAGAACAAATAAATAATGACAACCAACTGAAAAGTTACTCAGAATTAGCTGTTCTATAACATACTAAAATAATTATATACTAAAGAGCCCCTACACATCCCCATATAACCCCAACTGGGCAACATGGCTCCCAAGACTAGCCATGCGTCCTAAGGCAGAGCTGTGCATGAAATTGCACTACTCAATATAAACCCAATCTGGACGTGGCTTCCAGCGTGCATGCTTCTGGTTGGCAGTCAGTACTAGAGAGCTTGGGAATGGCAGTGAAGAGACTGCAAAAAAGAAAATGATGCAACCAACCTGTATGAGCACTACTGAAGTGAAAACTATTTTTATAGAGTAAATATGAAAAAGGAGGATATACTCACAGTTCGCCTCAGTCCAACGGCACATACACATAGAATAAAGACTTATAAATGTGAGTTCCTCCAAAAATGAAAAAGACAGTAGTTAAAAAAGTACAAAAAATGTTTTTATTAGGACACGGCCTAACGCGTTTCCTGCCTATTCAGGCACTTACTCGTGTACTTTTTTAACTACTGCCTATCTACTTTTTGGAGGAACTCACATTTTTTGGTCTTTATTCAATGGCAGTGAAGAGGCCAGACATAGTTTGGGGGCAGTTTTATCAAAATTTAAGATTACAACTCACTGCAGAAAAACTCACCCACTTTTTATTAAATCCTATGGTATTTATAGAATTGTATTTATCAATGGGTGAATGTTAGAATTCACCATTAATTCTAAAAATTCCATAGGGATGAATTGAAAGTGAGTGAATCTCACATCTTGATAAATCTGCTCCATAGTGTTACTATAAATTAAAGTGCACATACCACAAATAGCTGCCTTCCTAAAATAAGCATTTTGAATTTGCCCAAAGTGGCAAGCTCCATGACATATGTATGAGGAAATACCTCAAAACAATTATTACGATACTAGTAAAGTCCAAAAGGGCATCAAGACATTTATCCGTGAATTTATATCTACTGAGCAGTGTGCATGGACAAGCACCTGTACACATTAACATGCTGCTGGGTGCACCCCAGCCAAGAGGTGAGTGAATACGGGAGTGTCCTTATACTCTGTGTAAAATGACATTTAAAAATTGTCTGTTTTCGTTTTGTATTTTATTATTCGGTATCTCCCAGAAATACATAAACATAAAGACTTTCAAAGGCAATTTCCATTTATTAAATTTCAATTGCATCCCCCAGTTAATAATAAGCTTCTTTTTATTCACGTTATACTTACAACCTACTTAATACTTTTGGCTGAGCACTGCTGCATGAATATATTAGTCACCAGCATAACAGCTTGTTTTACTAATTATATATATGAAATTAGCAGGGGTGATATTGGCTTGTGGTGCTTTCATTTGGCAGCACATTTCATTCTGTAAATTTTCTCATTCTCCCTTTGGATTATATTGCCTAATGAACTCTATTGTATTTACAGATGAATTAGACAATATAGGTTTCATATAATGGCATGTATTTAAAGAAAAGATTGCTTTTATAATGTATTTCTTGATTGAATTCTAATTCATTAGTAGTGAAGGATTCTATATAGTGTTTATGCAGTCAAAAGAATAAAATATTCACCTATTTCAGGACCTGTAAACACTATTTATAGTATGCTGCCTCATAATGGCTACTAAAGCGAGAAGGGGCTAGCGCAAATTCGCCAGCGTGACATCAATTTGTTACTTCGCCAATTTACTAACGGGTACTGGTGTAAATTCGCTAGCGAAGTGGACCTACTGTAGCGCTACTTAGCACCCTTACACAAGGCAAAGTTTCGATATGGCGAAGGGACGTAACTACGCTAATTCACTAATTTGCGCATTTTACTGAACGTTATCTCTTGCGCCAGACTTGCCTTCACCACCTCAGACCAGGCAAAGTGCAATAGAGTGGATAGGGCTTGCTTCAAAAAAAGTTGAAATTTTTTCTAAGTCACAAAAAACGCTGGCGTCTTCTACTTTTTTAAGGTTGAAAGAGATCGTAATTTTTTGGGGGGTACCCTCCTTCCCCCCTACATTTCCTAACATATGGCATCTAAACTATACAGTGGGCTCATGTATAGGGCAAAATAACAACTCTATTTTATTTTATGAAGCTTTCCCAGGTTTGTGTAGTGTAATGTATTTGCTGCTACATTTACGTCCATTGTACCTTAACGCTGTATGCAAATTAGGCATTGCTAGCATAATTTCGCTTTGACGAATTCATGCTAGTGCAACTTCGCTACCTTTCGCCTCCCTGAGCGCATCTTCGGATTTTAGTAATTAAGCGGCGCCCTGTCGAAACTTCGCCTGACGAAGTGCAACAAAGCCAACTCTGGCGCAACTTCGGAGGTAAGTAAATTTGCCCCATAAAAATGTCTTACTTGAAGAAATTGTTAAAGTGGATACCCAATTTTCCAGACCTGGACACTATTCACAAATGTACTTTGCAAATACAAGTGTGGAATTCGTCATCCAGAAAGATCCAAATTAAGGGAACCCATCTTCCATAGACTCTATTTTAAATAAATAATTAAATGTTTTAAAGAAATTTTAAAAAGAGATGATGAATCCTTATTGGAGGCAAAACAATCCTATTGGGTTGAATTAATGTTTAAATTATTTTTAGCAGACTTACTAATTATGGAAAACCTGAGTGTTCTGGATAACAGGTCACATACTGGTATACATCTTACAACTTGTAGATAGAACCAACTCACTGGACTAGTACACTTTGATGAATTGCACCTGTGTGCAAAGTACAGGGTGCACAGATGTCACTATCCAGTCCCTTTACTGTACCACACTTCTCGTTCTGCATTAACCACCTTATGATTCAGCATGGGTGGATTTTCATGAACTGAATCCACTATTTTGTATTTGGCTGAACCCCCAAATTCTTCGTGAAAGTTTCGGCTGAAATCCGAACTGAATCTAAGTTGCATATGCAAATTAGGGGTGGGAAGGGGAAATCATTTGTTACTTCCCCACCCCTAATAGCATATGCAAATTAGGATTCAGATTTGATTCAGCCGGGCTGAAGGATTCGGCCAAATCCTGCTGAAAAAGGCCGAATCCGGAATCTTGGATTTGGTGCATCGCTAGATGTTACATAGACGTGACAATTATGATTTTTTTCTGGAAAATATCTTTCCAAGAAAGATTGTTCATTTCAATACACACGTGTAGAGTTGAATCGGCAGATATACAGGTAGAAGCAATAGAATTCTACCTGTATCTGATGATTCCGCACTAACAATGGCCGATGTTCTGGTGCCTTTAAAGGCACCCTATCAAAGTTTGAGCTGTCCAATAACCAAGTATCCTGACGATATTGGTCAGCTCGTCTCCCACCAACACACGCACTGACTATCGTACAAAATCTATTTTGTACATTATTATTGGTGCATCTATGGCCACCTTTAGCCTCCCAAAACCTGCCTAACTTAATAATAAAGAGGTGAAAAAAAACTATGAGAAAATTTACAAATTGTTTATTGTGCCTGTGTCTGCATTGCAAGTGTGGATCTTAAATAATCCACAACATGGCTGGCAATTTCAGTCACAAATGCAGCTTCCAATGTAGTTTTTCTCCCTCGAGTTTTACTGCAAGTTGGTTTAGCTGCAAGGTGATTGACTAGGCTGAAGAAGGAAATGTGAACTTTCCTCTAGCCTAGCCAATCCCGGGACAAAGCTTAAGCCTTGAAATCTGTCTTCCTTTCCAATGCCTCTGTGCCTGCGCTGTGTAAAATGGCCAACACCCAGGTATTTTATTTCTTTACTTTTGCCCTTTGAATTGCCTTCAGCCCTTTTCTCCACCAGCCAGAAAACATTAAGAAAATCATCAAAGGCATCTATTCCAACTGTATAAAGAGTAAGTTAGATCAGGGAGATATGGGGGGCCAAAAAATTGTACCCCCGACGTAGACCTCCTCCCCCCGGCTATCTGCCCCCCCCCCCGGGGAAATGCCCCATATTTTATACTTACCCCTCGTCGCAGATTCTGGCAGCAGACTTCACAGTATCCATCTTCCGGGTCCTCGGTAAGCTGACTGGGAGATCAGTATGTCGGTGCGTGCGCAGTTGGAGCAATTTGCTGGTTTTCGACAACTGCATTTGCGGTGAAATTGACGGAGATTGTAGATCTCCCAGTCTGCTTACGGAGGACCCGGAAGATGGATGCCGTGAAGTTTTTTTTCTACAGGATTTCCTTCTCCTTTAAGTGATGGGGGATAGCAGAATAAAAAGAAAGGAGACGTCAAATAGAGACAGTATAGAAATTAGTTAAAGATCAAATACAAAATGGAAAAAAACATGAGGCTAATATGAGAGAGAGAGAGAGAATATTGGGACCATTCTGAGAAAATGTATGTGTTCTACAGCTGCTGCTGTTTTTAGCCAATGCCACACTGGGATGTACATAAGTGCAGGCCAAGAAACAGCCTCTCTACCCTGTATATATGTGCAGTCTTCTGTATGTGCACCCAGAGCCATTGCATCATAACATATTTCCTTGTGTTACCTCAACCCAATGTCTTTTACTGCTGAGTGCTGTCCAATAGCAGAAAAACTTTCAGCAACAGCTTATTTATAGCACGTTTAGTTTAATTTTCTAGAATGGAGGACATCTCGATTGTGCTTGGGCAGTGCACATTCAGGGGAAGATTTATTAAGGTTTGAATTGTAAATTCAAATTTTCAAGTTGGATTTTTGGTCAAAACTCACAAATTCAAGTTGGGAATGATACAAACTGGAATTGGAAGAATTATCATACTGTGGGGCACATTTACTCACTGGCGAAAATTCCACAGCAACAGCTTTGAAGCCATGGCAACACTTCGCCAGGCGAAAAGTCGGTCAGACAAGTCTAATTTACTAAAATGTGAAGTTTCATCCTGTGCATCAGACGCTGGCGGATTTTCGCTAGTGTTACTTCGGCAATGCGAGCAAATCAGAGTGAAGAAGCGCTAGCATTCAAAACTGCCTAGAGCAACTTTGTTAGAGGACTTCGCTCAGGCTAATTTGCATAGGGCGGGAAATTTAAACTTGAATGAAGGTCTGTATGTTACATGTTGCAGCTAATACATTACATTTCCACTGATAACTACACATGTCTAGGGAACCTAAATAAAGCCAACACAGTTGTTTCAATGCCCAATACAAATGGAGACAGAGAATACCACAGGCAAATCCTTCTCGAAGCAGAAGCCACTAACTTCTGGATTTAAAGAACGATCGCAGGCATAAGAGAATGTATGTCGCCCCATCACCTTTTTAATGCAGCACATAACCGGAAGAGGGATTTTATCTAGGTATTTATGTATAAAGCAATCAAAAAAATTAACTTTGTCCAAGATAGATGTGTTATTTGAGGGGGGTGAAATTTATTTTTTACTTAAAAAATATAGTTACTGTCCAATAAATTTCCTGCATTGTCCAATCAAGCTGCACATTTAACACTGAATTAGAGAAATCTGAATAAGCAGTGTGGTTGTAAGGTTGCTGTTGGTAGGAACAGTAATTATATAGTGAAAGTTTAAAAACCTGTAAGACCGGTTTTACCATTACTGGGGCTCTGTTCTGGGTTGTTACCTCTCTAATGCTCCAAACCCTATTTTTATAGGTAAAATTGAATCGCAGAAGATATTTATGTATGTCGGAATGCACCAGTGTCTATACAAGTTTATTTATACAGTTTTTATTTGCCACAACAGTTGGATGTACATTTACAAATATTTAATTCCTTATATTGGAAGGCTGCACAGCAACTTTCATTACACAACAATTGTTTTTTTTTAAGATGATCCCACAGTTATCCTTCAAAGAACTGTGACCATTAAAGGAACAGTAACTCCAAAAACTTAAATTGCGATGCAAACATTTTACACTGGAAAATTTTCAGCTGGCAAATATATGTTCACCAGTGCTAACTTAACAGGCCAAAATGTGTTGTATATAAATTCTGATATCTTGGTGAATTTTCATTTTTGATGAAAATACTCCTAATGTTTACATTTGCCCTTTATTAACTATACCCCCCTGTTCGGTTACTTGCCAAGCCTTTTCTTTCAGAGAACATGTTCTAATATCTTGTACTAATAAGATACAAAAAAAAAAAAGATTGATACAGGCAATTTTAAAGGGGCTGTTCACCTTTCAATGAACTTTTTGAATAATATAGAAAGTTATATTTTGAGATAATTTGCAATTGGTTTTTATTTGCAGTTTTTTAGTTGTTTCTTTTTTTTAATCAGCAGCTCTCCAGTTTGCAATTTCAGCAATCTGGTTGCTAGGGTCCAAATTACCCTAGCAACCAGGCATTGATTTCAATAAGGGACTGGAATATTAATAGGAGACGATCTGAATAGAAAGATGAGTAATAAAGGATAGCAACAACAATAAATGTGTAGCCTTACAGAGAAGACCATTGGAAAAGTTGCTTAGAATTGGCCATTTCATAACAAGTTAATGCAAAGGTGAACAACTCCTTTAAGGCTTCACGTGTGCTAGAAAGCCAAAGGTTTTGGAGGCATAGTTAGGGGACATCAAGGAGATATTTGCATGCCTTCTCTGATGATTCAATGAGTGAGAATTGAAATGTGTAATTTTTATTTCTTAATATAATTCTCCATTTGTAACACAAGATATTTGATTACTGCATAGCGGATGTTTTGTTAGCCATCCTCACCCTAAATTTTTTGGTTCTTCTGTTTGGTTGCTCTGCAGGTCCATTCACTTTAGAAGCCGTGTTCCAATATCTTGCACTGATGAGATTTAGCAAGATCAAGAACATGCTGCCTATTAGTTTGGATTAATGGCTGTTAAGGCTTTATATATCAATGGATGTACTGTATATTTGACCAAAGCGACCATAAGCTGTAAGTCTTCTGCCATGAGTGAGAGGGAATGCTATTGTAGCCTTTTGTTATAAGAAGACTTAAAACACTGCATTTTCTATCTCACAATTGAAACAGAACGTAGAAAGTTTGATACTAATTGAGAATTACACGCAGGTCTCTTTTCTTGGCGGTGCAGGTAGGCTTTGTTCCTTCTCCCACTGGTGAATCAAGGAATCTCTGCCAAGGTACAAATCATACCCTTCTCATCATAAAAAAAATATTAAAAAGGGATAATTATATGGCACAGAGACCAACTGGACTGAAATGTACAAATAGTGTCAAAAATGCTTTCAGTAACTGTTTGACTCATTTCACTGGCTCCTAAGAGATGTTTTCTTCTAAAAGGGCATTTTAATTGCAAAAGATACAAATATTGCCAATGTGAGCTAAATTGTGAACATTGATATTCTACCAGATGTTTTGCCTCCCACGCCACCATTACTTGGCCTTTACAGGCATGAACATTTATCATGGCTTTACCATTGCAGAAGCCAAGCAGAATACATGGCATATTGTAACAAAGCGCTTACATCTAATAAACAACTTGTTACTTATGATGTACATAAAATAATAACTAATTTTGTTCCTAAACAGATATTCATTTGTTCTGAATTTTTTGCAGTAATATACATACAAGGGGTAGTTCACTTTTAAGATAATGTTTAGTATGTTGTAGAATGAGCAATTCTTAGAAACCTTCCAATAGGTCCTTTTTGTTTTTTTTTTATAGTTTTTTAATTAGTTGCCTTCTTTTACTTAACTATTTAAAGCTATTAAACTATTGCTCTGTGAGGCTACAAGTTTATTGTATTGTTAGATTTTTTTTTTTAACCTTTTCAGCCATGTCCCAGCCTCTCATTCACACCACTGCTTTGTTAGTAGGGTAATTTGGACACCAGCAACCAGGCAGCTGCTCAAAGTCCAAACTGCTTAAAAAAAAAGTTAATTAATTCAAAATCCTGTATATCTCAAAGACATATGCAGATCGCAAATAGAAAAATAGAATGTGTAGTACCCAGATGTCTTATCAAGCTACATTTTCACAAAGGTGAATCATAATCACAGTGTGTTCCCAGTCCAGCAATTTGTCAGGCTCTCTACTGCCTCCAAACAAAATGAACGTTTAAAAATAAATCACTGTATACCTCAAAAATATATTAAAGGGGGAAAAAACCTACAATAATATAGTATAGTATTCTTAATTAGTTTGCCACCAAGCAAGTGTTTAGCGTCACCCCAAAGATTGCTATCTTTTACTATCTTTTAATAAATAAGTAATTTCTGTTTTTTCCCCCTCAAATGTATTTTTGAGGTATACAGCGATTTATTTTGAAACGTATCAAGCTCATGTTGACTTCGTGTTGAACTAGCACCAGATTTTCAGTCCATTACAAGTTTTACAGCTCCAACCATCATGAGACCAAATTTGCACCTCTTAGTGCTCCAACACTAATGCATCAGTCCTAAAAAATAAACCCTATAATTTGTTACTATAGATTTAAAGTACAAGGAAAGTAAAATGAAAGAAGTAGGCTAGACATGTTGTACATTATGTTTTGAGCTTCTGCACCAGACCCAGGCAATGAAAGCCCTTTAGCAGGGAAGATCTGCGTCTCAAAAGATGCCCCAGTAGCTCCCCATCTTCTTTTCTACTGATTAATTGCACATACTCCATGGTGCTGTCAGTTACTGAGCTTAGGGACCAACTCAAAATATATAGTACACCTAGAATATAAATGTCACAGTATAAGGCTAATTAGTAATTAATATGGATAATTACTACATGGCAGCACAGAAACCGGTGCAATTGGCATCACAATTTAATAATCAGCCCTGTAGCATCAGCTTATATTACAGGTCAACCTCATTTTCTGCTTGATAATTTGTGACAACCCCTAAGCTTAGCTTTTCATGGCTGCTCAGAGCCCACAGAGCATGTGAGTGTCGCAGACACTTTCCAAGATGGTGACCCCCTATGACAAGTTTGAAGTCCTTGATCATTGTTGCTATTGAGATGCTGAAACTTTAGGCGGGTGCAATAAATGCAATATATAAAACATGGCATTTTTAGCCCTATTAGTTTTTAGGGTTTAGTTCTCCTTTAACAGGAAAAATAGACATGCTATAAATCAAACTGTCTAAATACAGATGTATTGTTGGTCTATGGTAAGTAGTTTTCTCTAAGGAAACACATGGCTGCACCGGATTAGCAAGCGCAAGCATACATATTTTATAAGTAATATATCATTTGTTTATGTATGTTCTACTGCATTTTGTTTTGAGTTCTTCATGTTAATGACAGTTGACATATGATGTTTATACATGAAGGTGCGTTAGGAATACATGTTTTGAAACACACTAACTGAAAAGCAGTGATAGATCATATGGCCACCATTTGTATTTAAACCATAAAAACCATCTGTTTTTTTCCAACAAAATTGACATGACAGAATGTATACAATATGATTTTTGTTTCCTTTTATATGTGTTGCTTAATTTGATTTATTTTATTGAACTGTCAATAGAGCAGAATTGATGAAGCTAAAGGCAGGTTGGATAGCATTATAGAGGCACTACATTGGTGGAGCTGTGCCATCATTTTCAAGACAATTTTTTTTGGGAAATATTGTCTTGATTTATAATAAAATAGCATGGGAAAAGAAATGTAGGAATAGAAAAAAAGAAAAGTAACAGCTGTGGGTTTCTATTAGTTAGAAACCATTGGTTTATGTTAGAGAGCTGTGGTGCTTGTCTGTGGGCCAGCAAGCCATCTGTCCTATATATTCCTGAATTTATCTGGACAACCTCTTGCCTCCTTTGTCAGCTTTTGGCTTGGGAGGATATGATCAATTATTTTATCCAAAAAGCAAGAGTGGGAGGCTCCGTAGCTTTCCATGTAAGCAAAATACAATTTTTTTTGAGTAGTGTAAAAGCTGCTGTAGACACAGTCTATCGCTAGAGGGTAGAGTGAGTCTCACTAGATGTCCCAGTAGGAAAAATGCTAATGTCGGAATGATTGGCAATCTGAGTGAGGTGCAAATAAAAGTAAGGGACAGATTAATCAAAATGTGAGTTTAAATCTTAATACATAAAAACTCATCCAAGTTCTATTGATTCTTATGGGATTTTTAGAAGCGTATTTATCAAATGGCGAACTCATTGATAAATACACCTCTAAAAATCTCATAGAAATGAATAGAACGTGGGTGAAGTCTTATGTATTAAGGTTTTAACTCACATTTTTATAAATGTATTGCAGGTCAATATTGCTGAATTTTAGGGCACTCCCAGAACACAAGTATCAGACACACTATTTAGGAGATGCATCCATGCAGAATCTTTCTATACTGTGCCTCCCAACATAAATGTGAACCTCCAGAAACAAACTGATCAAATACTTCAGCGCCGGATTTGCTGGGCCGGCGCCCCTAGGCCTGTGCTGTCCTAGCACCTGCCCGCACTACCTCACGCAGTAGCAAGAGCGCTGGGGTGCAATCGCCAGAGCACTGGGGAGCAGCGCGTCCCCAGTGCTCCCCATAGAGTGGCTGAAAAATGCGCCGCCCTAAGCCTGGGCCTATGTGGCTTTTGTGCCTAAGTTGTCCTGGTATTGTCTGGCTGGCTGTATCTTAAAAGGAGTGGAAAGCATAAATATATAAATTTTTTGGACAAAATCCTCATTCTGTGACACAAATGCAAATTATGCCAAATGTTTTCAGCATTGCTTTTGGATAAGTAGTGTATAATGTAATTAAAGCTCTTTGAGGGGTAATGTAGTAAAAGTCAGATCAGAAAAAAAATTGCACAAATAAGAATAAAATTTGCATTTCACAATGTAACATACTACAATCTTAGTTAATGCATTTTGATTGTTTAATTATATATAGAGCACTTGTAAGGCATACTTTCTTAGTTAGAAGTTTTGTTCCATACATGTATGCTTGGCACAAACTATACAATTAACAATCTTCTTACCAAACAGTTTCCAGGTTCCCAAAACCTATATTAAATTTGTGCAAAGGAAGATTTTTTTGTGTGCAAAGGAATATATTTTCACATTGCCGATATTTTTCTGTTAACCACATTTAGTTTTGATTGTAAGCTTTCCGCAAGCAAGGCCCACCCTCTATTGTCTCTATTGTCTAACAATATCCAAATGTAACTGTGCTTCAATTGTGGTTAAATATGTATATATGTAAACTGTTATGTTTTTGTATTTTAATCCTCTTTCTTTTGTAAAAGCGCTGAATGGAATAATAGAGCTATAAAAAAATTAATTATAATAATAAACGGGTACTTTGAGTTATAAATGCCATTTCAGCTGCCATTTTCATAATGGTATAAAAAAAATGCAGCCAAAACACAGTGTATAAAATATTTGCATACCTGATTGTTCTGCACTTAGTAAAGCCACACAAATGTGTTACTTTGTAGGTTTCCTTCCCATTTGTATCCATATGGCTCAGTGCAATTTAGTAAAATATAAATGGGCAAAGACAGAATTGCTATTTCTACCCAATAATAATAGGATAGAAATAGCAATTCTGTCTTAGCCCATTAATATTTTACTAAATTGCAGAGAGCCAGAGAATATTTTCTTCCTAGTATTTTAAATGTGTATTCCAACACAAAATGTAGGAACATTAATCCATAGAATGCTTAAGGGAGGAACTCCACAGACGATTTTGGCGCGATCTGGCGCGATGCTCAAAAATGCAATTCAATCGCATCCAACTTCATGCCTGCTTTTTTGTGCAGTGCGTTGGATACCTAAGAGTTGAGTTGGGTTATAGCATTTATTTGGAAGCCTAGCCTAAAGGGAATTAAGGTTGAAATCGTATTTAAAGTATAGGATAGTTCTAAATACTGTTAACAGGAGAATTAAACAGTTTTTGAAATATCTGTAACCTTATTAAATAAGTCCCTGAAAAAAAGATGTGCACCAAACTGAGCTTCAACCAAATGGTCCACTGGATACCAATGAAACCAGTAACAATAGAAATGCAAAGATGAATTGCTGAGCATTGGGTGCTGAGTGGCAGCCCAGAGCACATAAAAATTGAGGCAAAAGTATCTGAGCAAGCATGGAAGTGCTGTACTCTTGTTTAAAGCATATTGCATTTGGTCTACTGATATCACATACATGCACATTAGGAGATTGAGATGTGAATAGTATGAAAAGGCTAGCAACAAAGCCAATGTGTGACAAATGTAAATGCAAAGTATGGAAGATAGAAATAAAATCACCTTGTATGTTTTACTGTACTGTGGTGTCTCTGTGTAAACTCTCCTTTTGACACCATTTTGTATTAACTTATTTGGCTATATGCTATGACATATATATATTATTTATTACATAAATAAATGTTAATAAACATAGAATAAAATTTGAATTCTTTGAAAAAATCCCAGGAGTCCGCTGTCTGATTCTACGCCTTTATACATTTTTCGTCTGCACTGTCAGGACTTACTTGAAAATAAAAAATGTTTTATTAAAAGACTAACGTTTTGGCCTCTCCAAAGCCTTTCTCGTGTGTGTGTGTGTGTGTGTGTGTGTTTGCATCTGGTTTTATTACTTGCTGTTTTTGAATTAATTAGCTTTTATTCAGCAGCTCTCCAGTTTGTAATTTCATCAATCTGGATGCTAGGTTCCAAATTACCCTAGCAGCCATGCATTGATTTGAATAAGAGATTAGAATATGAATAGGAGAGGCCTGAATAGAAAGACGAGTAACAAAAAATAGCAAAAACAACAAGGGGGTTATTTAATAAAATTCATTTTTTTTAAACCAAACTCGATCAAACCCCCAATCACAATTTTAACTTATTTATTAATAAAATAACATAAAAAATTAAGTGCGGGAATTTTTCAGGTTTGATGGCAGAACTTTTTGGATTATCTGACGAAATCCAGCGCAGATCACGTTATCTTCAAATTGTAAAAGGGACATCTGCCACTGACTTCTAAATGACATCAGCAAGTGACAGATTTTTAGCTCTAAAAATTTGAGTTTTTCTCCCAAAAAACCTCAACCAGAAAAAATTGAGGTACGTAAATAACTCCCTAAATGTGTAGCTTTACAGAGTACTTGTTTCATAGATGGGATCAGTGACCCCCACTTGAAAGCTAGAAAGAAAAGGCAAATAATTCCAAAACTTTAAAAAAGAAAAAATGAAGCCCAATTGAATCATTACTTAGAATTAACCATTCTATAAAATACTAAAATTTAACTTAAATATGAAACACCCCTTTAACTATCCCTGTGATAAATATCAAACTTTGGTATTTGTGAGAACTGATTTAGCATTGCCTTTTTGAGTGCAGATAATATAGTTTTCTAAATCCTACATTTTTCAGTTGAAAAAACACTATAAAGATGATGTGAATAAAATGAACAACTAGAAAAATATTCAATTATCAGCAGGAAAAAAAGTTTTTTTTCACTTATTTCCAGCCTAGCACATAGGTGGCATCTTCCAAGCACTTTGAATTTTATCTCATTTATCAACACTTTCCGAACTTTGAGGAATTTCAAGTTATAGCAGTTGAATTCCATTTTCCAATTGGACAGAATTATATCAGACAACAGATTCATAAAGTTACCTCAAAAGTACAAGCATTACTTTAATATAATGTAAGTCAATGGTGTCACATTATTTCAATTACTAAATACTATAAGAAAATATTTCTAAACCTTCCTAAAATGTTTTTTTTTCATTGGTAAACATTGTTCTTCCGAACTTGTTTATTAATGACCCCAAGGAGGACATTGAAAAAGGATCGCCACACCAGAGGCCACCCCTTCAGACTAGGGGTAAAAACAACTTTTATTTGAAGCAACATAGGACAGTGAGGTTGTGGAATGCACTGCCGGGTGATGTTGTGATGACTGATTCAGTTAATGTCTTTAAGAATGGATTGGATGATTTCTTGGACAGACATAATATCAAAGGCTATTGTGATACTAAGCTCTATAGTTAGTATAGATATGGGTATATAGAATTTATGTGAAAGTAGGGAGGGGTGTGTGTATGGATGCTGGGTTTTCATTTGGAGGGGTTGAACTTGATGGACTTTGTCTTTTTTCAACCCAATTTAACTATATGTAATTATGTATGCATCAAGCATGCTGATTTATGTAATCCACTAAATTACAGAAATTTACTAAACTCTGCAAGTGCTGTATCTTCAGAATAGAACGCCTTTGCATTGTATTTTCCATGATTGTTTTTAGTTTCATCATTTCAAGTTCTATGAAGCATGATCTGCACTGCAAAACACAAAAAATGGGGGAATAAGAAATAATCCTATTGAATGCATGTGCTTTCATTATTTTGCTCTTATTTTTATTCCACTGGGTGGTGCTTTTATTGTTTTTTTTCTTTTATTGTTTGAAAATTAAAGTTTAATTAAAGGAAAACTATACCCCCAAAATGAATACTTAAATAACAGATAGTTTATATCAAATTGAATGACATATGAAAGAATCTTACCAAACTGGAATATATATTTACATAAATATTGCCCTTTTACATCTCTTGCCTTGAACCACCATTTTGTGACTCTATCTGTGCTGCCTCAGAGATCACCTGACCAGAAATACTACAACACTAAGGGGCCGATTCACGAAGGGTCGAATTTCGAAGTTAAAAATACTTCGAAATTCGACCCTCGAATTGAAATCCTTCGACTTCGAATATCGAAGTCGAAGGATTTAGCGCAAATCCTGCGATCGAACGATCGAAGGATTTTTCGTTCGATCGAACGATTAAATCCTTCGAATCGAACGATTCGAAGGATTTTAATCAAACGATCGAAGGAAAATCCTTCGATCAAAAAAAGGTTAGCAAGCCTATGGGGACCTTCCCCATAGGCTAACATTGACTTCGGTAGCTTTTATCTGCCGAAGTAGGGGGTCGAAGTTTTTTTTAAAGGGCAAGTACTTCGACTATCGAATGGTCGAATAGTCGAACGATTTTTACTTCGAATCGTTCGATTTCGTTCGACTTCGATCGAATTCGATCGAATTTAACCAATTCGATGGTCGAAGTACCCAAAAAATACTTCGAAATTCGAAGTATTTTTCATTCGAACCCTTCACTCGAGCTGAGTGAATCGGCCCCTAACTGTAACAGGAAGAAGTGAGGAAGCAAAAGGCAGAACTCTGTCTGTTAATTGGCTCATGTGACCTTACATGTGGTTTGTATGTGTGCACAGTGAATCGTATGATCCTTATTTGGCCCTTATTTTTTAAAATGGCAATTTTCTATTAATGATTACCCAATGGCACATACTACTAAAAAAGTACCATATATACTCGAGTATAAGCCGTCCCAAGTATAAGCCGAGGTACCTAATTTTACCTCCAAAAACTGGGAAAGCTTATTGACTCGAGGGTGAGAAATGCAGCAGCTGGTAAGTTTCAATCAAAAAATGGAGGGTTTCTGCTCCCATTGGAGGTGCCGGTGTCTCATTTTTAGATGCCGGCGACTATTCTTGGACGCCGGCGACCGTTTTTGCGCTTGACCCGAGTATAAGCCGAGGTAGAGTTTTTCAGCATATTTTGGGGCTGAAAAACTCGGCTTATACTCGAGTATATACGGTATATCATTATGATAATGGTTCATTTACATGAAGCAGGATTTTACACATGAGCTGTTTTACTCAGTATCTTTTAATAGAGACCTACATTGTTTGGGGGGTATAGTTTTCCTTTAAATATTTTATTTCTATGTTTATTGAAAGCAGCATCATATTTTGCTCTGGTTCTGGCCTAGGCACCGGACCTGCCCATTGGCAATGCGCCTGAGAGTGACATCACTTTCGTTCACACGCCACAGAAGATACCCCCCACTTCTAGATGTGTCTTTTTTTTGCATACCATAAAGGCATCTGAGGGCTGCCCCCCTGACGTTGCCGTCCTAAGCACAAAATCCTATGATAAATATACCTCTAATCAAAAGATCCATACACCATTTTTTCAGGATCACAATTTCACATGCTACTCAGGGTGGGGTTTTAGGATTGTAAGCTTACTGTAAGTCCGACTTCTCCCTTTGACTTTTACGCAACCTCGACAGGTCTGAGATGCCAGATTTTCTGATTCTGACTTTTCCATCCTTGGGGTTTAATAAATTCCGAAAAATTTGTGATTCTTTGAAAAGTCAGATTTTATATAAAAAAAATTTTTTTTTGTGATTTTTGCATTCGGGGGTTTAGTAAATAATCCCCTACGTGTGTATGTGTATACACAGGTCCTTGATAAAGGTCACACTGCAGTAATCATAACGTTGGACATCACATGTGATTAAATAAACTACTTTACTTTCTAGAAGTGGCAGCTGTTTAGTAAACTTCTTTGAGTTTTTTTTTAACATTTTCCTACCCAGAAGAGAGAGTGATATCAGTTGACTAGACTGAATATCCAACTCAGTGCAAATGTCACACACATATTTATAGGATTAAATATTTGAAATCAAGAACAATGAACATATCCATTCACACACACACAGCTTCTCCAGTAAAGATTGAGTTAGTTTTTGGCTTATAGCACATGGGGTATTTTCTTCTCCAGTGTCCACTGACTGTGAAATCTCTACCCAGGTTTTGGATTTTCTCAAACAGTAAATGACATGGGGCTTGGCTTGGTTGAGGGTAAAAAAACATGTCTGCGATGAGCCGTATGGCAAGCAGCCAAATAAAGTTACAATAATAACATTTTGAGAATGTATAAGAACGGGTTAATACTTTTCTGTAAGACACTCGATATTCTCATCACAATCGGCGCTGATCCAGGACACAATATGCAGGCAACAGCATCAGTGTAAAAAGTTTGGCTTTATTTCAATACACACATGAGTGAGGATTACAGCGGTGGGTATACAGGGCTGACTGACTTACGCGTTTCTTGCCGGATCTCCCGGCACTTCCTCAGAGTCCGTAAAAGTCACATGACTCCAGACTTAAATAGCTAAAGTGATTTACATCCGTGTTAGAAGTACAGGTGCACTTGAATTGTAAGTGTAATTAACACTTATCTAAAAAATCGTTACATAAAATGTGCATATTGCTCTTATATATTATATAATATCCTAAAACAAAGAGCAATTAGGATATAAAACATAAAACATTATGTTCATATTATGATACAAATAATTAAATAAATGAATGTGACAAAACAAGTGAGAACAATTATTTTTAAATAAATAAAAAAATAGAAATAGTGAAAAAATCTGTATTCCTCAGGTCCCCTTGTTCAGGTCAAAATATTGTGTATTTTAAAATCACTAAATGCAGTATTATGTATTTTTTAAAATCACTAAATGCACATAACCATGACTGTAAAAACAATTATATTTCCTACGAGGGCTAACAATGTTACTATATTGTATAAAGTTACATTTCTTTGTATATATTCATGTATCTATTTAATCTATTTATTTTCTGTCACTTTTTTCAGCAAAAGGAAACATTTGTAACTTCTTAACTGTTATTTAGTACCTAAAGTCATTTGTAGATGTTTAAAGGTCCTTTGTATATTTCTAATTTAATAAAGCTCTTTTTATATATATCTAGTTACGTTTTTATTTAAATTCATTCTGTTTTAATTTTATATATATATATATATATATATATATATATATATATATATATATATATATTGGCCACATGAGAGCTAGAACAGGCATTCGACTAATTATCATACAGTAGGTTATTTGTTCAATTTTTGTTTTCCATTATCTATTTTTTATTTTTTATATACTGTTAAATTCAGTGTATTAAACAAAATATATTCAGGAAATTAAAAAATTAAACCAAATTGAACCAATGATATTACTGTATGAAAAGAAAATATTGCAATCAAAGTCAAAATAGATATTGTTATGGATTTGTCGAAGTACCTGGGAAAAGTAAGGGGTTCTACACATAATGATCTTATGTAAAAAACTGTCACAAATTAACTCCACCATAATACTGATAGAGTCAATATGCGGAAGTCAGACACACACAATTATCTTATAAAATACTTTATATCCCCTTCTTTGTTAAGTCCTTTAGGTTTCGCAGTATTCAAAGTCAGTATCCAATGAAACTCCCTCTTTGTTAATTTGTCTTCTATATCCCCTTTTCTCTTGCCAAGTTTGATAGATTCAATTACTTGGAAAGTTTCATATTGCTCCATCGCCTGATGTTTATCTATTACATGCTCAGCTATTGCAGATGTAAAGTCCCTTCTATTTATGCAAGCCAGGTGTTCCAAGACGCGATCTTTCAATCTCCTAGTAGTTTTGCCTACGTATTGTTGTCCACACCTACATGTGGCTAGATATATAACGTTCATGGTTTTACAATTTGCATACATCCTATTTTTATAACCGAAAATACTCCAGCTAAACCCTGTTGAGGGCATTTAGAAGTCGATTTCCCATGTACAAATTGAAGATGTTTCTTGAAATTGTCATCTGCGCTGGTGTCTGTATGATAATAAGAAAAAATAGAGGTTTTCGGGCAACAACTTGGAAAAGTTGTACGATTCGAGCGTCAAATTCGCAAAAAGTAGTACGATTTGAATTGATTTTGTCGAGACTTTTCCCGGGCCAACTTTTTCAACCTGATTTTTTGATAAATGAGGTAAATTCGTGGATGGGAGTTAGGTTGACTTTGTTTTAATAAAAAAAGGGGGAAATTTTAGTTTTAGTAAATACCCTCCTTAATGTTATCTTTAGAGTGCTTCATGTTTTGGTGTTAATTTTCCATAAAACTTTTACTTGCTTATTTTTAGAAAGATTACAATTTACTTCTGTCTCTCATGTAATTTAATTTGTTGAGGATCTGTCATAATGCAATAACCAAAAACCTCTGAGGAAATGATTCATTTATTGTCAGTTAAAGGCTCCAAATTACTTTGATGGATTTTTACCTGTCATTTACAAATATATAACAATAATCACCAGTATTGGTTTACATGACCTGTTTGCTTGGAACTTTAAAGTAGTATTCTAACAAAATATATAATTCTTCATTCTTTTGTTGTTTGTATTTTTATAATTATTGACATTTATTCTAAACTCTCAGGTTTCAAATTATAACTTAGCTTTTTGCTAGGGTTAAAAACAAATATTTTTTACATTTAAAGTTTGCAACAGTTCATTCAGCACCTACAAATAAAACATTTCTTAGCAGTAAATGTTCTGTTTTATGAGAGGTTTTCATTTTATAAATTGCCCACAAATACTTGCCCTGCCGGATTCATTGCATGTAAACCATTTTACATACGGCTATCCTGGCTATTATATGCTACAATTCAATTTTATCTGGAGGGGAAGGAATTTTCTATCACCCCGTCTGTGCATTTTGCCTAAGAAGTCAAAATGCAGGATAAACAGCAGAAACTCTGAAAAGTTTAAATAATTTTTTCTGTGCATATGTCAATCATATTATTTATTGTTGCTACAGCTAACATGGGAAGAACTGTTTACATATTAAATACTGTTACAATTATTTCAGTGAGTTTTCCAGTTTTACCTGTTAATAAAAATACAGTTTCACAGCAAATGTTTAATCTTCAATGCAGTTTAAATTAATTTTTATAACTGTTTTTTTTATCATGCTAGACTATTTCACCAGATTTTTATCTGAAATTTCAATGGCAAGTCCTTCTCTTTAAGTACTTGTGAAAAGTATTATATGTGTGTGAATGTACTGTGTGTGTGTGTGTGTGTATATATATATATATATATATATATATATATATATATATATATATATATATATTTATATAGGATCTGTTATCCAAAAAGCTCAGAATTACAGAATGGCCGCTTATCCAAGTAATCCATGATTTGAAAAATGATTTCCTTTTTCTTTGTTGTAATATTAAAACTGTAACTTGTACTGGACCCAAACTAAGATATAATTAATCCTTACTGGAAGCAAAACTAACCTATTTTGGTTTATTCAATTTTTAAAAAAATTTCTAGTAGACTTAAGGTGTGAAGATCCAAATTACGGAAAGATCTGTTATCTGGAAAAAACCTAGGTCTCGAGCATTCTGGATAACAGGTCCTATACCTGTATATATTTAAATTTAATAAAAATATATATAAATGTTTTAACCAAAAAATTATCAAAACAGAGCAACAGAGATAATGGTTTCACTTTCTAATGATAATGATGGAACACTTATCAATGTTTTATATCATCTATTATATATTACCAAAGAAAGTAAAAATGTGTTTAAAAAGTAATATAAAGTTATGGATCTCGCCCTTTAGTAAGTCTTTCAATACTCTTGTCCTGGACAAATGGATTTTAAAAATGTCAAAAAGATTTGCTTTTCTTTATAGTTTCTTTATAACTATTACTATACATAGAAATGACATTTCCCTTGCAAATCTTATTTTAGGACAACCAGTGACATTTAAAGATCTGCTGAAATGTACAAGGGAAAAAAACCATGAAACACAAACTATATATTGACTTACAATTTTCTGCAATTATTTCTTACTCATGCCTTTGACAAATACTGTTAAAAAATGTAATAGCCATTATTTATAACAACAAAAAAATTACAGAATGATATATGTATTAAAACATTTTTGTAGATTTTTCTGTCTCTTTATAGACTTTTTGGTTGAAGCCCTTTGAGAAGATAAAGTCCCCCTCTACAATGTTATTTTTGAAAAAAAGGACATTTCAGAATGTTGACTCAAAATAAATTTGAAGTGCTTAAAGGACCAGAGCTTAGTGCAACCTTCTACATATAACAACCCCCTTTTGTCAGGATGATCCCCCAGGTATTCTGCTGCTGCTACATCTTATAGAGTGAATTTCCAACACTGCCCAAAAAAATGAGGGAGGGAGCCTAACATATATATTGGAAAATCCTGGAGCAAAGAATAGACTGGAATGTACAGTACAGAAAGCAGAAGTTGCCTTAGCATACAGGCCAAGTTCAGAAGAGGGCAGAGCATTGTGATACGATTTGCCATGGGTCAGAACCAGTAGTCAGACAGATCTAGTCCATAACTCCATGCTAACCTGAAAAGGAGCAAAAGCCACAGCAAGCACTAGGGCTGCAACGTGGGCCAGGATAATAACAAGGCATTTGCCAATGTACAGCATACTCAATGATGCACACCACACTCAAAATACTCACAAGTTGCACACCACACTCAAAATAAATCCTGTGATAGGCCGATATACCTTGGTAGCAGAATTTCAACTATATTTTGAAATAGGAGATGCAGCTAAAGTTATTGATCAAAACTTGACCAGGCACATTTAGGCTATGGCAAGAATCGTTAAAAAAGGGCATATTTGCAGACATTAAAATACTCAATTGATTAAGCAGTAAAATCAACTGACTTTTTGTGCTGACTATCATACTTTTTATACCATAGACAACTAAATGGTATTATCACAACTAAATGATGAGGTTAGATAGGTAAGTGGTGATTGTGTGTGTCCCTTTATATGTATTTATGTGTATATATCTCCCTATATTTCATCTCTAATCTCCAAATACACTCCTTCACGAAACCTTCGCTCTGCTTCTGATCTTCGCCTCACTTCTCCTCTGATCACTTCTGCCCATTCTCGTCTACAAGACTTTGCTCGGGCTTCTGCTTTTCTCTGGAACTCTCTGCCACAAGCTGTCAGACTTTCTCCTTCTTTCCAAACTTTCAAGCGCTCCTTAAAGACCCATCTGTTTAAAGAGGCCTATTTGATGTACCTTAATTAATCATTGCTGTATCAAAAATGACAAAGTGTTTATACAATCCTAATGTCTCAATTGTACCCTAACCTTTTAGTTTGTAAACTCTAATGTCTAGGTCCTTCTAACCCTATTGTATTCTGTAATCCTTGTTTGTTATCCACCATTTATTCCCTGTTTGCTATAACTGCAGTAAAGCACTGCGTATCTTGACAGCGCTATATAAATAAATGATCATAATGATGATGATACCTTGTGCTATGTTTTGGGTAGCCAAGGATGAGTAGAGTATAACAGTGCTTTATTAGCAGAGACTCCTGCAGCCATTACACAACAGTAACTTTCACTTTTAAGATGTCCAGGAAGTATGCACAGTCTACAGGCCATTTGTATAAACACCATACCTTTTTTATATAATATAAATCGGTTTTTCTGTGCATATTATGAAGCATGTTTGACATTCAACAAACAACAGATGGGATTAAAAATGAAACTCAACTGTTTATGGTATGCAAATTATAAATGTTAGAACTGGATAATGAACTATAACATTCATCGTATTTTAGTGTGATAGTTTCTTAAGTTTATGTTTGTCATAAAATTAAAGGATAATTAAAATAAGACGTTTGGCTGATTTTTTTATATACACTGCCAGAAGTAAGTTAATTCACTGTGGTTAAGACATAACTTCCATTTCTACAATTAAAGTACAAATACGTATGAAAACTATAGACATAGCCAGAGATTCTGGTTCTGAAAAAGTATCGTTTTAGATAATTTCTGATTGATACATGTCATTGAATGTTTTAATACAGAAAGCTGAATATTTTTATTTTTCATATGATAACAAATGTCTTTGTTTCAATGCAGCTGATGAAAAAAAAGTGGTGATCATCTTGGCTCACAGCAATTTTTGCTATTTTTGATTATTGTTTGGAAGATTTTACAAGGTCTTGCATAGACTGTAGCAAATCAATGCCCAATGAAAAAAGTACAGGTATAGGGTCTCTTAGTAGTTAAAGAAGAAAAGAACCACCTCTTATATACTGTAGATCTTGGAAAATCTTTCACAGTCTTCATAGTGAAAATAGGAATTTTGGCAAAAAAAACTGATTTTAATGAATTACTCTATCTAAAAGTTTTGCATTTTACATTTTTCAGGGGAACAGAAAATAATAGTGTAAAATCCAGGGAAAGAAATAAAATTATGGAAATGCATTATAACAATCATAGTATTGGCTAACCATATATGGGGGTATGTACTGTCCTCCTAAAGTGGAGGTTGGAAAAGCCCCCCTCCAGTGGGACAGTGCTAAACCAAAACTATGGGTAAGTGTATAGATTTTTTAAGAATGTAAGGAAACAGAGCAATTTATTTAAACGTGTCCCTATTGTCAAAATGTTTATTATTGTAGTAGGGTAATAGGGGAAAATTTTTACAAAAGTTGAACTCCTAATTCAAGAGACTGAAACGAAAAAAGTTTAAAATCTTAATTAAACAAAGCAAAAAAATGAAAATATGCCCAAGGAAAATCACCTGACCTTGTTTTAAATATGGAAGTAATATACAGATTTTATCCAAAAAAAATATAGTAGTCTCCAAAAACTAGTATTCCAATTACCATATTATAGTCTTTAATTCTTCATATTTGGCTGATTTGTTAGTATAGTTTAATAACAAAGCATTTTACAATGGCATTGTAATTAATGTTAACTCAAAAATTTATGTTTAATTCAAGACAATTGTTTTGAATTTTTTATTACTTCCATTCTTGGTGGATTTTACACGTGTTACTCCGATAATTATGAAATACTCATTATTGTAGGATGTGAATTCCAGGTTTTGAATATTACAGATAAGACATTCCGGGGCAGATTTATTAAGGGTCGAATTGAAAATTCAAATTCGGATTTTGGAGCAAAATTCAAAGTCTTGCATTTCTTTTCCAAAACCCGACATGTGTGTTCGCGGTGGAGCTCAGACAATGGTTCCAGATGTGAAAAGAAGAAGGAGGCTACTGCCTGTGGTAAGGCCTATGAGTAAGTGCCCCAACAGGCATGAAACACGTCAGGCCATCTCCTGTATGTCCCAATAAATGGATTGAACTTTTAATTATATTTTGGTCGTTATTTTGGGAGCAACAACTCACAATTTTTGACTTTTGCTAGGGGCTGAAATCAGCCTACGTATTTCAGCAGGCTGGTTTTGGCCCCATGTAGACCTAGCCTAAGTATTGCATATAATCTGGTTGGTCATAGATTCCTACTACTCTCTTTAGAAGTGAAACAAGGAAATATGTTGTTTCGTTAATTTATTCACATGTTTGTAGTGGTCCCCTTAATCTAACCTACTGTATATAGAAACAATACACAGGGTGTATTGAGGTTGAGTGCTTGAGGTTGAGACCACATGTCATAATTTTATGACCTTCAATCTAAATGCCAGAGGGTTCGGAAGTAAATGTAAATTGGCAGGATCTGAGATCTTACAGTTGTTGAACCAAAAAAACTGGCCAAAGTAATTCCAGTTTTAGTTTTTGGTCATTTTAGTCTGCAGTATGTAAATTTTACTGGAAGGCTGAATAAGGATCAGTTAAGTGTAGCAGATGTCTAGAGTTAATGAGTCCAAATTAGAAAAACACATCAACTCTCAACCATATATACAGGGTTTAATGTTTTTTATTTCACAGCGCTTAGTGAACTTACCCCTTAGTATGATGTAAAGAGTGATATTCTGAGAAAATTTGCAATTGGTTTTCATGTTTTATTATTTGTAGTTTTTGAGTTATTTAGCTTTTTATGCAGCAGATCTCCAATTTGTATTATTAGTCCAAATTACCCTAGCAACCATGCATTGATTTGAATCAGAGACTGGAATATGAATAGGAAAGAATCTGAATAGAAGGATCAGCAATAAAAAGTAGTAATAACCATACATTTGTAGCCTTACAGAGCATTTGTTTTTTTAGAAGGGGAGAGTGACGCCCATTGAAAGCTTTGAAACCATCTGAAAAATAAATAATGAAAGCCAATTGAAAAGTTGCTTAGAATGGGTCTTTCTATAATATACTAAAAGTTGCTTTAAAGGTGAACCACCCCTTTAAAGTAACACTGATTGATGACACATGATACACTAATAAATATCTGCCCTTTCAGAATATCCCAGTGTACATTTAAAATTCTGTGACCTCAGAATTATACTAAATTCTGTAGTTTCACTCCTGGATATGTGTGACATTGGTCAGATAGAATTCCAATTTCCTTGCTTGATAACATTGCTTCTTATCAATATGTTGTGCCGCCCTAGGCTCGCCCCTTTTTGGCCTCGCCACAAATCTATACCACCGATTTACAGCAGTCCAGAAAACTAACTCATATGTTGCTCAATGAATACTTAGCCAACAGATAATTTATATCATAATAAGTGATATTCAAGCATATTGCTAAATTGGTGTGTGTGTATATATATATATATATATATATATATATATATATATATATATATATATATATTTATATATTTATATATATATATATATATATAAACACACACATGTATACATGTAAATAATATATATTCCTAATATGACCGTGGGCAAACTCAGAAGTACATTTATTTTTAAAAATAACTCTTACATTTCTTGACCTTTTTTACTTTTTCTCAGCTAATAAAATAAAGTATTTCCCATTTTTTTTCTTTTTACTATTTGCATTTCATTTATTTGCATTTACTATAAACAACTATTTGTTAATATTTATTCACACCGCAAAATGCTTGAGGAAATCTGACCAAGTTCCAAAAGGCATCCATTGTGAGAATTTATTGTGCACAACATAATGGGGTTGTTTACCTTTAAATTAACTTTTAGTATGATGTAGAGAGGGATATTCTGAGACAATTTGCAATTGGTCTTCATTTTTTTATATTTGTAATTTTTGAGTTATTTAGTTTTTTATTCGGCAGCTCTCCAGTTTGCAAGTTCAGCAGTGTGGTTGCTAGGGTCCAAACTACCCTAGCAACCATGCATTGATTTGAATAAGAGACTGGAATATGAATAGGAGAGGCTAATAATAAAAAGTAGCAATAACAATGAATTTGTAGCTATACGGAGCATTTGTTTTTTTAGATTTGAAAGCTGGAAAGAGTCAGAAGAAAAAGTGAAATAACTCAAAAACTCTTAGGGGCCGATTCACTAACTTCGAGTGAAGGATTCGAAGTAAAAAAACTTTGAATTTCGAAGTTTTTTTTGGGCTACTGCGACCATCGAATGGGCTACTTCGACTACGACTTTGAATCGAAGGATTCGAAGTAAAAATCGTTCGACTATTCGACCATTCGATAGTCGAAGTACTGTCTCTTTAAAAAAACTTCGACCCCCTAGTTCGCCATCTAAAAGCTACCGAAGTCAATATTAGCCTATGGAGAAGGTCCCCATAGGCTTGCCTAACTTTTTTTGATCGAAGGATATTCCTTCGATCGTTGGATTTAAATCCTTCGAATCGTTCGATCGAACTATCTGTGCTAAATCCTTCGACTTCGAATATCGAAGTCGAAGGATTTCAATTCCCAGTCGAATATCGAGGGTTAATTAACCCTTGATAATCAGCCCCTTTATATAAATAATGAAGACCAGTTGCAAAGTTTCTAGGAAATGGACACATAGGGGCACATTTACTTAGCTCGAGTGAAGGATTAGAAGGAAAAATACTTTGAATTTCGAAGTATTTTTTTTTGGCTACTTCGACCATCGAATTGGCTACTTTGACCTTCAACTCGATTCGAACCAAAAATCATTCGACCATTCGATAGTTAAAGTACTGCCTCTTTAAAAAAAACTTTGACCACCTACTTCGCCACCTAAAACCTACCGAGCACCAATGTTAGCCTATGGGGAAGGTCCCCATAGGCTTTCCTAGCAATTTGTGATCGAAGGAAAATCCTTCGAATCGTTCGATTTGAAGGATTTAATCAAAGGTGAACCACCCCTTTAAGGGATGCTTACCTGGGTCCACTGAAAGTTTTTTAAAAATGCACCAAATCTGTATTTAAATTATAACGATTTTAACCATCTTAGACTTAGGGAAAGTGTTCGAAATTCTTCGTTCCACACAGGGACCTTTCTCAAGTCCTTGATAAAGGTCCCTGTGTGGAGCGAAACGTCATGTTGGCTTGGCTTGCATGTGATTTCACAATACAGATTTGAGTATATCACAAGAGATCTCGGTGTTGCTGGTCATCTTTTTGCTTATATTATACATTACCGTGCACCCGAGGTATGTTGCAAAGGCGGAGTGCTGCCCTTACCAAGTAATTATATATATATATATATATATATATATATATATATATATATATATATATATATACATATATATATATATATGTATATATATGTATATATATGTATATATATGTATGTATATATATGAATATATGTATGTATATGTATGTATATGTGTGTGTGTGTGTATATATATATATATATATATATATATATATATATATATATATATGTATATATATGTATAGATATTTATATATATACATGTATATGTATATATATATATATATATATATATATATATATATATATATATATATATATATATATATATGTGTGTGTCAAAGCAGAAAAAAACTTCTGGTTTTTCATGACATTTGTCATTGAAATCCAGCAAGGGAAAAACCTTAACCTCTGATAAATCTGATCCTACATATCTGTATAAATGTGTGGATTAATATAAACATTTATCATTTTTCTTTCTAAAATAAATTTCCCCCTATTCTACCATTTTGCCAGTCATACAATTTGCTCTCTAAACACAAATGTATTTAAAAACAAAGTACAGAAAATAATTTTCTAAAATTATAATTGTTTAAAAAACGGCTAAACAGACCATAGAAAAGGCATTTATTGTATAATTATTCAAATAAACAGCAAATTGCGACCATAGCTAAAGGGTGTAATCCCCTTAGTTAACAACAAATGAATAGATATAAAGAAAATTGTTAAACATACATTTTCTTGATATCTAATGTGTCAGTTTTAACTAAGAAGCAGAAATCCCATCAGTCAGAATTTAATGTGCTGTAATTTATTGTTTACCGCCTTGATTTTTATTGTCTAGAATGTATAGATGTTAATCATACTTTTAAAATGAAGGTTTTTTTTAAGCTTATGGAGGTAATATTTATCTTTGACTAGACACATTATTTCCAGATAATTCACTTTAGAAATAAATATTTTTAAGCTTCTGTTTTGTTAGTAAATGTATTTTTACTATTTTCAGGTAATATCTATTGTTAGTTTCAGTTAATATTTAGCTTTTGAAATAAATATTATTACACCTCATATTTTGTTTTGTCAGTAGATTTTTTTTTTAACTTTCTCAGATAATGATAGATCATTTTCAGATAATTAGAATTTACTTTTAAAAAGAAATATTTTCACATTTTCTTTGTCACTTTTATATGTTTTTTTAATATTTTTTTAATTAGTGCAATGCATATGTCCTTAAATATAAATACATATATATGACTTAATAATGATTAAGTTATTACTGTATTTCTTAACTTAACACATTCATGCAAAAATCTTCCAAAATTTAGCCCATTAGTTAAGTAAATTTTGTACAAATGGAAGTTGTACAACTAAAAGTAAATTATTTCATGCATGTATAGTTTTATTTATATAGCAATACTAAGACTTGCAGCATTGATCAATTCGACAATATAAAAAACTTCATACAGGGAGGTCAAGCAAAAATAAATAAATATAAATAAGCAGAAATTAAGTGCCATGTGGTAAGATACAATGTAGTAAGGAGATATCTTCCCTGTAGAGCTTACAATCATTAAATGCAATCATTACATTAATAATTGTACTTGAATGCATTTAATTTTATGAATATATCAATAATACCATGGAAAACACATGTACCTTGGAAGGGCATGATATAAAAACATTTTTAATTTAGGCACATTGAGGTGCAACACAATTTTATTCTATACTAGAATAATTATAGAATTTATTCTATTTTTTTAAGCAAATGTTATCATGCCATATTGTATTCTGTTACTATTACATGCATGTCAAAAACTGTTAAAAAATATTAGTAAGCAAAAGTACAAATGTTAGTAGATGCTGTAATAAATAATTAACATTTAATAATAACCCTTTTAAAAATAAGAGGAGTTTAAAAAACTGGAAATGGAATATTATAAAGACATTCACATTTGTACTCCTGTAAGGCTAAATCGCTTTCTAATGGCAGGTTGGTTCAACTATTTTAGTTAAAGGGGCAGTATACCCCTTTTGTTCAACACAAGCTTAATGAATTGGGCTTGTGCTAAACATACTTTTTGCCTTTTATATATATATATGTATATATATATATATATATATATATATATATATATATATATACTTTCAGAAAAGAACCAGGAATATTCTTGAAAACAAAATGATATATTTAGTGAAGCATGTATAGCTATAGGTTATACATGCTTCACTAAATATATTCTTTTGTTTTCAAGAATATCCAGTGTTGCTGGTTCTTTTCTGGAAGGTACAGTATATTAAACCTTAACCGTGCAACTGGGTGATGTTGGGAAGCATCACCCAAATTTATATAGTAAACAATGATGCACTTTTAAATAGGTGACCATAACTGCTTAATGCTGGTTGTTCTGGGTGATTAGGCCTGCAGCAAAATTTGCACCTTTATTACTTTTGACTTGTAGAGTCAGAGAAAATGATAGAATAACCTGCTAAGTGGTCAGTAAATGCCCTAGGTAAATGAATACATATTAAGATATTGCTAGATGGAACCTTGAGTGGATTTTCATAAAGTCTAGGGAAAACTTAGCCTCCCCAAACCTGCCTAACTAATAAAGAGGTGAATTTTTTTTTTTAAAAAAAAAATGAAAGCAAAAAAAAAAAACAGAGAAGAAAGTTTAAAAACTGTTTATTCTGCATGTGCCTCCTTTGCAAGAGGGGATCTTAAATAATCCACAACATGGCTGGCAATTTCAGTCACATCTGCAGTAGTTTTTTCCCCTCAAGTTCGAAGTCCCGATTGAGCTGCAAGGTGATTGACTAGGATGAAGAAGGAAATTTGAACTTTCCTCCAGCCTAGCCAATCCCCTAGTGGCAGGACCGGGACTTACACATTGAAAGGACAAAGCTGAAGTGCCTGAAATCTGTCTTCCTTTACAATCCCTCTGTGCTTGATTTTATGAATATTTAGTAGTCATCTGGTTATGTGTGAGAAGGTCAGCAGCAGGTACTTTATTTCATTACTTTTGCCCTTTGAATTCCTTTCTGCCCTTTTCTCCACCAGCCAGAAAACATTAAGAAAATGATAAGGCGTGAATTGCAACTGAAGAAGTTAGATCACGGGGGGGGTCAACAAAATGCAAGGTTAGCCTAAACAAAAAATAAAAGGGGATATAAGGGAAAATAGATTGGGTACATAAGCATAGACAAGAGAGAAAGAAAGGGGTGAAAAAAACCTGAAATGGGTAGGTGATGGTGGAAAGCAGAATAAAAAGAAAGGAGATGCCAAATATAGTAGAGACAGGATAGAAATTAGTTAAAGAGCAAATACAAAATGGAAAAAAATGGGGCTAATATGAGAGAGAAGAATTGGGGGTCCATCCTTAGAAAATGTATCCGTGCTACAGCTGCTGCTGTCTTGTAGCTTATGCCACACTGGGATATATAAGTGCAGGCCAGGAAACAGACTCTCCACTCATACTGTATCTGTCTTTTGTGTTTAATCTCAGAACCACTGCATCATAACGTATGTCCTTGTGGTACCTCAATGTCTCTCACTGTATCATGTATTTGGGGTGTCAGAACTCATCCTGTGCTTGTGATGCCAGTATCAGTGCTTTTGTTGAATTATGTGCAAGAAATGGAAACTGATCACATATTATTCAGTGGTGGGGATGCAATGCTATTACCCATTGCCATTAGTGTGCACTGGTTCCTACCCAACCCAAACCCACCATTTCAACAGCTACCAGGGTTCACCCTGCAGCCCCAAGCTAGCGTTCAACTATTCCTCTCAATATCCTTAGATAATGAGAGTGGGTATTTTTCTGAGTAAATTGGAGAAGAAATTAAACAAGGAAATTGATTGATTGTTTGGTCATTGCAAGGTAGATAGATGTGTAGAACCTTCTTTCATCGCCTTTGTTGTCACTGTTATCAAGAATGCTCAGGACCCGGGGTTTTCCAGATAGTGCATCTTTCTGTAATATTTGATCTTCATACCTTAAGTCTACTAGAAAATCATGTAAACATTTAATAAACCCAATAGGCTCGTTTTGCTTCCAATAAGGATTAATTATATCTTAGATTTGATCAAGTACAAGCTATTATTTTATTATTACAGAGAAAAAGGGTATCAGTTTTTAGAAATTTGCATTAGTTGGATAAAATGGAGTCTATGGGAGACAGGCTTTCTGTAATTCAGAGCTTTTTGTATAACTGGTTTCTGGATAACGGATCCAGACCTGTACTATAACTCATTTTACAGATTGGGCCTGTTGGTAATAGTTAACTTCCTTTCTTTTCTTAATTAAAGCTCCACCTACTCTAAAGATCCCTTTGCCTCAACCGGGAGATAAGGTAACAGCAGGTATCAGAAGAAGTCTACCAGGTAAATGTAATAAAAGAAGCAAAGTTTGCTACTATCCTAATCACCCATAGCAACCAATCAGCAGGTAGTATTTACTGGTCACCTGTTTGAAAGCAAACATCTTATTGGTTGCTATGGGTTGATGCTCCTTGGCAAACTTAGTGCCTTTTACTACATACAGCGCTGGATTTCAATGTGTGGCGCCCCTAGGCCGCACGGTCCGACCAGGCGGCCGCGCGGTCCTAGCGCCCACCTCACCTCCCTTTCCCAGCGCGCTGGCGTTTTTTCGCCGGCGCAGCTGCAGTAATTGAATGGGGACGCACGCGTCCCCATAGTGCGGCTGGGCGGCATGCCGCCCCTATTTTTTTGCCGCCCTAGGCCCGGGCCTATGCGGCCTTGCCGCAAATCCGGGCCTGACTACATATGGGGGTTTCCAGGCTAAACTTTTCAGTAACAATAATTTTCTGTGCTACTATAAATTGGTAGTTATTAAATGACATTAGATCATTTTTGTTTATGAGAGATGACAGGAAGGAATGAGCTATATTTAACATGCATGATTTATGAAAGTGACCCTAAGGGGGTTATTTACTAAAGTCTGAATGCAAAAATCACGAAAAATTTGTGAATTTTTTTTTTAATAAAATCGTGCTTTTAAAAAATCATGAATTTTTCGAAATTTATAAAACCCAGAGGATTGAAAAGTCCAAATCAGGAAATTCAGCATCTCAGACCTGTCGAGGTTGCATTTAAGTTAATGGGAGAAGTCCCAATGATTTTTTGATGTGTGCTGGGTTTTGTGCAATACCCTGAAGTCACCTGAAAAAATCGGAGTTTTCAGGTGACAAATCTGAAAAAATCGAGAAAACTGGATGAAAAATCCGAAAAAATCGTGAAAATCGGATGATAAATCCCAAAAAATCGAGAAAATCTGATTTTTTTTTTCCTGCAAAGCAAATTTTCAGGAAAATGTATTAATAAATAAGCGTAAAAAACCAGAGCAGATTTGATCGAAGTTTGTAGCAGAAAATATTAAGATAATCCCCTACATTCATTTACTGCCTTAATTTAACCGCATGTTCGCAAAAACCATTTTGTTTGCAAACTTTGCGAAGAAGTTGTTGATGTCTCAAAGTGATCAAAAAGGACACAAACAATGAAAATCTTTGTCACTAACGTTCGCAAAGGTGTTAACGTTTTTTGCGCTAACGACACATACTATATTCCCCCAAATATTACAGAAACTCCTAAAAATGTGAAGTTAATATAAATTGCTACATATTTTAGACAAACACCCTAAGTACATTTATGTCAATTATTTTTTTGGGTGGGTTATATGCCTTTAAATGCTTTCCAGATGCAGAACGTAGAATCTACGTCTCTTGCTGTCAAGGATCCGATTGCAAAGCACAAAGATTCTACTTTTACACATTCCATTGTAGATTATGGGAAGAAACACATTGCCTAGCAACACTTCATCGCAGCTGCAGCTACCATGGACAACAAAAGGATCTATATTTCTTTTAAAAAATTAAATGACTTGTTGGCTTTTACAGAGACCTGCCATACTGTTGGGCAAATTATTTTTCCACAAAAAAACTTCCAATATTATCCAATTTATTAGATAATTTGCATTCAGTTTTAGATGTGTCTAAATCATAGCCTCATATTTATCATTACTGTATCTCACTAGCTATTTACCTGCCAAGGTTCATGATCTACCTAAATCAATCTGATAAATACAAGCAAATGCACAATTACATATACATTGTTTTTTGCTGAAATTGCTGAAAATCCATGTGATAAAATATTATATGAGCACTATATACATATATATATATATATATATATATATATATATATATATATATATAATTAGTGTAATACTGAAAGTTACTGAAGCCAAATGTGGATATGAAAAGCACTTTGGAATAGCTGTTCAATGACAAACTGTGGTAGAGGCAGTAATTCTAAAAATGTGAATATAAATCTCATGTAAAAGGAGTTAAGAATGCTTCCAAGTACAGCAAAGAGTTTATTCTGGATGAACAATGTAATTACAGTACAATAAATCACAGATCTCCTTCCTTCTATAGCAAAATACAACTGACCATTATAAAAGCCTCACTTACAATAATATATTTTTATATGAGCAGGAAGAAGTCCTGCCTTGGGTAAAATCTATGATATACACATCAATTTACTATCATTTCATACTTTATAGTTGGTGTTCATTTGAATAAATGATTGACTCGTGCGAGGTTAGCAATTGCAATTTTCTCCCTCCAAGACATGCTTTCAGTACTTGTAAACGTTGTAATCTGTAGCTAAGGAACATTTTATTCTTCTGCTACTCTGCTTTTAACTGTGTATTTTGCACTCTGCTGCATTTGCTTAGTTGCTAAGACTCTGGCCAAATCACTGAGACATATTTTGTTATTAATATTAACTTGGCAGCCAGTTAGTCGTTCTGGTAATTACAGAACACCAATTATTTTGTACCATACTGTTTAGCGATAAACAGAATATGTACATTATGATGGCATGCTAACTAAGGCTAACTTTTGTCTTATCTGAATGCATTATAATATAGCATTGTCATGTTTGTTGTCTTAAATGAAACAGATTTTCATCTTTGATGCTTTGAAATGGTCAAACGGAACATTAGAAATTACCTTTGTTTCTGATTTAATGTTTTAGTTATAGATTCCATTGTTCATAATAATCAATAAAATATATAAATGTGTCCACGCCACTGAATTGCACGTATATCTATGTGTATATATATATATTATAGTATTAAATATAAAGGAAAAATAAGATATCTACTTACAGAATCTGGCTGCCTGCTTGCATGTGAGTAGTTTTCAGTATATGTCAGTGATATTAGAGGTTGAGATGTATAGGAAAGTCATGGCTGACTAATTGGTGGGAGGTTTGCTCAGTGCTTTGAGTCACAGTTTTATTATTCATTAAACTACTAAAGTCTTTTTTTTTCAAATCTCTCTATAAATAAAGTCTGACTACTATATACAAGTTAATTATTGTGGTGGTGGTGCTGGTAGTTTGGGTAGTTTGGAAGGATTATTCATATCTAGCTCTGTAGAGGATTTTGCTGCATCATTAGTGTGGGTTTTATACTCAGATTCATCCTGAACAAAATGCCACAAGCTGCAAATAGCTATTGCTCATGCATTCTCCACAGGTTGCCATTGGAAATACATTGTAAAAGCCATTGACATAGTTATTGCTGATAATAAAAGTTACAGAGCCATTATAATAGCTATGTGTCATTATGCTGCTGTTAAAATGAAATTCTTCATCTAAGGCCGGCCAGCTGTATAATTAAGGATTTTGTGTCATGGACATTCTTCAGAGTGACACATGTTTTACTCTGGGGAACCCTATTATAGTCATTTTAGTAAAAGTAATTGAAAATCGATTGCATGGTTTGTATTCAAAGAACATAATGTTTGAGGTTTTCTCTACATACTATACAGCTTAATCCTTAAGTTTGTGGTATGTACATTGTAGCAAATAAAGGTCATCACAGTTTCTGCTATGCTTTTTGAGTGCTTTATTTAGAATATCACAGGTTTACACTAATATTGTGAATTTTGAATATGATATTTAAGGTATTTTTCTACACTAATGTTGTGAAGGTAACTTAGCTAATATGTAATTTATAAGCAATAGCACCAAGCATATAACATGAACTGCTTATACCACTTTAAACATGGCACAATGCAGTCACTGTTGTATCTTAAATTATATGAGTGGTTCTTAGCCTTTATTTTTTGGAGGATAACAAAAGCTTCTAGTGCAGTAGAGGTGAAGATGGACACTTTGAGATTTGTAGAAGTATTGGGAGAAGTATGGAGTGCCAGAAGTCAAATAATTCCATACATCAATTGCAGTTTAGTCTCACAAGGGAGACAGATCCCACAGGTTGAGAATACTTAAATGTGTTAAATGTGTTAAAATGGCCATGCACAAGAAGATGGAGTTGTCAACTTATGGGCTCATCTTTTCCAGCAACTATACTTACCTGTGAGAGAGAGAGAGCGAGAGAGAGAGAGAGAGACCTAAGGCCCTGTGCCTAGGACAGGAGCTTTGGGGGAGGGCACCCTTTGGTGCCTCTATACAGTAATTAAAAAAATATTCAAAGAAAAATAATTAAATCCCCAATCCAGTAGAGCTGAGGGTGAGGGTTACAGGGCCTTGTGCAGCGTAATCCAGATGTGACGTTGAGCTTAACCTCAATGAAATAAGTAACTTTCTAAATAAAATCAATTCGTATTTCTGTACTATTTCTGAAACAATCCAGTTACTCTTAACTATCCCCCCTCTCAGCAATCTATCTCTTTTAATTCACTCTTCATGCAGGAGTTAGTCAGAAATTTAGTGACAGTTAGGTCTAATACATCCTTTGGGGGGGAGGGTCTTTACGTAGAAGATGTATTAGTGCTCACTCTTTCAAAATAACCAGAAATACTATCCACTATATAGAACTACTCTCTCTCTTTATACATGCAGGATTTATGCCATATTTAGATCTTGTTAGACATTGTTTGTGCTGGAGTTAGTTATTTGAGTCACCTCTAATACATCTGCCAGGAAAGGGAGCTCCCCTGAGAAATGTTTTAAACCTACCTGCCAATCAAAATCTGACCCTGACTTCTGCATAAAGAGTTCATGCAGAAGGTTGTTCACCTTCCAAACACTTTTTTTCAGTTCAGTTGTTTTCAGATTGTTCCCCAGAAATAAAGACTTTTTTCAATTACTTTCCATTATTTTTTACTGATTTTCCAAAATCTAAGTTTAATGTTCGTGTCTCTGATGTTTCAGTCTGGCAGTTCAGTAATTCAGGTGCAGACTCTAAATTGTTACAATTTTGCAACATTTAGTCGATACATTTCTAGTATTAGCAACTATTGTATCAATTCTAACAGCTGCCTGTAATGAAACCCAGAGATTCTGCTCAGCAGGGACAAACATCAAAAATGTGTCAACTAAATGTATCAACTTAGAGCAGTTTTGGGCAGAACTACACGGACGATTTACATGCGTTCCGACACAAGACGACGAAGCGTTGGCGTCAAGTCGGATGTGCTGAAAATAAGGTTAGTTATAGAAATGTCAGGTGTTGCCGCAGCATGCATTGATGCCAGCATTTCGTTGCCCCATGTCGGAAGGCATGTAAATCGCCCATGTAGTTCTGCCCTAATAGGGTCGGCGACCCCCCCTCCCAGAGCTGCTTTAGAAGGTGAAAATTACACTTTACACTTAAAGGGATACTGTCATGGGAAAAAAAATGTTTTCAATGAATCAGTTAATAGTGCTGCTCCAGCAGAATTCTGCACTGAAATCCATTTCTCAAAAGAGCAAACAGATTTTTTTATATACAATTTTGAAATCTGACATGGGGCTAGACATATTGTCAATTTCCCAGCTGCCCCAAGTCATGTCACTTGTGCTCTGATAAACTTCAATCACTCTTTACTGCTGTACTGCAAGTTGGAGTGATATCACCCCTCCCTTCCCCCCCAGCAGCCAAACAAAAGAACAATGGGAAGGTAACCAGAGAGCAGCTCCCTAACACAAGATAACAGCTGCCTGGTAGATCTAAGAACAAAACTCAATAGTAAAAACCCATGTCTCACTAATAGGGATGTAGCGAACGTCGGAAAAAAAGTTCGCGAACATATTCGCGAACTTGCGCAAAAATGCGAGCGGTTCGCGAACGGTTCGCGAACCCCATAGACTTCAATGGGAAGGCGAACTTTAACATCTAAAAAAGACATTTCTGGCCAGAAAAATGATTTTAAAGTTGTTTAAAGGGTGCAACGACCTGGACAGTGGCATGCCAGAGGGGGATCAAGGGCAAAAATGTATCTGAAAAATCTGCCTGTGTGTGCTTGGAAGAGATAGTGTAGGAGCAGCAGATTAGCACACCAGTCCCACTCCCCAACACTGCTAGACTAATAGCACTGGGCTCTTATAGTAGTAGTAGTAGTAGTAGTAGTAAAACAACAAAAAAATAAATAAAAGCAGTCCTTACAAGGACTACTGTTATTGCAGCAGTCAGCAGATGAGATCAGAAGCAGGACAGCTGCCCACTGCAGCTACATACAGAGCACTGCAGTAGAAGGTAGATTACTAGCCAGCAAAGCTACCTAAGCTTAAATGTCCCTCAAACCCCTGCAGACTTCTGTCCCTCCAATAACAGAGCAGTATCAAAACGATTACTAGCCAGCAAACTTTCAACTGTCCCTGAAATCACTAACAGGCAGCAGCTCTCTCCCTACACTATCTCTTCAGCACACACAGGCAGAGTGAAAAAACGCTGCAGGGCTTCGGTTTTTATAGGGAAGGGGAGTGGTCCAGGGGAGAGCTTCCTGATTGGCTGCCATGTACCTGCTGGTCTGGGGTGAGAGGGCAAAAAAAAGCGCCAACAATGGCGAACCCAAAATGGCGAACGTTCGCGAACTTCCGGCGAGCGCGAACACCCGATGTTCGCGCGAACAAGTTCGCCGGCGAACAGTTCGCGCCATCCCTACTCACTAAGACACATTCAGTTACATTGAGAAGGAAAAACAGCAGCCTGCCAGAAAGCATTTCTCTCATAAAGTGCAGGCACAAGTCACATGACATGGGGCAGCTGGGAAATTGACAAAATGTCTAGCCCCATGTCAGATTTCAAAATTGAATATAGAAAAATCTGTTTGCTCTTTTGAGAAATGGATTTCAGTGCAGAATTCTGCTGGAGTAGCACTATTAACTGATGCGTTGTGAAAAAAACATGTTTTTCCATGACAGTATCCCTTTAAGTATTAGAAAAACGGTGACACATAGAAAATGAAAAGTAATTGGAAAAGTCTTTATTTCTGGTGATCTATCTGAAAAGAACTAGTTGTTTGAAGGTGAACAACCCCTTTAAAGCTGACTAGGTTGTGTGGCCTGGCTGACTTTAATGGAGGATCTCTAATACAGTGAACTGTAAGTTACAGGTGGTTAACTTTGTGGTGATCCCTTGTCTGGTAGAGGCCCTGGGGAGTCAGGAAGCCTACACGCTCATCTGTGAGCAACTTTTAGTAATCTCTGTTGCTGTGTGAAGAAAATCACCCTGTTCATGTGTTTCAGTGGAATAAAGTAAAGGCAAAGTCCTAACTTTTTGCATTTATTACTTCCATGTCATCCCAGCTTGCCTACCATTTTAAAAACTAAATTTCTGACACTCCTAATCAATGGGGTTAGAAACTTAAAATAGTCCTTATTTAGTCTGTGTGTTTTCTGCTTTGGCTAGAGTCCTTGAAATACTTCTTTGCTCAGGTTTTCGGTGAGGCACAAGCACAGCTAGATTAAAAAAACATAGATAAAACTGTGAATTAAACTTGCACAAAGAAGTTAAATCATGTATAGCCTCACAAATGCCTGTGAACATTAAGCGATATCATGCAGCTCTTCGAAATGCTGCCTCAATGTCGTGATATTTTTTTGTAAAGCAAGGTCTTAACCTTATTTCAACTTTAAATACATTTTATTTTTAGGTTGTTACACACTGGCTTAATCTTAGCATTTTTTAGCTAGTTTTTATTATTTATTTCAGATTTATATATTTTTTTTTTATTATTTGCCTTCCTGTTCTAATTGTTTTCAGATTGCACTTTAAAATCCTAAAAGTGTATAGCGGCAGGACTGGAACTAGGGGTAGGCAGAGTAGGCGCCTGCTTAGGGCGCAATCATGGTGGGGGCGCACTTTTCAGGGGAAGTTTCTTTCTTTTTTTTAAACCCTAATTTGCTTGGCCTTTAATAGTTTCAATTTTATATGCCACCTGTTCCAACCCCCGCCTGTGATTCATACTGCAGGCAGAATCACTCCCCTCCTACTTGGCAGCTGCTTGCACAGGTACATATTTGTGGGCAATATCTTGGCTGCTAGTTGCACAGGTAAACAGATGATATGATGTATATTTGGCTGCTGCTGGCACAAGTACATATATGGGGGCAATATTGTGGATTTTTTTGGCTGCTGCTGGCACAGGTACAGATTGGGGGCAGTATGAAGGAATGGCTGCTGCTGGCTGAGCTACATGGGGCAATATGGTGGCTGCTGGCACAGGTACACAGATGTTTGGGGCAATATGATGGATTTGTGGCTCCTGCTGGCACAGATACAAATTAGGGGCAATGTGATGGATTTTTGGCCCCTGCTCGCAAGGATTGGCTGTCATTAGCATAGGTACAAATGGAGGCAATATGATAGGTGCTGGCACAGGTACAGGGGGCAATATAAATGATAAGGTGGGAAATGATAACGCAGGACCAGGTGGGGGGCACTGATTGATGCCCTTGCCTAGGGTGCCAAAATACCTTGGCCTGGCCCGGGCTGCATGGTTACATATTATTTTTTAATGTCAATAGATTCCTTCTGCTGTTCATCTTCTATTCTAAGTCAAAAACTTAGGCAAGCCTATGGGGACCTTCCCCATAGGCTAACATTGAGTTCGGTAGCTTTTAGCTGCCGAACTAGGGGGTCGAATTTTTTTTTAAAGAGACAGTACTTCGACTATCGAATGGTCGAATAGTCAAACGATTTTTAGTTCGAATCGTTCGATAGTCGTAGTCGTAGGTCGAAGTAGCCCATTCGATGGTCGAAGTAGCCCAAAAAACACTTCGAAATTCGAAGTTTTTTAAATTCGAATCCTTCACGCGAATTCACTCGAATTTAGTGAATCGGCCCCATAGACTTCTGGAATTGAAAGCTGCAGAGGGATTCATAAGCCATAAGGACCCATCTCTTTCCGCCATCTCTTAAACACAGGAGAATGAATCATTCCCATCTGGTAAAATCAATTTTGGGCTTGTAAGTTTTTAACAATACTTTATGTTGTATTTGTTTATCACTTGAGGGAATTGTAGAGTTTTCCAATGGTCTCTTCCCACCTTTGCTCACTCAGGACAGAGATATCACAAAGCCATTTGTTGTTAGCTGGTTGATATGGAGCTAGTAAGGTAGACTTTAAGCTGATGTTTATTGAATGATACCATTTTGGAGGTATTCTGAATTGTAGATATTATACATAGGTAAGTATATTATACAGTATATAGGTAAGTTGTTAGTTTACCTAAGTATTTGATTTTTTTAAAAGGACCAATAACATACGGTCTCTTAAGAGCGAAAAGTCAGATTTTCGGGTTAATTTCAGCCAGACCATAGAAAATTCCAAATAGAATAGGAACCTCTCCCACTGACTTATATACAACCTGAGATGCTGACTTTTTGGATTCGGAAAACTGACATTCGGCACATACGTGACATTCGGCACATGCGCAGTAGAGCCGTACCGGTAACTGTTCCTACTGCGCATGCGCCAGAAAACGCCGGTCATCGCAGAAGAAGACGCGCGTGGGAGAAGATGGCGACTGTGAACTCCGTGGACAGGACCTGCGCAGAGGGGTGAGTAACAAGTTAGGGGCATTTGCCCAGGGGGACAGGTAGGCCAGGGGGGAGGAGGGAGGGGGGCAACGGAGGGGAGGGGGGGAGGGGTTTTGCGCCCTGGGGCTTTCCTTCTCCTTTAACAGAAACACCTTGCCTATTTATAGGAGAGTGTGAGGGGAGAACGAATAATTGCTTCTTTGTTAATGAAGTAACTATAGAAAAACAAAATAGGAAAACACAAAAAATTAGACTGGGCTAATCTATTAGTAACAACAGTAGACATGTTAACAAGCAAGACTTGATGTATCTATCAATTTTTTCTCTGTCTCATTAAGTTTCATATTAGCTCAGCTGCATTATACTTATATTAAACAGTCATCAATGTGTAAATTAGTAATCACCTTGGCCATACAGCTCATCTGATATGAGATTATTCTTTTAAATCTCATTAGCTGAATGCACATGTTAATAAATCTTTGGGACATGAAAATTACTCATGACTGCACTCTGATGGCACTGAGTAGATAAATGCAAGAATAACTACCTTGCCTTAGAATTTTCTCTTGATGATTTATGCCAGTTGATGCCTTTACAAATAGCAAATTCAGCAAGCATTAACCCATCACACTTCAAGTTTGAATCGTTTTTAGTACATGAAAATGTTCATTAATATTTTAGCTCAATAAATTAGTGTGGGTTATCAATATTTTTATAATGAAACACAAAATAACCAATTAACCGAGGCTACGTTGTCAGCGGTGGGTTTACAGTACGCCGAAGGCAGCCATGTTTTTGGTCACTAGGCACAATGTCATCACACTTTCACTTCAAACTAAAAGCTGCTGGTTTTAGGTTGTAAATTTAAAAAAATACATTAAAATAATTGATTGTGGAAAAAAGTGCTCAAAACTCATTTCACCCTATTCTCTAGTACAAAAATTAACAAATCACCCCCCCCATGTCTGACCAGTGTTGCTCTATTTTGCCCCATCTGTTCCCGATGAACAGTATAACTCCTGAACCAGCCACAAGTTAAGCATATGTTTAGTGCTGCTTACATCAGCTATGTACAGTAGACAAGCATTTACTAGTTAAAGGAATAATTGATTCCAAGAACAGTGAAAGAACATGGCCAAGTGCTTTGGAGAATGGATATGTAATGAACAGACAACATTTAGCACTTCATCTAATGTAGAATCACATTTCCTAGCATTCTGGCTATAGCAGCCTATCTGATATGGGGTTGATTAGTGTTACAGTTCTGCCAGAGGTTGCCTTCCCCTGTGGTTTAATTTAATAAAGAGCACATATACCAATTATCATAAAATTCCAATAAATGGGAGCAAAAAAATCAAGCAAAGACTAATGGGGAATCGCTCCCTGTAGAAATTAATTAGTAACAGGCTCATACTGAACTGATCTGTTCATTGCTCCTCTGCAAGATCTCGTAACGCTTTCGTACTCAGCGCTTTGAGTTCCAGTTGCCATGTGAGCGGGCCTAATTAAAGTATATATTAAAGTAATCAGCTCTGACTCATAGAAAGCAATGGAGTGGGATGCTTTGGGTGGAGATGTCCTGATTTAAATCTAGAAGCCAAGCTGCCAGATTGCTTACACAAAACAATAGCACCAAATTCAGATTTTAAGCATGCTACTAAGTTAATATCCAGTTGTCACTTCAATACAGTTAAAAAGCAGTTTTGCATGTTGTTATGCATTTTGTATACATTATTCAAAGCAAATAGCAAGATTGACACCAAACATATGGTATATGTCTGACAATACCTGTTGTGCTTCCACTGGTAGGCAGAAAAACAATGATTTAATTGATGGCAGGATCAAAATAATGTGTCTAGAGAAAAATGATCAGGCCCAGACTGGCAATCTGTGGATTCTGGCAAATGCCAAAGGGGCTGCTGTAAATGGCCATGAACAGTTACTATTTATTTTGCTGGTGGGGGGGTTCTTTCGGCCTTTGTTTGGGGTTCTGTGCACCTAAAATGCCAGGGCCTATTTCACTCTCAGTCCAGACCTGCTTATCATGACTAGGTTAATGAACAATCACTGCTTTACAACACTGTTCCTCTGTCACTGATTTGTTTGTACATTATATTATAAGGTATTTTAGCTCAGAGGCAGTGGGCAATTATTGGACTTACATCACAATAATTATTCCCCACAATTCAGCATTTTTGCCCATAATTTACATGTCCTTTCTGCATTGCAAAATACAATTACATGTGCGCATTTTCATGAATCATGTGTAAGCTGTGGCTAAGTCCCAACAGGGCCGTCATTAGAAATCACGGGGCCACGTACAACAACATTTTCAGGGCCTCCAAGACCCACCCCAGATCCCGCCCACTCAGCACCACAGTTAAAAGACCACACAGACATCAGCACTAAAAAAGGTAACCCCCCCCCACACACAAGTTCTAAAAAGCTATTGATGGTCAGGGCCCCTCTATAAGTTAAAAGTTTTTTTTAAAAGAAAAACATTGGTGCCAGGGCCCCCTTTACAAGTAAAAAAAACTGGGGCCCCGGAAAATATTTTTTTTAAAAAAAACATTGGTGCCAGGGCCCCCTCACAAGTTAAAAAAAATTGGAGCCCCAGAATATATTTTTTTTAAAAAACATTTTTGCCAGGGCCCCCCTTAAAAGTTAAAAAAATTGGGGCTTCAGAGAATATATTTTTTTTTAAAAAACATTGGTGCCAGGGGCCTATAGAGTATTAAAATAATACATTGGTAACCAGGGGATTAAAAAAAACACAAATTGGTGCTTAGTAGAATTGAACTCACAGACTCAGAACTTCAACTTTGCCTCCTTTCGTGACCTTTTCGCAGCTTCTGGACTTCAATTTCTGCTGTTTTCATGAGTTCGGGTCTTTACGCCGCTTCAGGACTTCAATTTCGGCTGTTTTCATGACTTCGGTTTCCCCCGTCGCTTCGGGACTTCGGCTATTGTTGTGGCTTCAGATCTTTTCACCGCTTCGGGACTTCGGCTGTTCAGGCTTTTCGGCGGTTCGGGACTTCGGAAGGGTGGCACGTCTTCGCCACTGTCAAGGTTGGTCTGGCTCTTTAGAAAACTGAGGCACTGCCGGGCCCCCCTTCGGGCCTGGTACAGGAATACCCCCTGATGATGGCCCTGCCTGGAATTACTACCATGTCCAAGTTGGTGGCCAGGGGCAATCATCACAGTAAAGCCACCTGAGGTGACATCTGTGATGCTGTCTTCCCCCTCGGGCCACAGCCTGCAAAATTAAGTGCAGAGAGCAAGGGGGAGTGGCATTGTGAACACCACCTCAGGTGGCTTTAGCATCACTTGAACAGAAGAATTTCCGGTTTAAAGGACAAGGAAACCCTTTTGCAAAAAACCCATACCCCCCACCCCAAGTAGACCCCCCTCCCTCCTCCCCCCCAAGCTAATTACCCCCCCCCTGGGGAAATGCACCATACTCCATACTTACCCCTCGTCGTGGATTCTTCAACCTTGTGATCATCAGCAAACTTCTGTATGTTTTTTTTTATGCCGGGCTTGGTGAAGGGGTTTCTTCCCTGAACAACAGGCTTTCAGTCATGATAATAAAGTATTGTCTTAATGTTCGATACTAATACTTTAGTACTTAATCTCCTTCACCAGCTCATTTGTTGTTGCCTGGGGAGTTCATTTGAGCCTCCTTCCAAAACAATGCAGTGTCTGTGTGATCCCAATATTGTTATGTTTGTGTATAATTCTTTGGGCATCCTGAATTGCTTTTTGGAAATGGTTCCTAAGGAGGAACTGAGCTTGTGCAGATCCACAATTTTGTTGCCAGAGTTGCTTGGATATTCCCATGATATAAAGTGGCTGTAAGATAGATCCTTAGCAGATACTTTTACAGGGGACCCAGGCATTTGTATTTATGCCACTAAGAGCACTCCCATTTCATTAGTAATTAAGACTAGGGATGCACTGAATCCAGCATTGGGTTCGGGATTCGGTCAGGATTTGGCCTTTTTCAGCAGGATTTGGATTCAGCCGAATCCTTCTGGCCGAATCCGAATTTGCATATGCAAATTAGGGGCGGGAGGGAAATTGCATGACTTTTTGTCAGAAAACAAGGAAGTAAAAAATGTTTTCCCCTTCCCACCCCTAATTTGCATATGCAAATTAGGGTTCGGATTCGGTTCGGTATTCGGCCGAATCTTTCACGAAGGATTCAGAGGTTCGGCCGAATCCCAAAAAGTGGATTCGGTGCATCCCTAATTAAGACTACTGGGCAATCAAAGCTTTTACAAGTCATTATATGACATTCTGGAATCATTAAGACTGTTTAATCAGATATGGTAAATAAAAGCTGAAAGAGATTGGTCTACAATAATGCAAGTTGATTGTAATCATTGTTTATTTTGTTGGTTTGGTTTTGTTCAACTAAACCTATATACAAAATGTACCAAGATAATTACAAAGATTTACTGTATTTGAAAAATTTTCAATAAAAAGAAAGAAATAAAAAAAAAGAGATTGATCTGGAAGCTGTTACTTTAAAATGACCTCATAAAAAATAAGGTAGATACCCTATTAGACTTAACATGGGCAATGTATGGAAATACGATGAGTAAAGTTGTATACTGATTTGGACACCTTTAGCATAGGTGTGTACACATTGTATAATATTTAGGACTCAACTATGTATTACATTTTCATTATAGTTCATGATGTGCATAGCCAAAATGGTTACAGAGACATAAATAAATGGTTTTAGACAGAATTAGATGTATGGCAGGATGGCTGTATTTTGAGAGAAATTAAGGAAGTTAAGGAGATACAGCAACATTAAATTGCTACACATTACAAATTAAGTGAGATTATGGACTTCAGTGGCAGCCATCTATAAAAGGGTACATTTGGTTATCATGCTCTTCAAAGCACTTCCCACAACTTCTAACTAGAGAGCTGTATTATTGTTTTCATATTTAATTATAGCTGAGAGCTGTCTAGTACTGATTGGCAATACCTTTGTTATAATTGTGCCTTCTAGAAAAACTCTATATACAGACAAATCCCCCAACAGCCCTCAAAACAGTTATCAGACAGACCGTTATGTGACCTGATTAGTGGAACTGCAAAAATGGCAGTTCAGGGGATTTAAACACTGTCTAATCAGAGCAGAAAGAATTAGAAAATGAATCCAGTTTCTTCAATCAGTAAATAGAACAACAACTAATAAAAAGTTAATTAAAGTACATTATACATTAAAAAGCCTTATGGATGTGTATATATATATATATATATATATATATATATATATATATATATATATATATATATATATATATATATATATATATATATATATATATATATATATCTCATATAGAGAGCGAGAGACCTGAACGGAGCACTCCTCACTAAGGGACACATTTACTAAAGGGCAAATTGTGTATATTTTGACAATTTGCCAAAATGACAATTCCCAGCAAATTTGCCAATTTACTAAAAGGCAGGGAGGACAATTCACTAGTGAAAAAGCTGAGCACTAGAGCGAAGTTTATCGAAGTGCGAACGGTACCCTTCTGGCCAAAGTGTACTTCGACAGGTTCAGGCTGCAGAACTCCCATAATAAAGATAAATCAGACACTTTTAAATTGCAATCTACACTGCCCTGTCCATACTACCTTTCTCCATGGTGAAAATTCTCTAGAGAATTTTCCCTACTACGGTTGTATGGACATATACTGGCGAATTATCGCAGTGAAAAGAGTGCAAAGTATAGCACTCAGCATAACTAAAAAAATATCAAAATGTCTTATTAGAAGCCCAATGTTTTGGTCACAATGACCTTTCTCAAGGGTAACAAAGAGAATATTCGTTGGGCTACATTCTCATATAGAACTTACTTTTCACTTCTTAATTATGTTCATCTCAATCTAAAAAAATAGAAAACCAGTTTCTTTTTGTAATGGCAATTCTTAAGTATGGAGCAATGTTTTTTTTTCCTCTTTGCTTTTCTGTTAGAAAAATATCTTCCTATTAAACTGTTCCCAGTGGTGCAGGGTAGCAGGAGTGGGTTGAAAGCGAGCTACATTAAAAGCTGCAAATTTCTCAGTAAGTAAAATAGCAATAATTACAGTTCTGAACTTGCAGTTTTCCAAGTCAGCAAAATACTGTATAGAATACGTATGAAGAGGTCACTGAAATAGTACTATGTTCTGTAGCTTAAAGAGATACCGACATCCAGTAAACTTTTTTTTTTTACTGTCGTATTTTTATTGCTATTAGCTTTTATTTCTGGAAAAAATGTTTTTTGCACTTACATAATGGTCCAAATTACAGGTTTCCCTCTTTGGCAAAATAAATGCGGTAAAGATGGAGCTCCTCCCCAAATTATTATATCTTTTTAGAGTTTTACCAATAAAGATCCGATGTGATCTTTAACTACAATACAGAGGAAACTTTATATGGGGCCACAAAAGGGGTCCACTATTGCAAAAGACGCTTTCAACTGTGAGAAGTAAAGGTAGTTTAAGGGGCCCATTTACTTAGCTCGAGTGAAGGAATAGAAGAAAAAATACATCGAATTTCGAATGGTCGAATAAGGCTACTTCGACCATCAAATTGGCTACTTTGACCTTCAACTACTACTACTATTACTTTGAATCGAACGATTCAAACTAAAAATCATTCGACTATTCGACCATTCGATAGTCGAAGTACTGTCTCTTTAAAAAATACTTTGACCCCCTAGTTCGCCACCTAAAACCTACTGAGGCCAATGTTAGCCTATGGGGACCTTCCTAACAATTTTCTGATCAAAGGAATATCCTTCGATCGATGGATTAAAATCCTTCGAATCGTTAAATCGTTAAAGCGCTAAATCCTTTGACTTCGATATTCGTAGTCAAAGGATTTAAATTCGGCAGTCGAATATCGAGGGTTAATTAACCCTCGATATTCGACCCTATGTAAATCTGCCCCTAAATGTACCTAATATATTATATTATTATCAAGCAGCCCAAATTATGCCCATAGTTAATTTTTACTGTCCAAACCCCCCATTGTGGGTTCAGATTGAAACATAAAATATCAAACCGTTAACTCCTGCCTTTCCAAACAGGAACGTTCAGTGACAACTTGTAAGGATCAGCCCGGGACTCAAACCTTTATTTCCCAGATTCTGGACAGTGTGTGTTCTTTTGAGCCACTGGGGGCTCTTTGAGGCTGATCCTTAGCCTTGTGTGTTTTGTGTTTCATGTACCTGTCAGTTTCTAGTGTGTTCCTCCCCATTCTCCACCCACCTCGTTTACCCTCATGTGTTTCCCATTCCCAATTACCGTCCCTTTATTAACCCCGCCCTGAGCTTTGCTCAGGGCTGAGTCATTAATTGTAATTGTATCCTGTATCTTGTTCCTGTGATTCCTTACATGCATTCCAAGCTCCTGTATTCCTAGCTCCTGTGTTACTTTGTTCCAGTATTGTTTCCTTATCCTCACCTATCTGGTAAATACCTTATTTGAACTGTTCTGTATCTTTTGCAAACTCCAAGTAAACCTGCTTTATTTCACCATGCCTGCCTCCCCTATCATCTATGGGTACACCCCAGGGCTTCAGCCATATCCTCTCCCCATGGAATGGCTATCCACTATCACAGCGGTTCCACGCTGTAACCCTTACACAACTACCCCAATAGCAAAAATGGCACTAGCCATTTGGGATCAAATTAGAAAAATATTAGGCTCTTCCCATTAATCTGTGGAAATCCCACATTTATTCCAGTACTATAAGAATGGGATTTCCAATGGTGGCAGGATCATAATATGAGATATGTGAACCATTTCTTTTTAGACTTTTGTTAGACTTCAGGGTATTAAGAAATGGGACTCAATTACTAAACAGCATAACCACCCAAAAAATGAATATTTTCGGTATATGCAAATACATCATTACTTTAAGGGGGTGACAAAAGCCCTAAATAAAATGGAAACATTAACTCCTTGGGAATCTATATGCCTTAAGTTTCCATGTAGCACTGAAGTGATATCGTTGCTTTATAAGGAAACAGTAAACACATCAAATTATTTCCCCCCAACCTATACTAGGCAATAGGAAAAAGAATGAACGTAACAATAGATGAAGCAACATGGCAACAGATATGGGAAAATACAGCTAAGAGCTCAATTAACATTTTAGTGCAGGAAACATTATATAAGGTTGTGAATGGAAGGTATATAGTTCCAGCTAAATTGAATAAATATTACCCAAATTGTAGCCCATTTTGTTTCAGAAATGGTGGTGATAGAGGTACAATGTCGCATATCTGGTGGCAATGTAGAGAAGCGTCAATATTTTGGTCAAGAATATTCACATTAATAGACACGGTTATAGGAATTAGAATAAGAAAGGAACCAATCCAGGTACTTCTTAATAAATCTGTTCCGGTACCAAACAAGAATCAATGTAAGTTGATCCAATTTATCTTTATAGCAGCAAAACAGACTATAGCTACCTCCTGAAAAAAAGTACACTCCCTTTGTTTCGTATTAAGATGAACTGGATAATGGTAAATGAGAGATTGTTAAGTATCACTTCAGATAAATACAACGTTTATACTAAAGTTTGGTCCCCCTGGATAATGTATACCAGTAATAGATGGTAATAGGTTTAACTTGCTGAGAGCTGTTAACAGGTCAACAAAAATAGTTGTAAGGCAAAGTTTCCTTCAAGGTAAAATTATAGAGAGGGTGAAAATCCCTAGTCAAATTTACAATGGAACCCTTAATAATTTGAATGTTTGATTACAGAGAGAATAAATAATAAAGATAAAAGAAATAACAGAGATGGACACAAAATGTGTACTTAAAAATGTTGAATGGTCGGAACTGTTTCATTCGTTCTTAATTTTATTTTATTGAAATTACAAGTTTTATATATTGACAAAAATGTGACCACACAGTTATGTACAGTATAATGGCCTATAACGTAAGAGCTCCCCTCTGAAGGAGAGCATTTGAATGCTGAAAGAAAAAGTCAAAATAAATTAATTTTTTTTTAAAACATGTTTTTATTTATATCACATAATAAAACTTGTTGTCATTATGCAGTTTCGTATAGAATAAGAATAATGAATACAGATTCTTCGACAGTTTTCCAACAACAGTTTTTCAACAATATATAATAATATTCTAAAGTTTCCAGCTCAAAATTAAGTATATGACCCTACGTAGGGTTTAATGGGTATAAAGTCAATAGTCTAATTATTTGATGACCAAATTAACATGTTTAATGCAAATACTGTATGGATGATGAAATGAAAAAAAAAAGTTTTGATCCAGAATGCCCGGGATCTGGGGTTTCCCGGATAACGGATCTTTTCATAATTTGGATCTTAGAACTACAAAAAAAAATCATGTAAACATAAATGAAACCCAATAGGCTGGTTTGCTTCCAATAAGGATTAATTATATCTTAGTTTGGATCAAGTACAAGCTACTGTTTTGTTGTTACAGAGAAAAAGGAAATCATTTTAAAAAAATGGATTATTTGATTATAATGGAGTCTAAGAGAGACAGTTTTTCCGTAATTCAGAGCTTTCTGGATAGTGGGTTTCCAGATAATGGATCCCATACCTGTATTAGAAGTTGAAAGCCGGATCCAAGGGGCAGCCATGATAGCCCTTGTTTGCATGTACACACCTACCTAAAAAAAATTAATTAATCTAATCCAATAGGATCCTCCCAGTTTCTGACATCAGCTAGCTCAGCTTTTGATAGACAGTTTGTGAAGCTACAGTCGGGTTGCCAGACTCAGGATCTTCAATAGGATTTACTCTGAAATAGAATCTGAGGAAAAAACAGTCAACATGGTAGATTTGGATGTAGATTCATATGTTGAGAAGTTATGAAGTTACTTATTTGGTGTCAGTATCACTTTAAGCAGATAAGTTGATATGCTGAATAATGACTTCTAAAACAAATTCAGAGATGCTATAGGTTTATAGATCTACATATAATTTTGACATATCTCTTTTTTAAAATGTTTTCTCTGCTTCTGTTCTATTTCAAATTGAGCATTTTTTTTCCTGTGAGTCCAAAACTGCTGTAATATTCAAGGTGTAGTCTTCCTAACGCTGCTCCATCTTTACTCAACTCCTACACTGAACATAAAGTTTTTCTTATTAAGGGGATTATTTATTAAAGTCCGAATGTTAAAAACTCAAAACAAATGCAGTTTTTTACTATTAAATCTGAATTTTTAGTGGAAAAAAAGTCAAATTTTTTGATATTTATTATACTCAAGGCTAAAAAAAATGTCAGAATCCAAAAATCCACCATCTCAGACCTGCCGAAGTTGTATACAAGTCAATGGGAGAGGTCCATATCCTACTTGGAAGTTTCTGTGGCCTGCACTGGAATTAGGCTGAAATTGCAACTTTTTCAGGCAAAAATCTTTTCATTTTGGACTTTTCGTGAAAAAGCCCCAAAAAATCAAGCTAATTGGGAATAAATCTGAAAAACTATTGATTTTATTGCCTTTTTCCCCTATCCAATTAAATTGTGCTTTTTTATATCAAATAAGGTCAAATTGTGGATTCTAGTGTTGTCGAACTTTTTTATTTTAAAAAATCAGATAAATTAGTTTTTTTGAGAAATAACCCCCTACGACTATTACAGAAACTTTACATTAGCTAATATTAGCTGGCACATAATTACGAACCACTAGATCTATATAGATGAGTTGCTTACCTTCTTTATCAGTAATATGCAATAAAGAAAACAGAACTTATTACCGTAGTGATGTTACTGTATGAGAAATACTTAGTTGCCTTGGAGATATTTTTGGACGTAAGCAACATTAAATTGAAGTGTGGCAATAATTTTAATAGGTGCTCTGTTTAGGAGTATGTCTTATGAAAAATAAATAAGGAATAAACTACCAGAATAGGAACTAAATGTTTTCCAAAAACCCACTGCATTATTATTACATATTAAAACGGTAAACTAAAGTCTGATTTTGTTGGCCTTTCTTTTTTACATATACTGTATAATGTGAGTGTTAAATGTAGCTATATAAGGAGGTAGAAAATGCTCCCATACATTTGCCTAACCTGCACAGTGCCGAACAAACGGCCTGTGGGATGACTACCATACAGGAAGCACTACAGAGTATGGCTGCCTTTCTGTTGCTTTTTTTTCGAGCTGCAGTTACTCTTCTCTTCATAAACTATTTTATTGGTTTGCATATGGCTACTTTAAGGTTAACAACAGATTAAGAATGGCTATTGCTGCCATCTAAAGATATGATTTGGAATATTTACCTTGGTGTTCCTCAAAGCATGCTTCAGACTGGTTGGCTGAGCTGAAATTCTGGTTTTTAAACCGGAAAGGGGAGCAGCATCAGGTTAGGCGCAGGACATAGTCACCCCAGGCCAAATGCATTATGGTAGCAGCCTTCACTGGTACCGGAATGTCTGTAGCTGTGCAATCCTGAAAGGTTAGGAAGCACAAAGAAATGAAGTACGGTTTTCAGTCATTTGTAAGGGAACCGCTGAGTACTGGTTTTGCCAATGAGAAGGTAAACATCAGACCAAGTGTTTTAACCACTGCATTCATCAGGGGGAAACCAGCTGCTTAATGTGTTAAAAAAGCAAATCTGAAGTGCATGTAGCAATGACAGGCATACTTTAACTCAAAGACTGTTTTTTGATAATTTCTGAGCAGAAGTCATCTACAATACAGGTTCATAATCATTTATTAATATGGAAAGCCATAGACATAGTCTTGGGTATTTCATAGAAAGGGACAAAGTTAATGTTATAGCCATGTTTTTGTGTATTTTTTTTTTTTTTTATTAGTTTTTTATTTTCAAATATGCAGTCGACATCACATATATATATGCCCACCGGGTGCAACCCGGGTGCGGGTATTATCAATGTAGACAGAATCATAACGTACATAAAATATGCATAAACTGGTGTCAATCGTATTTGTCAACCGAAAGAGAAGAATTAGGGGGGAGGAAAGAAAAGAGAAAAGAGTTGAAATGCATGAGTATGTAATATTTGCTTTATCAATTAGGAGAGGACAGTATTACTGGTAAACCATGTATGGTTAACAAACATTCAGGGTAACAGGTTCAGTTATTGCAGAAGGCCTTGGGAGATGTGACGGTAGGAGAGCCAGAGAGACCAGGTTCTGTTGAATGTTTTAGCCTGTCCGGTTTCAATGCTAGTGAGTCTTTCTAGTATCAAAACATTATCCAGTCTTGTTTTGACCTCTTGTATGTTAAGAGTATTGGTCTTCCAAGCTTTCGCTATTGTTTGTTTGGCTGCCGAGAAAATATGTGTAATCATTCGTCTGTAGTATTTATTGCCGCCTGCAACATGCTTGTTCAGTAAGGCTTCTGCAGGGTCTTTTTTAAGGGATAGGCCGGTAACACTGTTGATTAGTGTATATACTCTGATCCAGAAACGGGCTGCCACCGGGCAGTCCCACCATGTATGTAAGAAAGAGCCGTTTTGATTGCATGCTCTGAAGCAGAGCTTGGAGGAAGAGGGATACCAGCGGGATATTTTCTCCGGGACTAAGTACCAGCGGTGCAGCACCTTCTGGGAAGTCTCTTGGGTGAGAACATTGATTGAACATTTAATAGCGTTTCTGAACAGATCCGACCAGGTATCCTCATCATAGCATTGACGTAAGTCTGTCTCCCAATGTTGAACATATGACAGTGTTTTAATCGGGGAGATATGAATCATGTTGTCGTATAGGTAAGATATGGCTCCCTTAGTTGAGACAAGGTGCAGACAGAGCCTTTCGAAGGCCGTCAGGGGAGAGAAGGCATTTCCCTCTATTTTAGAATTGATAAAGTGCTCAACTTGCTGGTACCGGAACCATACACCCCGAGGTGTATTTTTTAACCTTGCTGTGCCCAGATGGGTCTAGGCAATAATGATAAGCCAAACTGGCCTGTTTCATTTTGTGAAGCTCCTTTCTACTATAGCTGTTTTTATTTTAAAAAAAGGCTCCGGTGTAGCCAAATTCTTTCAAACATGGCTCCTGGACTTCTTCTTAGATAGACACTGCAATCCAATGAGATAATGTGGAAGGCAAGGGGCAAATAATAAAGACAGGATTTTTCCCCAGTGCACAAGACTGTGTTTTTGTCTCAGTGAAACTAGAAACATGTCAAAATTATAGCACAGATTCAAAAAAAATTTCACCATAAAACTGTACTAGGCAAAAAAGTTTGCTCATCCCAAGATAGCCAAATTACCAATATAAACTGACAGAATAAATACACAAGACAACCAATGATTTCCTTATGCTTCCTCAATGAATTACTTTGTTGGTAAGTTGGTAAGACTCCAAAAAAAGGAGACCTTAGTTCTTTAACCACTACCTTTGTTTAGCAAACATGTATAGCCTCTCCTGTGTATACCTGACTTCCTACTCTTGTTCATGTAAAGGAATTAAACACATTTCGTATTATAACAATCACCAAGCAGAAACTGCAAGGTAGCTCTACTATACATGATAATAGCGCAATGACTGGTGTCGTTCTGTTATGATTCTCAGTGGAGAATTATTTTGTATATCTAATAAAGCTTGGGTTTTGCAGAGCCAGGGAGAAAAAAAGTGAGAGTTTTAGGAAACATTCAGGTCCCCTTTAAAAAGATAATAAAATAGAACTGGACCACATCCATGTACAGCAGTAGTGCTCTGTTTGACACATTTATATTGCACAGTCCACTTACTTATGTGCAGATGTTCTAATATGCTGCAAGCTCAGCAGGCCTTCTTTTGATGTGTGGAGGAGTGCAAAGTACAGCAATGGCATTGAGAGAATACCGCAAACACGGCCTCAACAGAAAAGGAAGGAAATTGGTTTTCTTCCAATCTTATTGACTTCTTTATGAAACTAGACACTCAAAACAGTTATTTTTTTATTACATCAGTACTAATCTAACAGCTGTCATTCAAAATCATTCATATACAGGTTGTTAGAACCAATAGTGGACTTTAGCTCTTGATGGCAATGACAAATACCAAATGTCAGTGCTTTCTAAGTATGTGTTAATGATAATAAATGAAGGTATTATTCTAGGAAAAAGATTGGTATGTAGAAACAAATATTGCAGACTGCAAAAAACAGGCTTAAATATCTTAAACAGGTTGTCTTTGTTTCTGGTTTAGCTATGTACCACTGGAAAACGGACTCCCTGCCAGACTGACTTGCTTGGGTTTATATAGTAACATTGTTCTTCTCATGTGTTTATAATTTATTTGGACCAAATGCTTTTTTGAACAATGTAAGAGAAGCACTGGGAAACAGGTTGATGCAGTGTACGTTTCCCCTAGATTCCTGTCATATGTGTGGTAACCTCAGCAAATGTCAGTTTTGCAATGGGGAAAAATAAAATGTTTTATTTTACTTTTGTTCAGCTTAAGTAAAAGCTGGCTTACAAAGTCCTGGAGTCAATGCACAAAGGTGGGTGAATCCTCCAGTCCAGTAGGCCGCTCCAGGTAATTTGGGTTCCCAGACAGGTAGCTGCATGGTGATTAGGCTGCAGCTGCACAGGGGTTGGCTCCCTACGAAAAGGAGCTGGGTTTTTCAGAGAGAGAGAGAACCTTTGGGAAAGTAGGGGCTGCTGTTCCGTGTGCTACCTGCCTTGTAAGTGTGGAAAACCGTATTTTGTGCATGTTACTTGTCCTGGAAAGTACCTGTGTATTAGTTATAGCCAGAAAGGCTTAGGTTTTTTGGTTTCAGTATTTTGTCTCACTGAAAAACTTCCATTAAATTGGCCAAAGACCAGTTGTGCTGAACTAAACTGTCTGTGCCTCTTTTTTTGGAGTGTCTGGAAAGGTACACAAAGGTCTATTCCCCAGTGAGTCTATAACAAACAAGGGAAAGTTGTGCTCACCACTAATTTTTAAAACCATTAGGCGGGGGTGCAATGAGACTGTGACCACAAAATACATATAGTCAAATACAAAAGTCCTCTGCACTCAACCCATTATCAATATATTTAAGACAGAGACATTTTGTGCATACTGCTACTGAAAAATGCCTTACCCTTTAAACAAAACAGGGATTGTTTGTCCATATATTACAATATATTTAAGCTGGCCAACTACGTCAAAGTCATCCCGTATCTGGCCAGTCCTTCGCTCAATTTTCATCTGATTCATTACGTATTGGACCGTGAGACCACGGTCCAAATACCTGTAATCGCTACAACAACTAAAACGTTTTATTATAAAGTTGCTTTAAAATGTTATAAAACAATAAAAGAAATACTAAATAAAGCAAAGAATGGCCATATGCTTTTAAACTTTGAGTACTTTACCATTTGCACCATTCTAATAAATGAGTCCTTTTATTACCTGCAGATTTACATTCAATTACTGGTCCCTCAAGGGCTGATAAAGACTATAGGCACATGGGCTGTTGTCAGCCTGCATATTTTTGCAGGCTGAGAGAAGCAGATCTTCTCAGTGTCCGTTGATTTAAATTTGATCAGCCTGTGTGTGGTCACACATAGTGGAGCTTAAGCTGAGGTCAGTGTGTGAGTGCACAAAGGCTGATCAAATTCAAATCAGTGGAGTACGGACACTGAGCAGATCTGCTTCTCTCAGCCTGCAAAAATACACATGCTGACAACAGCCACTAACAACAGCCTGTGTGCCCATAGCATAAAGTTGCTGAATTGGCTGCTTCAGTTCATCTGCACATGTATGGCCTCTTTTGGCTGCCACCGCTATACTTAATTCGCTGAAAATAGGCAATATAACAGGTTGGAGGACTGCATTGTCACCATGATGTGATCCTCTCCTTACAGGCCTGCACTGGTATCTGTTATGATGTGATCATTAGCCCAGGGGCCATACTATCATCAGCCGAATTTAGCCATGCACGTGGGTTGCTAAAGTGGGCGATGAACTTGCGAAACGAGCAGAGTGTACCGCCAGCTTTAATAGTGTCTTATTCACGAATGCATTACCTCCACTGCCTGCCCTGCTATATTAAATTGTGACACTTGGCAATCTAGTTGCCAGTGCAGCCCTAGCTTTAAATAAAGGTATATATAACTATTTACTATTTATATACATTTTAAAATTTGTTTAAACACAGTACATCTTAATCCATTTTGTTTCATACAGTTCAGTTTTAAAAATAAACCATTGCCTGATATTTTGTTTGTATGACAGAAACAACAATCATTGTTTGTGTAGATGTTCTTCTATCCACCTGTCCTTTTCAGATCTGCTGTATATACAAAAAACAGCATTTAATGTTGTATTTAGTTAAGTGGTCTAAGTTAGGTCCACTTTTCACTCTGCTGACCACCTTGAACAAAAAAAATATATGGAAAAGTCCAAAAATTTGGAATAAATTTAGGACAAACAGGCATGAGGTAATGTCTGAGACCCATGAAAAAAATATTTATCTGCTAGACAGATCGGTGCTGAATTGAATGTCAGCCAAACATGGGTGGAGATGGAGACTGCAGGGTTCTGCTTGTTCTGTTCAGCAGTGAAAATAATTTTATGAATACATGTAAAAGTTATTTTGTACAGCCTCTTATAAACAACAAAAGTTACAGTGCCTGAAAATACTTTTTGGAAAGTTGGGAAAAATAGCAGGTTGATATCAGTGTAAATAGAGAGAGTGTGTGTGTGTGTGTATATATATATATATATATATATATATATATATATAGATATATATATATATATATATATATATATATATATATATATATATATATATATATATAAAGTGCTGTTGAACGAAGGATTCAAGTGTGATATCATTTGTGTTACAGTGGGGGTCATTTATAAACAGTGGGAAAATGTGCATCTGGGCAACAACCAATAAGATTTCTTTCAGTGCTTAACCTGCAGCTGGCTGTAAAAAGCTAATCACTGATAGGTTGTTGTGGGTTTCTGCCCAGGTGCAAATTTGCCCACTGTTTATAAATTAGCCCCACTGTTTTATACAGAACAGTAATAAAGACTCATTATAAGAACTAAATAAATGTAGTGGCTTTAATTACCAGTAGGTCTTTCCAGCTGATGCAAGGCCACCCATTCTGATTAGAAGAAAGGAGGTTCCAATTAAATATTCGGAAGGGTTTCTTTTACATTGAGAGTTGTGAAGATGTGGAATTCTCTCCCTGAATCAGTTGTACAGGCTCATACAAGATTGGATGGCTGTTTACTAAGGCCTGGATTTGTGGAGAGGCCACCAAGGCCGGGTCTAGGGCGGCAGGATTTTAGGGGGCGGCATGTTGCCCAACCAAACCCACATTGGTTTAGAAACACTGGGGATGAGCAGGAGATACAATAGATTTTTAAATCTCCCATGCACCAATCCCCATTGCTCCAGTCCCAATTAATCCCAATGATGAAAATTTGAGCGAATAAAAGGGAGGGATGGGGCGACAAACGACAGCAGGCCTAAGGGTGCCCGCTGTAAATCCGGCCCTGTTTTTACCAAGTTAATCCAGGGACTGATCTTCATTTTGGAGTCAAGAAGGATTTTTCTGAGGCAAATTGAAGAGGTTTCAAATGGGTTGTTTTTGCCTTCTGAATCAACTATGGTGAGATGTGGGGAAGTGCTGATACAACAATATTTTTATGTATACAGTACATAATCTTGTTATAAGATAATGTATGGCGGAGGAACTGTTTAGAGACTGTACACAGTGACTGGAGTAAAGGGATTGAGTTGCATCCTTTCACATCTTGCCCAATATGCAGAGTTACAGTAGTTCATACTGACATTTTTCTCAGCATAGTTATGCGTTAAAGCCTGTTAAACCCTGTTTTTGTCAAAAAAAATAGGCAAATACTTGTTTGGCATAAATCAAAAGCAACTATATTAAGGCTCCATAAGGAGTTTTTAAATGTGTTCAACTGAACCAACAACTTACCCTGATGAAGAATCAGCGGCAAGGCTTGAGGACTGTAATCTGTAAAAAAAATCCTTAGCTAACCTGACATAGTTAGTTACATAGTTACATTGGGTTGAAAAAAGACAAAGTCCATCAAATTCAACCCCTCCAAATAAAAAACCCAGCATCCATACACACCCCCTCCATACTTTTTACACATAAATTCTATATACCCATATCTATACTAACTATAGAGTTTAGTATCACAATAGCCTTTGATATTATGTCTGTCCAAAAAATCATCCAAGTCACTCTTAAAAGCATTAACTGAATCAGCCATCACAAAATCATGCAGCAATGCATTTTACAACCCTTACTGTCCTGACTGTGAAGAACCACTTGCATTGCTTCAAATGAAAGTTCTTTTCTTCTAGTCTAAAGGGGTGGCCTCTGGTACGGTGATCCTCTTTATGGGTAAAAAGTGCCCCTGCTATTTGTCTATAATATCCTCTAATGTACTTGTAAAATGTAACCATGTACCCTCGCAAACAGCTTTTTTCCAGAGAAAACAACCCCAACCTTGACAGACTAACTTCATAATTTAAGTCTTCCATCCCTCCAACCAGTTTAGCACGTCTCTGCACTCTCTCCAGCTCATTTATATCCCTCTTAAGAACTGGAGTCCAAAACTGCACTGCATACTCCAGATGAGGCCTCACCTGGGACCTATAAAGAGGCATAATTATGTTTTAATGCCCTTTTTTATACAAGACAGAACTTTATTTGCTTTAGTAGCCACAGAATGACACTGCCCAGAATTAGACAACGTGTTATCTACAAAAAACCCTAGATCCTTCTCATTTAAGGAAACTCCCAATGCACTGCCATTTAGTGTATAACTTGCATTTATATTATTTTTGCCAAAGTGCATAACCTTGCATTTATCAACATTGAACCTCATTTTCCAGTTTGCTGCCCAGTTTTCCAGTTTAGACAAATCACTCTGCAAAGTGGCAGCATCCTGCATGGAACCTATAGTTCTGCACAATTTAGTATCATCAGCAAAAATAGAAACAGTACTTTCAATGCCCATCTCGAGGTCATTAATCAAGTTGAAAAGAAAGGGACCTAGTACAGAGCCCTGCGGTACTCCACTAACAACACTGGTCCAATTAGAAAATGTTCCATTTACCACCACTCTTTGTAGTCTATCTTTTAGCCAGTTCTCTATCCAGGTACAAATACTATGTTCCAGGCCAACATTCCTTAATTTAACCAGTAACTATGTGGCACTGTATCAAATGCTTTAGCAAAGTCTAAGTAAATCACATCCACTGCCATCCCAGAATCTAAGTCCCTGCTTACCTTCTCATAAAAAGAAATTAAGTTAGTCTGGCAAGATCTATTACGCATAAAACCATGCTGGCACACACTCATAGTATTATGATTTGCTATGAAGTCCAGTATCTTATCCTTTATTAAACCTTCAAAAAGCTTGCCACTGACGTTAGACTATCTGGTCTATAGTTTTGAGGCTGAGAACCGGATCTTTTTTTGAATAGCGGCACCACATTAGCATTTTGCCAGTCTCTCTGCACTATGCCAGACCTCAATGAATCCTGAAAAATTAAGAGGTTTGGCAATCACAGAGCTAAGCTCGCTAAGTACCCTGGGATGAATACCATCTGGCCCCGGACCTTTGTTAATATTAACATGTTCTAGTCTCTTTTGAATTTCCTCATGTGTGAACCATGCATCATTCGTTGTATTACTAGAATTGGAACTATTAAGAAGGAAACCTTCATTAACTGGTTCCTCATTTGAAGAAAGGACTTAATCTATTTTTCCAAATTTAAATTATGTAGAAGCACCAGTGTTACTTCTTGTGTTGCTCTTCAGGTCTATTTAAAAAGGGAAGCAACAGAACAGTAGTTATATACAGTATGAGAAGTAATGGAAGCCTTCATTGATTGCTGAGAAGAAGGAGCTACAAAGGTAAGAGAATCTGTGATGTAAGCTTAAGTCTAAGATATGTCTTGCAAAAGGCAGAAACAGAGAGACATGGACTATATTCTGTAATGAAAAAGTAAAGTAAGGCCTCCTGCCCATGCTGGCTCTTCCTCTTATATATAGGGGCCAAATGCATGGTTTGCTCAATGGCTAGTGCTCTTAAATGCTGTGTCTGTTACTCAAATTGCAAAATGGAAAATTGTAGACATCCTAAACATTTTGAATTAATAAAGCATGGGTGCAATGAGGGTCTGATCCCATATTTCATATAGACAGAAATAGATCCTCTGCACTCACAATGCGCCATTTAGTGCTTTTATATGTTTTTTAATGTGATGAATTTAGTGCAGCAGAACTCAGACTCATATATCATTTCATCCATCATTTGGTGGGATAATTTTTCTTTTATTTAGATCTTCTTTTCATAAATCGAAATATGCATTTACATCTTGCTGTCTAAAGAAAATCCATTTTATCCTCAGTCTTATGAATGTGCAGCAGCTGGAGCAGAAATTCCATTCACAGTAATATTTTTGTGCTGCAGCAATCTAATGTCTACAAATACAAAATTATGGAATATAATAACAAATATTAAATAAACAGTGGAAAGAAATCTGCATGTGAAAGTTTATATTTGCAGATGAGAATGTGTTGAACTGATGAACACAGGTGTTCTAGATTATCCAAGCTTTTTGGATAACATATAACACATAAAATAAACAAATATCAAGTGCAAATGAAGTTGTTATTGAATTAAAAAATGATAAAAATACAATTCTATCAAAGTGACCATTGAAAGATTGTGTGTATCTCTATATTTCTCAGAGTAAAAGCATCATTGTGAGTTCAACTAAAATAGGTGGTATACAATAATTACTATTATCATTATTGTTGCGTTAGCTGGCTTGTTAGCAATCTGTTGAGATAGTGACTCCTGGGGGCTCCACTGTGGTCTGTTATTCCTAGTTATTCAATCACATTATGTAATGCAGTACTATCCAACTGGGGGCCTACGGGCCACATCCGGTCTGCGACCCCCCTTGTGTGGCCCCCACATGAAAGTCTGCCTGCTATGACTGCTTACCATGTCTAAACTTTAAAAGTTATTACTGCAGAGATTAACTGGCCTGCATTGTTTACAACTCAAATTGAGACAGTAATCCCCCTGTATTTTTCACACCTGTAACCCCCCTGCATTGTTCACACCCTAAAACCCTGTACTGTTCACACCTCAGACCCAGACTGATAGTGCCCACCTGTTTACACCTCATACAAACTGCTGGATGGGCACCAACATTGTGTCACAGTATGTAGCACAGTATGAACTGTTCATTTTAGAGTGGTCCTGATAGCCTTTACTCTCCTGCTTGTGTGCCATATTCTGCCTTCCCTATGCTCTCTATGTGTTCCATTCTCTGCCTACCTGTGTGTGTACACTGACTGCCGAGTGCTCCTTGTGTGTGCCATACTTTGCCTTCCCTATGCTCCCTGTGTGTTCTATAACCTGCCTTCCCTATGCTCCATTTGTAGTTTAAGAAGGGGGGATGGTCAACACTGGCTTCCATTATGGGCCCTCCACCACGTAGGCCAGAAAAATTCCGGTCCTCCATAACACAGAAGTTGGACAGCACTGATGTAATGCATTAAGCACATACAATCATGTGCTGTTAAGCATTTTAAGAAAACTGAATTAGTAATACTTAAACATTATAAACATTTGTTGGGTCTCATATAAAGGGGATATAATGTGTCTAACTATAAAACTACTGCCTCTTCTCTGACAATACATGTGTTTTATGTATTCATTTACTGTAACTTACACAGGAAATACAAAGTCACAATGCCATGTATTTACATAAATGATATATATTCCTCTTTAAACATGTTACAAGATTATTCAGAGGTTTCCTTAACATCCTCATATATCACATGACACCAATTATTTGGTATATTTTGCAGATTTCTCCCTTCACGTCAGCTAAAAGGCTCATAAAAAACAAGAGTAATCACTGTATTGCTCCTCTTGCTCACACAGTGACGTATAAAATCATTTAAAAGCATGTATTGTATATCATGGGAGAATATGTATGAGAGAGAAGTATAACCTGGTTCCACTTTTTTGTTGGATCACATGTGGTAGTGCAGGTGAAACACACCAGGTCCATTCAAATAATATACACCTATATACAACTTTTTCCACCATGAACTAAAGAAATAGTTTAGCTCTGCGGAAAATGCAATAACTCCATATTTCCTTTGTTTTCTGTATCCTACAACAGTGATCGAGTATTGTTCGGCTATCCTTTTTTCTTCTATATAATTAGTTGAGTTAATTATAATAAAGATAATGAGCTTTGTATAACCAAACGCCTGATTTCACCACTTTTTGGTATGATTTTTTTCTATGCACTCATGAAAAAGAACCAGGAAGTTCAAGAACCAGGAAGTTAGAAACCAGGAAGTAAGAAACACGAGGGGTTAGGAAAACTATACCCCCCAAACAATGTAGGTCTCTATAAAAAGATATTGCATAAAACAGCTCATATGTAAAATCTGTCTTCATGTAAATAAACCATTTTCATAATAATATACTTTTCTAGTAGTATGTGCTATTGGGTAATCATAAATAGAAAATTGCCATTTTAAAAAATAAGGGCCGCCCCCTGGGATCATAGGATTCACTGTACTCACAACCATACCAGCAAACCATACATGTTAGGTCACATGAGCCAATTAACAGACAGAGTTGTGTCTTTTGCTTCCACACTTCTTTCTGTTACAGTTAGAGTTGTAGTATTTCTGGTCAGGTGATCTCTGAGACAGCACGGAGACCATCACGAAATGGTGGTTCAAGGCAAGAGATGTAAAAGGGCAATATTTACTTAAATATATATTCCAGTTTGGCAAGATTCTTTAATATGCCACTTAATATGATATGAACTATCTGTTGCTTAAGTGTTCATTTTGGGGGTATAGTTTTCCTTTAACCGAAGGCAGTGTGCAAAGCGCAAAAAGCCTGCAAGCAGCCATTTTTTTTAAACTTTCCACACTGCCTTCTGGTGTTGCTGAATTACATTTGGCTACCCTCCACAATTACAATGCTGCCTTCATTGATATATTGATAGTGAGAGACACTTTAGGTAGGCAGTAAGAATGGGACTGGCCTACAACCCCTAAGACTTTGGTCTGTACCCCTTAGTGCTATTGAACTATTCCCCCTGTCTTTTTAAATGACCCCCTTTAGGGCAGTCTTAACTTCTCTGTTTGCCATGTTTAGTTCAACGAAAAATATAGTTTTCTTCTAAATGAAAACAATAGGCAAAAGTATGAATGAATGAATAACCCTTTTCATTCAACTAATGTTGAATAAGCATGTATACTTTAAAGGAGAAGGAAAGTTCTTATCACTGGGAGGCACCCCCACCCCCAGTGATTATATATCCTTACCTTATACCCCAGCCAGTTCTCCTGTTAGCAAAATACTGCACCAACCTGGGGTATTTCTGGAGTAATCTTCTTCTGCGTCTTCTTTTTTTGCTTGGAGCGTAGCAGGTTACTTCATTCTATAGGACATGTGCCTGCCCCAGGCAACAGAAGAAAGAAGAAGTGGAAGAAGAGAATTGCTCTGTGGTGCTTGCACATAAATAATTAGGACCCATGCAGTTTCCTACACTGGCCAAGGGTATCAGATAAGCTATTAAAAGCCCATTTGGCACCCCAGTGATTTTAACTTTCCTTCTCTTTTAAATTGGATATATTGTGAGGTTATCAAGAGTCAAATTTACTTTCAAAGTTGAAAGGTATTTACACCTTTGTAATCATTTCCAGTAAAATAAATGCATTAAAACGAATGCTGAAATGCGTAAAAAAGCATATATTATGCTTATCTCTGACATAAACAGTCACAATTACAATGGAATCAAGTGAATGCATCATGTTTCAAAAAGAACCTTTATGAAGAAGTAATTGTGTCTATAATTGGCTGCATTGTTTGCATCCGTAAATTATTGCTATTGTTATTCATTGCAGTGGTTTATAACAAGATAGGTACGATAAATAAACTATAACTATGCAGGGTAATGAGTGAAACACAAGTCACTAAGGCTTTGCTTACTAGAGCTTTGCTGGATTTTTCATTTAGATCTGAACAGCACTAAAATATCCCTTTAAATTGACTATGACCTTCAATGCCCTTTCTTTCATAACGGCTTCATCAGCAGCCACTTTATCCACACAATTTGCTAACAGCATTTACCTGGTAATCCATACCAGACTATATTGATTTAAATATTCTATTTTGACTTAAGTTATTTTTTCGGTCTACTTATAATCGCCTTATAAATTTGCATTACAGCTTATACACCATGAACAAGAGCATGGGTAGACGGATCAGAGTTCAGATGAGGCAGGAAAGATTATTGTCAAAAGGCAAGCAGCTAATGGTCACATCTGAAGGGAATCCAAAGGTTATCTTTGAGAAGACTCTGGAACAGACACCAACACCTAGTAGGAGACATCTCGTTTAGCATTTTATACATAGGCTTGGTGTATGTGAAAGAGAACAGTACGTTTTTGTGATTTTTGCCTGCATGGCTTGCAGGAATTCCACAAAAATATTGGAACTGTTCTCCAATTTATATATGAATATTAGGCAATCCTCTGGTCATAATGAACTGTGCTTTAGCCCAACGTTGAAATTGTTATAGAAAAGAAAAGTAGTGAATCAATAAGCATATAAAGAAAAATGGAGTCATGAAATAGGGTCAAGGTGCTTGTGATAAAAGATTGAATATTGCTTGTAAATATGTCCTAAACATGGACTACAAACGTTTTCCAAGAGGGGTTATGTCCCTTTTTTTGTTCCCCTTTATATTAAACTCCTTGTATGTGATAGGGATACAATGCCAACCATAACCTTTTCACTTTAAATATTTATAATGAATAGGCCATTAAAATTATAATGCAATTAAACTTTGTTTCTCTAAGCCAGTAAAACTCCTTCTATGTAACCCTGGTAACAATGTAATAAATATTCAGTGTCTTTGAGAACATAGTAACTGACCCTCTGAATCACCCTCAAAATGTTATCCTGCCTCTAATGATGAGTCAGACAAGCTTGTTAGCTAATGTGAGGTCCACCACTATTCTAGCTGCAGGACTCTTTTACATAATTATGCTAAAGCTTTAGACTGGTCCCAGCATGGAAGCACTTTACAGACGTGTTTGAAAACACATCGTTTATTTAGCATTATACTCAATTAAGGAAAAAGATTTTTTTTATTCTTGTATCTTCTCAATAACTTTTCAAACATTGCTCACTATTTTGCGTGTCAAGGGAAATTATAGAGCCCTCATTGCTAATTATTTTCAGTATTATTATAGTAATAATTACTATTGATATCACACGTTTAATATTATGTAGATATGAATAGCAGATATTTAAAAGATTATTTTCATTTGCAATTTTATACTGCCTCTCACCACAAATTAAAGTACTTTGTAGATCCTATCCATTAGGAAATTTACATTTATACAGCTCACTTCGCTACTAGCTGCTTGCAAGTTGGGTTCCCTTTTAGATGTGCATTTCCAGGCATTCCCCTCAGCCCATCCTATATCATAAAAATGTAGTAAACATGACCAGATCTGTTTATCGATTTATATGCATTATTGTTTTAAAAACATATGACTTTATTTTGTTAAATTAAAAAAAATAGGCAGTACATTTACAGGGCACTATAGTATGTGAACAGTCATGTTGATAAATGCAAGATTATGCACTTCTGTAGAAATAACATAAATGCTAGTTATACAGTGGATGGTTTGTTGGGACCTCCTTTAAGAAATCGAAACCATTCCAACATACAAAAGACCCCCTTAAATCATTACTGACAGGTTCCTGTAAAAATCATAGGAATGTGTGTCAATATCAAGTAGTTGCTGCCCCCGAAATAGTTCCCCTCAAAGCCGCGAACCTGCATTGACCCAACCCTCCGACACTGCTAAAAGATCTCCTGAGCTGTTTCAGTGATGCTGGGCTGGGGGCAGCGCGATCCTTCCATAGGCTAGTTACGAATGAAAACTGGACTTCAGCCTATGGAAGGATCGTTCTGCCCCCAGCCCAGCATCACGGAAGCAAGGCAGAAGATCCGTTAGTAGTGTGAGCGGGTCGGCTGCATACTGGTTCACGGGGCTGGGGGAGGCTTTGAGCAGGACTTTCAGGGGAACTATTCCGGGTGCAGCAACTACTTGATACTGACACTTTCCTATTATTTTTATAGGAACTTGTCAGTATCACTTTAATGTCCCTCTAATGCCCTCCCTGCACAGTCTATTCAGAGCCTCAGGAGCATGGCAGTGAAAGTGGATTCCACAGGCTCCATGTTGACAAAGACATAAAAAGCATCAGAAGGAACATACAATAAGATGGTGCCTGTGAACGATGATGCACTGCTCTACATTTTTATTTCAGGTTCACATCTTGTATAAAAAGAGAATAAACTCAAGGGATGAAACCATCATTTTGTCTCTGTATAGGTCCCTGGAAAGACCTCGCCTTCAGTATGTAGTGCAGTTTTGGGCTCCAGTCCTTAAGAAGTATATTGATGGACTGAGAGTGCAGAGACGTGCAAATAACTGGTAAAGGGCATGTAAGTATTAAACTATGAGGAGAAAAGATGCTTGCAAGGGGACTTGATTACACTTTACAAGCACATTAGAGGACATTATAGACTGATAGCAGGGGATCTTTTGTCCCATGTAATAGATCAGAGACCCAGAGGCCACCCCTTTCGACTAGAGAAACTGAACTTTCATTTGAAGCAACATAGGTGGTTCTTCACAGTGAGGGCAGTGAGGTTGTGGAATGCTCTGCCTGGTGATGTTGTTATGGCTGATTGTATTAAGAATGACCTTCAAAAGTGGCTTGTATGACTTATTGAACAATTATAATATCCAAGGCTATTGTGAACTGAAGATCTACAGTTAGCATAGTATAGGTACTGTATGTATACAGTATATATTTATATATGTGGCGTTGGTTTATACAGGTACAGGGACCTGCAGCAATTCTTCAATTAGCAAAGGGAGAGTGCAAAGTGCAAAAAATGGACAATCCTATTAAATGATCATGAAATTAGCAATGTAAACAAACAAAATTATGTAAATTGCGGAGAACATTCTGAACAGTTTTACATTCAGTTATATGGGTGGGTATGTTTAAACATCTAAATGTCCTTACAACACACAGTTTAGCACAGCTGCATTTAGATAACATGTCTTATATAGAAATTCATATAAGTTTTGATCTACCATTACATATCTTTTTGCTGCATTTACTGTATTTAACAAGTGTGTCTTACTGTCAGTGTCGGACTGGCCCACCAGGAAAACTCCCGATGGGCCCAGGTGTCCCTCATGCTGCTAAACTTTTGGCCTATTTCATGGCCATTTCCTATTTCTATGAAAACAAAGAGACATAATAGGAAGAATAATAGTAATGACAGTTGGCCCCTTGTCTAAGATTAATTGGTGGGCCCCTGGTCAAAAGTTTTTGGGTGGGCCCCTGGTGTCCCAGTCTGACACTGCTTACTGTTTTATTTCCCATAGTAGGAATATATAGACCAGGAGAGAGGTCCGCAACTAATGTTCCGCCATATTTGAATATGAATGTGGCATCACTGCTAATGAAATTATATTAAAGAGGCTCTAACTGGAGAAGAACATCCAATTTGTCTAGTCTGTCTCAGTTGTTTACTATATGTGGTAATACATCTTCTTTTGCCCTTGTATCTTGTCACTTTTTCATAATGGATCCGATACAGGCAATTGGATCATATAGACACACAGATGCGGCTCGATCCAACTGGATTTTTTAACCTGCCCGATCGAGATCTGCGTGATTTTCAGCCAGATATCGATCGGGAAAGCCCGTCGGATGGCCCCACACATGGATCAATAATGCTGACTCGGTCTGTCTGCAGTTTTTATTGGCCTGTGTCATTCTTACTAATTACTGTGGTTTACTGTGCTTGGGCAAACTTAGTCCCTTTTATTACATATAGGGGCTAGCTGGTAGAATGTTGTCAACTCATATCAGGAAGTTGGGGCAAAACTGTGTGATTCCTGTTCCAACACAAATTAATCTGCATGTGCAGGTGCTCCAAAATGGTTGAATTGGAGAGTGTTAATTGACACAATTCATTAAGGTGCTTGCGTCCAGACAGTGTCGGAACTACCGGGGGAGCAGGGGGTGCTCGCCACTGAAATGCGGGCCAAACAGAGGGGGGCAGGGGCCTGGCTGCGCGTAAAGCACCAGGGCCCGCCCCCCTCTAGTTACGTTACTGCGTCCAGACTTGGGAATTGGATGCAAATGCCCTTTTGAAATCACTCTTCAGAAGTGACAAAACCCCCATGTTAGAAGCAACTACCACCCCATTTCATCAAAACAGAAGCACAATTGGGTCTGTTTAAATCAAGTGCAATTGTGACGGATACCTTGGAGCATGGCTGCAATTATGTTAAAATTATAGTAATTTCCTCTGATGTTTCCAAACTTGGACTGGAGGATCTTCTCCTGAGTTTGACATAACCTCTGTGTTAATCTTAATCCTCATGGATAAAATATTGAACAATGATTTATAAAGTTTACCTGCACTTTTGCTATTGATGCTTTACAATTTTCTTCTCTGCAAACCAAAGTGCAGACAATTTACACACTGTGCTTTTTGTTTTTGTTTTTTTTTTAAAAAAAACTAAAAATTTTTTGAGACTTATTAAAGCCCGGTGCTGCAAAAAGGTTATGTTTAAGTCAATGGCAGCAGTATCTTATTTGGAAGTTTCTGTGGTCTGCGCTGGAATTAGCCAGAAAATCTGCCCATTTCGGCAAAAATCCCAAAAATTTGTCCTTTCCTTGAACAAGTCTGAAAAAATCATATGGTTTGGGTTTTCTCTCGATTTTATCAAGTTTTTTACCAGATCCAGTTAAATCGAGTTTTTATAATAATACGTTTGTGAAAGTTCTGATTCATCCAGGTCATGGTATATCTATAGAAATAAGTCAAATCAACTGGACTTGCTGTGTTTTTCTTGAAGACATTTCACCAGTCATCCAACTGGCTTTCTCAATTCAGAATAACTTGTATATAATAATAAGTAAGGTAAAATCGGGTATTGGCGTTTGGTTGTAGTTTTTTTAATTACATTTTTTTTTATAAATTTGGATTTTAGTAACTAACCCTAATCAATGTTGCATTACAAAACATTCAGATCAAGAAACCTAGGATGTCCTTGGCGTACTTAAAAACGTATATAAAAACTTACCTTTAAAGAAGAAGGAAAGGTATATTTAATTGGGGGTAACAAAAGTTAGGCACCCCCAAGTGATTATATACACTTACTTCATACCCCTGACTGGTGCTCCTATCAGGAAAAAAACTGCACCACTCGAGCCCCAGCGAGCACCACGACTTCCTTCTTCTTCAAATTTCCCGGGGCAGACGCATGCGTAGTAGAATGAAATATACGACTTCTTAGTTAAAAGTCGGCTTTTCGCTCTACTGTGCATGCACAAACCGTGTGAAGACAGAAGAAGCTGGAAGAGGATCACTACGTGGTGCTTGATGGAATAACTCCAGGCCAGTGCAGTTTTCTGCTGATAGGAGCATCGGCCAGGGTGTGAGGTAAGTAAATACAATCACCTAACATTTGTCACCCCCAAGGAAAGAGCGCCTTTCCTTTTCCATTACCAACAAATGTCAGTCTGACAATGGAAGGGCCAGCAAGTTATTGTTCTGTATCATAAGGGGTATAAATGATTGTAAAAAATGGTAATTCTTGCCCTTTACAAAGCACCAGTAAAGCCCCAACTTAAATATGTAGAGGTTTTTTTCTCCAGATGTCAAATGGTAGTGAAGAGCAACTAGATTGATAACGGGTATGGAAGGCTTTGGTCATTAAAAGAAAGCTGCCCAAATTGAGATTGTTTACATTGCAGAAGGTGACCTTAACAAGGGATTAGGATCACTCCGTTTAAATAAAGGACCTATACAATAAACGTTTTATTCACCAATTTGTATTTACTTTGTTTGTCACATACTTTGTTAGAAGCAAGGATTAGTATATATTTATAACGGGTATCTTTATAGCAAGTGAGAACATTCAGGATTACTAATATTAAAGGAGGATCATGTGGTATGAGTGTTTAACATAATAATATGGTTTACAAATAGTTTGCTACAGTTTAGTGTACTTTTTTTGTAATGATCCACATTTTTATAATCATTTAAAGGGGTGGTTCACCTTTAAGTTAACTTTTAGTATGTTATTGAATGGTTTCTAGGGTAATTTGGACCCTAGTAACCAGATTGCAGAAATTTCAAAAAATTTCTAAAAAGCTAAATAAGTAAAAAACCACATATAATAAAAAAATGGATACCAAATGCAAATTGTAAAATTCAAAGTTTGTTTTGGCTGAACCAGTTATAATATTTTTTAGGTATATTCCATATAATGATACGTGTACAGCAATAGTGGCAAAGCTAACTGACTGACTCTTTTCTATGATTCTTCTTCTATATAGGTTATGTAATCTCTAACTGTATGACTGCCTTTAGGCATATGCTGCCCTATCAAAATATTTGTATAATATAACAGATTCTGTATCATTATAATCCTCAGTCTTCAGCTTATCACAATAAATAGCGACAGTTTATCCAAAAGAACTTCTTACATGTCTGCTACTAAAGGGTTGTGCTTCTCTTTCTACAGTTAGCAATGTATTCAGCGCATGTACTTTAAGAGGATAAAGTCACTAAGCAAAATAAAACGTTTTGCCAAAAAAGCAATTTTAATTACTCATAAAAAAGATCACGACAGCAAAATAGAAACAATTGCTTTCTCTGTCAAAAAACAACATATTGCATAAGGGTTTGGTAGTTTATTTCCCTGTCACTGAAACAGATGGAACCCTAAACACTGCCTGAATAACTCCCTCTCGCAAGAGAACAGACGTGTGCGTTGTGTGGGAGGTTTAATCGATAACATGCATTTAACTGCCAGGCATATTTGGTGAAGATCTTCTGCCATGACTTCTGACTTGCATTAGCAAACCAGGTTTTGAAATAAAGATATACTTAGAACTGAATCATTCTAGGGGTATGCAGAAGAGGCACCTGCCTATTGTGCAACAATGTGTGGGGGGGGGTTGGGCAGGTGCCTGTTCAAGGGACTTCTGCCTACTCTTAGTCCGGATTTGCTTCCCTTCCTTGCCCCCCCCTCCTCTGTCACTCTCCCCTTCCTACTTCCCTCCCCTCTTTTGCTCACCTCCCCTGTCCTTCATTGCTCTCCCCCTCCATTATAGCGCATGCACACACATGGGGGGGCGGGGTTAGCCAACTGGGTTGCCTAGGGCGCCCTGTGTGGTCCTATCATGAAGGGAGATCAAACTGCAATCTTCTCTGAAAAGACTGGCATATGAATAGGAGAGGGTCTAAATATAAAGAGAGTAATAAAAAGTAGCAATAACAATAAATCTGTAGCCTTACAGAGCATTAATGTTTTAAATGGCCTCAGTGACCCCTATTTGAAAAAACGGGAAGGCAAATCATTCAAAAACTATCAAGAAGAAAAAATGAAGACCAATTGAAAAGTTTCTTAGAATTAGCCATTCTATAGCATACTAAAAGTTAACTTAAAGGTAAGCCAGCCCTTTAAGAGAATTAATGAGCAGAGGTTGAAATAAGAAATTGTAGGAAGACCCATGCTACTCACACATATTTAAAAAATGAACTGGAAAACTTTGAGATGATAGTATTCTATTAGACGACTAACATGCTATATTCCATATATCTGACTGAGATTGCAAAGGAAGAGATCTCTGCAACTCTCTCAACACTGCTGGTGGCGTTTGAAAAGGAAAACTAGTTACATTGGTTGTAAACACAAACATACAATTTAGTCTAATCAAATGTAATTCTAAGCAGCTTTCTAATATACATTACTTAGAAATGTTTGCAGATGTAATTGTTATTAAAAGCAACATCTACTCTTTCCTTCTTGCTCTGCTGGTTCTGACTCTTGAACCCCAGATGAAAACACCCCCCCAACCTCCAGCCATAACCAGTTCCTGCTGGAACTGGGTGTTCTGGTTACACCCCCACCCCAGCCAGTCTTGTATTATCCGTATGATTTTACCCTGTTAATAAAAAGATCTGCTTCTCTTTTGCCTCTGCCTTTTTCCTTAATTTCAAAATATTTCTATTTCTTCCCTGATATTTTTCATTATGAGCATCATTCCTCTTCTATCTTACATTACCCAATTTTCCACTCTCTCCCTATCCACCTTATGCTAGTCATTTATACTCTCTAATTTCACAAGCCATTCCATTAGCCCATGCGTATATCAGCTTCCTCCTTCAATCCCATGACCACAACTACAGTCTTGTTTCAACCCTCATTGACCCCTTCCCAAGTTTGACCTCTGATTTAATATAAATACAGTGCTCCCCATCGCTGTTGGAGTACATTTCTCTTAAAGGGGACTTTGTGTGGAAAAACAAGAATTTGCCAGTGCATTATACTTTTCTAAATATAGAAGGAATATGCTAAGAAAATATGCTTTTTGGGTTAATTTATTTAAAAATTCTCCAAAAACCCTACTAGTCCTGGTCATCTGTTACACTTCCTGCTGCCTTCTTTTCCAGTCTGTGGAATAGGATCCAATCAGCAATGATGCTGAACTAAAGCCTGCCTTTGCTTGTGTACATACAGGCTGGTGATTGGTTATCCCCTTCCTAGTGTGCTTCACATCCACCTCTATTTATATAAAACATGGACAGGGACCACTGCAGATATATGGGGAGCTCCAATAATGGGTCTTTTTCTAAATATAATGATAATTTTTATCCCATATTGACCATACAGTATTTGTTATTGCCAATATTGGGGGTTTCAGTGAAGCGATTTGTCTCCTTACAAAAGGTATTACTATGGAAATCTTTTCATCTGAACTGCTGTGGAAGCTCTGTTAAGTCAGTGAATGAGTCAGGACAGGAGTTAAAACTGATGATTTCTATGGTAAGGAATTGTTCAGTAAGAAAATAAAAACTGGGTAAATATGCTATACGAAATAGAAAATGTTTCCTGTAAAAGACCAGATTCAATTCAGTGAAAAAAAAGGTTTATCACATGAAAACTCGTGGACGAGATTCAATTTGGGATTCAACTTATCTCACCGTTTATCATGTGAAAACTCTGTTGAAATTTATGGGGAAAAAACTGGAACTGAATTTGGAGAAAAGTTTTTTTTTCCTCATCCATAAGTTTTCACCTTATAAACCATGAGATAACTTTTTAATCACCAAATTGAATCTGGTTCATAGTTAGTAAGCCAACAATGTAATGTATAAAGGCTGGAGTGACTGGATTTCTAGCATAATAGCCAGAACACTACTTCCTGCTTTTTAGCTCTTTTGGTTTCCACTGATTGGTTACCAGGATGTGGGGGAGGAGGGAGGGGGTCTATGTGGGGTGGTGGTAGGGGTTTTTTTCTCCTTTAAGAGCTGTGTGGTCTGGCAGGTACCTGTAGGACATAGAATGCAGCCATTCAATAGAGCTGCAAATGAAAACAAGCTGCACCCCCAGTGTTTAAATATTAAAAGAGCCAAACAGAAGTTCTGGCCCTACAGCAGGCCTCCACCAAGACAAGTGCCCACTGGGATATAACCAGGTACCCTGGTGGCTCAGACCAACTCTGCAAAACTGCAAAAACAAATTGCAGGAAAATTCATGAACTGTAATTGAAAACATTTTGAAGAGGCACTTTACATTGACATCAATAGCATTGCATCAGGTTTTACAAATAATTTACCAATTCTATTTTTAGTGATGGTACTTTTGTTAAATCACGCAAATCAGCAAATTGTGACTTTTTGCCATTTTGTGCAAAGTTGCGGTTGGAAAATCCCTGAATTCCTGAATGCTTGACAGTGCTAAACATCAGTTTTGGATGCAGTGACTGAGTTGGTCTATTAAAAAAAAAAAAAAAATTTTATAGCCTAGTTGGATTGATCTTTTAAAAATTCCTACATAGATTGAGGGGGTTATTTATCAAAGGTCAAATTTTAGAGTAACGTGAATTTTTTTAAACTCTAATAAATTAGATTGTATTCACAATTCGAATGGTATCTTATTTATAAAAAAAAATGAAAACATCTAAAATTCGATCGAATAGTCCCGACCAGAAAACATTTTTTTGACCCGCAACATTTTTTTTCTCCCATTGGAGTCTATGGGGCATCATTTTCACAGCAAAACTTGGCAAAACTTTTGCTTAACACTACTATTCACATCTTCAAATAGTTCAAGGGACCTCCACCATTGACTTCTACATGAACTCAGGCAGGTTTTAGGTGGAGAATAGTTGTAGTCAAATTTTTTATGGGTCTGGCTGCAATAAATCTCACATTAGAATTAGAATTTAAGTATCAATTCGAGCTGGGGAATTTATAACTCAAAATTGTGAGTCTTTACCAAAAATCCAGACACAAAAATTTGAATTTAAACCTTATTAAATCTGCCCCTTAATGTGGTTTTCAATTCAATCTTTGATAAATCAGCCTGAGAGTACTATGAACACTTAAAAGTGAATAAGCACAAGAATACCCTAGTGGGGCCTGTTGGGAGGTTGTCAGCAGGGCCGGCCTTAGGCCTATTGGACCAATTGGGCCCAATAGGGCCCCGCACCTCTGGGGGCCCCGCAACACAGGGCAGCACAGATAATATTTCCCTCAGCACATGATGCTGCCTGGCCTGCCCCCAACTTTGAGAGTCCAGCCCATCCCCAAATCAATAGGTCCAGCCCACCCCCAACTCTGATAAGCCAGCCTATCCCCCAACTCCATAGGTCTAGCCTGCCCCCAACTCTCATAGGCCCAGCTTTCTTCCAACCTTGATAGGCCCTGCCTACCCCCAATCCAACCAAGCCTGCTCCCAAGCTGAATCGGCCCAGCCTACCCCAAACTAATTGGCCCAGTCCACTCTCCTATTTCTTCCCTCTCTCTCTTACCCTGTGTGCCCCTATTATGTGCCCCTATTTCATCCCTCTCACTCTCTTACCTTGCCCCTTTCCTTTCTATTTTGTGCCTGTATGCCCTTATTTTCCTAAATACTTGATGTGTCAGTAGCCAGCAACACTTTGTCTATGGGCCCCGCCAACATGGTCCCAATTGGGCCCCACATTTGATAGGATCAGCCCTGGTTGTCAGAGCAGCAATGCTGCTAGGAGAGACTATGTTATGGTAAGGAGGACTGGAGGGTGCCCTGTGCCCACAGGTCACTAGTTCAGTCCTGGACACTCCATGTCATACTTACCGGGATAGCCCCGCCCCAGTGCTCCCATCAGAAGGACCCTCCCCAAAGCTTTCAAAGCCCAACCCCACCCCCCAGTCCAGTGTCTTTTTTTTCCTTCTGCTTCAGTTTTTTTTTTTTTTGCTCCTGTTAGAAGCAAGTTTTCTTTTTAACCTTGGGGAAGCAGTAGGGCTGCTGTTAGCATCCTAGCAACTCGGGGTTGGTCCTGGTGATCTTTTACCCCTAAGCACATTACCTCAGGTGGAATCTTCAGTGTTTAATCATCTGGATCAGGTAGGCACAGTTTTACTGTGGCTAATATCATTGCTTTCCTTGATCCATGTGCCCTCCAGCCTGATTATATCCAAGTCTGTGGCAAGTGCTATGTCCCCCCATCCGTATGCCTACCTGGGCATGTCTAAAAAGCATCCAGCGGCATTGGGGTATATGGCTCATACACCCTTTATGATTTTTATGGATGGGAGAGAGAGGTGGCAGTTAGGTACGTTATTCTGATAACAAATATTTAGTTAGCGGCCTGAACCTTATGGCCTCCTTCTCCTTTTTCCCCCACACGGGGGTATTATTTTTTTCTTCTGGAGGAATTTAGGTGTCAGAGCCAGCTGCCTCCCTCAAAAGACTTTCCCAAGGTTGAGGTAATTGGCAGTTCCAGGGTTAAATAAAAGAAAACCCTGAGGTCTTAAATCTACTGGCAGTTAAAGCTAAATTTTAGCTGAGAATGCCACCTTGTTTCCAGAGTCTCCTAACTCTTAAAAAAAGTATGAGCCATGTTGGTCATTGGAAGAACTGTGCAGCTGCAAGGCTGATATATACGTTCTATGAGCAATGATAATGCAATGCAGTGATAATGCAATACTGTTTCTACGTGCTGAGAGCAGTTCTATGCAATGATGATCTGCAGGGTCTGAAAGCAGCATTAAGGCAAGACTTGTCTATAGGTTATGTGAATGTTGCAAATACAATGTTAGCCTTCTTATTTGAGCACTGAGAATACTATGTTGATCTGCAGGTTCGGTTTACAGCAGCTGCAGGTAATTGGTTCAGGTTCAGTTAATGAACAGGTAGATCCCCTCCCACCCCCTCCCTTAGCAGCTCAGATTGATTATCTGAAACATCAGGTAAGGTTCTGTGTTACAACTCTTTCCTTTATAGAATAGGTTTGTGAACTAAATTAACATGTACTTCTACTCTGCTTCTGATTTAGCTAGCTTAGAAGCTTAGACATTAGCCAGTATATATATATATATATATATATATATATATATATATATATATATATATATATATATATATATATATATATATATATATATATGTGTGTATATGTGTGGGCATGTGGATACTGGCTAGCTGGGATGGGCAGCCAGAGAAAGGGGCCTCTTTACTCTTGGGCAGAGTGCTCTGTCTGCATGATGTAGGAATTCCTAGTCCTGGCACTGCTGAATATTGCAACCAAACTGACTGTATATGTGGAAAGATTTCAGTGATTCTAGAGCTAGCTTTAATAACCAAATACAAATGCATATGTTATACATTTATGGGCCTGTTGCTGCATAAGGCAGTAACCAAACTGTCTGTATATGTGTTAAGGATGGTCTCATGGAACTGTCCATGTCCGGGGATTTGAGAATAACCAGTCTCTAGCAGTATTGTTGGTTGTAATACTTCCTTGAGTCATTCAAATTTCTTCCTATATGGTAAACTCATGGTCACGTCTCTGAAGGCTCGAGGACTGTATCATAGCAAGGTTATGCATATCTGCAGGCATTTCTTTTACCTGGTCTACTCCAGGGCACGCTGATCTTTAATACTATCCAGTCTTGTTTGGTGTTGGATCATGAGCTAAAGATAACAACAATTTCAATCTGTACAGACTGCAGAATGTTTCTAGATACCTCACAGGGCAGGTAAGGTATTCCCACATTGGCAGCACTCCTTCTCCATAAGTCATTCTACGGACCTCTCATTCAGAGGTGTATTGGTTATGGTCTAGAATAAATACAGGTTCCTTAGTATTAGAGAGACGGGGAACTACACTAGGTGATGCCATGTACCGGTAGTGTCATACAGAGTGGGGTCATGTAGAATACTAGTGATGGTATTTTTCCTTCCTCCTACTAAATCCTCTTTTGCAGGTACCATGCTTTTGAGCCATTTCCAAGATTGCTCTTGTGGATGTTATGCGGTTGGAATAAACGTGCTGGTATGTAGTAGGAGTAAGACCATGTAGAAGTGTTACTCTGGGTTCCTATCCGCTTCTATTTAATTAAAGATAGTTCTCTCTTTTTAATGTAATTGTCATGCTGGTTTCACACTCGGTATCATTACTTTGGTGTGGGTTCCTTTAAGGAGTACTATTTCCTTTTATTCTCTTCCAGTCCATTTCCTCTGAAAATGCAGAGTTCACAGATTTCCACAAGGTGATTTTGGTCCACCTTTGGGGGTTTCATTCTTTTGAGTTTTTTCTGGTATAGATTATACTCGGCCACTTCCTTATGTGTAACAAATTCCCTCCCATTGGGATATTAGCTTGCTAAGTCCCGGTAAGTATGACATGGAGTGTCCAGGAAAAGGGAAGATTGTATCATACTTACCGTGATCTTCCTTTCCTGGACACTCCATGTCAAATTTCCCATCCCTTTTTCGGTAGTTTCTAGAAGCTTATTACGAGACACCGGACTGGGGGGTGGGTTGGGCTTTTAAAGCTTTGGGGAGGGTCCTTCTGATGGGAGCACTGGGGCGGGGCTATCCTGGTAAGTATGACATGAAGTGTCCAGGAAAGGAAGATCACGGTAAGTATGATACAATCTTCCCTTTTACTTTAGCTGAACTACCTCTGTGACCATATCCAAGATGTTTAAATCACATTTACCATGTGAACTACATTTCTTTTAGAGAGTTACATTTTGCTTTGTTTTTCCCCCTATAAAACATAAATGATTGTGCATTGGGTTTCAAATACATGTTTGTCATCCCTTATCTGGAAACTGGTTATCCAGAAAGCCCTGTGAAGTCCATAGAGCCTATTCTAAGCAAATAATTCTAATTTTAAAAACTGGTTTTCTTTTTTTCTGTAATTATAAAAAGTACCTTGTGCTTGATGGTAACTAAGCTACATGAATCCATATTGGTGGCAAAACAATCCTATTTGGTTTGTTTAATGTTTATATAATTTTTATCAGATTTTAGTGTTTCAAATTACAGAAAAATCCCATTTTGAAAAAACATCAGGTCCCAAGCATTCCACATGATATATCCTGAACAGTGGCTCAGTTCAAAACAGCATTCTTTGCAGAAAGTCGTATTTTGGCATTGGAATGTGTCCTTATTGATGGGAGCTCCAACAGACCAAACTTTACACACTGAGTTCTAGATACAAGACCAAGGTGAATGCTGGACATATCCCAGCTACAGTTCAGATGTGCTCTTCTAGTAGCTTGCCTGTCTCCGTGAATAAATAATAGGGATGCACCAAATCCAGGATTCGGTTCAGGATTCTTCCGAATCTTTCACGAAGGATTCAGGGGTTTGGCCGAATCCAAAATTGTGGATTCGGTGCATCCCTAATAAATAATAAACAATCTATTTTACTTTGTGAAACCAATGCCAGTAAAATAATAAATAGGTTTCAGGTGCCTTGCTGGTTTATACTTCTTTTAAAAGTAGTGCACATTGAGCTGTGTGGCTCTGTTCACACAGGAAAGGAAAAAAACGTGCTAAACAAAGCAGATAAAGCAGCGTTCTCTTCATGTTAGAAGGCAAATCTTTCATGTGGTGTACACATCAGATGTTTATATCGATTCATTTATTTTTAGACAAGTGTAATTGCATGTGACATGATGTGTTCAGTTGATCCAACCACATCCTACAAAATCTCCAGTGTAGTTTAGCCTATAGAGTTTCAGCTAAATGCAGAGTGACTGTTAATTTGGCACCAAACAACTACCTAATCTTTGATAAACTACAGCCTCCCTCTATCTGAACCACATTGGAGGAAAAATGGCAGGCTTGTGCAAATGGAGTACTATGGACCAAAAATCTTTTATAGACCTCAGTCTACTCTGGGGTTAATTTACACGTCTTTGATCCAACCTGATGAAACACACCAGCCAACCGGATCAACGTCATGCAAATAAACCCAAAGGGAAGAGGCATGGGCAGAAATGCATATAACCTGGCTTCCCTCCCTGCAACTTATATGATTCACATGTGGCCAGGGACCACAGACCCTGAGTGGACCATAGACAGTGAGCTGGCCAAGCAGGGGTCTGGACATCTGAGGATCAGGAAAGCATAATTTAAAATGGCCATACATGGGCAGGTTTAAGCTGCCCATTTGGGTCTTTTAGACCAATTCAACAGTTTATCTGCCATTCTATGGGGAGTTCCAAGGGCCTCCCCGACCGATATCTGGACAAAAATCCCATAATGTGCTTCTGACAACATGCACATAATGAGCAAGTCGCGGCATTCACTCATTATGTACATGCGTGTGCCCCAACATGGCCTCTTGTACCAGGAGCTCCCTCCCAATGTGAATGCGCTGGCAGGGGGGGGGCTATTTTAAAAAAATACTGCTACCTTCAACCGTTCAACTGGAGTGCGGGCTCTATTAGCCCACCCCTTTCTTCCCAACAGGTGCCCTTTACAGTTAGCTCATCTTAAAAATGCAGAATTTGCCATCAAACTATCAATGAAATATTAAAAATGGAGAAAATGTAATATGAATCCTAAAGAGACTCATACCTTTGCACCTCTCTGCTCATATGACCTGAAAAAAGCAAAACTTTCAAAACATTTTTTTTCATTTTAGCTACCTTCGGATAGTTCACCAGAAATATAGACTTTTTTCAATTGCTGTCTATTTTTTTACCATTTTCGCAATATTGAAGTTGAAACATTCTTTTTTCCCCTTTTCGTTCGTGCCTAGAGCAGCTCTGGGAAGGGGGTCACTGACTCCTCTACACTGTTTTAAATTGATACATTATTTGATTTCTTATCTTTGTCCCTGCTGAGCAGAATCCCTGAGTTTTTATTAAAAGCAGCGGTTAGAATTGATACAATAGTTGCTAATATACCACAGATTGCAGCTGAGAAATGTATCAACTAATGTAGCAAATTAACATCTCACAGATTCTACACCTGGATTACTCAGATGCTGTACTTAAACACTTAAAACAGGAATATAATAGAAAGCAATTATTTCTGGCATATTATCTGAAACCAACTAAACTGAAAAAGTGTTTGGAAGGTGAACAACCCCCATTAACATTTTTATCCATTGATTAAATGTCTAGTAGGATAACCGAGATGTGTATAAAGATTAAAACCGTGGGTGTGCCAACACTGTAAACCCAAAATGCTGGTGTATAATCCTTCAACCCAGAGGCACACTGAAAGGTTATACAGGTATTGAATGTTGCCTACAATATGGATTCATGCAGCTTAGTTATGATCAAGTACAAGGTACGTTTTATTATTACAGAGCTTTCTGGATAAGGGATTCTGTACATTAAGATGGCAACCCAAGTCTATAGACTGACAATTCTGTCCAGCCAATATCAGTTTATTCTGACAGGTGAACCATTTTCCATGCCTGTGCTGGCATCAAACTTTCTTTTTTATACTATTGCACTCGCTCCTCCCCTTTTATGACATCATAGATGGGGAGGGTTGGTGCAGGTCTATATATAGAGGGGATGAGGCAGGCGGGTTTGGGTTGATTTGGGTGAGGGTCTCTTGACCCACACATTACCACTGTTCACTTTTGAGTTAACTTTTAGTATCTATTAGTATGATTTTTTATTTGTTTTTTTTTAGTTATTTAGCAGCTCTCCAGTTTGCAATTTTAGCAATCTGGTTGCTATGGTTCTAATTACCCTAGTAACCATGCAATGATTTCAACAAGTCAATGGAATATGAATTGGAGAGGAGATGAATAGAAAATTGAGTAATAAAAAGTAACAATACATTTGTAGCTTTACAGAGCATTTGTTTTTTGGAAGGCCCCCACTTGAAAGCTAGCAACCATGCATTGACTTGAATAATAGACTGGAATTATGTATTTTAAACCTAGAAAGAGTTACAAGAAAAAGGCAAATAATTAAAAAAACAATTAAGACCAATTGAAAAGTTACTAAGAATTGGTGATGCCATGGCATACTAAAAGTTAACTTAAACGTGAACCATCTTCCAAACACTTTTTTCAGTTCAATTTGTGTTCCCCAGAAATCAAGACTTTTTTCAATTACTTTCCATTTTTCCCGAAACCTAAGTTTAGATTCTGTTGTTCCTGTCTCTTGTGTTTCAGTCTGGCAGCTCAGTAATTCAAGTGCAGATTCTGAACTGTTACAATTTTGCAACATTTAGTTGATACATTTCTCAGCAGCATCTCTGGAGTGTTAGCAACTATTGTATCAATAGTTTAAAGGGATTCTGTCATTGGAAAACATGTTTTTTTTACTCAAAACACATCAGTTAATAGTGCTACGCCAGCAGAATTCTGCCCTGAAATCCATTTCTCAAAAGAGCAAACAAATTTCTTTCTATTCAATTTTGAAATCTGACATGGGGCTAGACATTTTGTCAATTTCCCAGCTGCCCCCAGTCATGCGACTTGTACCTGCACTTTAGGAGAGAAATGCTTTCTGGCAGGCTGCTGTTTTTCCTTCTCAATGTAACTGAATGTGTCTCAGTGGGACATGGGTTTTTACTATTGAATGTTGTTCTTAGATCTACCAGGCAGCTGTTATCTTGTGTTAGGGAGCTGTTATCTGGTTACTTTCCCATTGTTCTTTTGTTTGGCTGCTGGGGGGGGGGGAAGGGAGGGGGTGATATCACTCCAACTTGCAGTACAGCAGTAAAGAGTGATTGAAGTTTATCAGAGCACAAGTCACATGACTTGGGGCAGCTGGGAAATTGACAATATGTCTAGCCGCATGTCAGATATCAAAATTTAATATAAAAAAAATCTGTTTGCTCTTTTGAGAAATGGATTTCAGTGCAAAATTCTGCTGGAGCAGAACTATTAACTGATTCATTTTGAAAAAATGACAGTATCCCTTTAAGTAGATGGGCAGATTCAGGGAGATCTAGTCACCTGCCGACTAATCGCCTCTTCTGCAGGGGGTGAGAATCTCACTGAACTGCCTTCCCCCTGCCTGCTATAATGACAAAACGCCAGTGCCAATGCACTCGCAGCGCTTCGATTTCTGAAGTTGCCTCACAAGGAAACTTCGTGGTGACTTCAGAAATCGAAGCGCTGCTAGTGCATTGGTGCTGGAGTGCTTGAACCCTAACAGCCGCCTGTAATGAAACCCTGAGATTCTGCTCAGCAGGGACAAAGATAAGAAACGTATCAACTGAATGTATCAATTTAGAACAGTTTACAGGGTCGGCGACTCCCCTCCCAGAGCTGCTTTAGAAGGTGAAAAATTACACTTTACACTTCAATATTAGAAAACCAGTCACACATAGAAAATAGAAAGTAATTGAAAAAAAGTGTTTATTTCTGGTGAACAATCTGATACCAACTGAACTGACAAAAAGTGTTTAAAGGTAAACAACCCCTTTAAGGCTAATTCCCCCTAACACTCTTCCAAGTTGGGTCAGTCCCACAGTTTAGATTCGCTACACTACATAACAAGGGTGCATCAGAATGATGCTCAGTGTTTTACTTTGCAGATCATGTCGCTTTAGGAAGACACACTAGTAACAGCTCAAAGGGTCCTAGTAATGAATATAGATTAGGGAAGCTTTAAGTTACAGGAGTATTCGCACGATCAGTGAGAGGCAGGGGAGGTAGTAACTACACTGAGGAAAGGATGCTACCAATGCCATACAGGTCAAGATGTATTGTGGTACATTCCAGTGGTGCTAATGGGAGGGCAGCAGGTGCTAAACTAAGTGAAACGAATGGGAGGCAGAGCTGAAATCTGTTGCGTTGCCTTTTGCTGCTGTCAGGACTAGTGAGCGAGTGTCAGGCAGAGCGAGGGGGAGCTAGAGGTGGCTCGGTGCCCGTATGTGCCATTCTGTACACTAAACGTACCACTGGGAGTCTATAGGAAACCCGCGGACATAGAGCAAGCCAATCAATATATCTATATACACATATATATGACAATACGCCGAGGCAGCAGTAGTAGCAATGGTGGTTTTAGCGCGACTAAAGGAGGAGCCAGAAGACGTTTGACATCAGCTCTGTTGGAGGAGTTTCAGGAAATGCAAGAAAGCCAGCCGCAGGGAGGGACACAGACTTCTCATACCTTGGCGAATGGAAGAAGGCAGCGATTTAGCCGCATTTGCTAAGTAACGACATGAAAACCCCAAGTGCAGCTGCTGTTCTTTGACACCAAAAAAAAAAATCCGCAGAAATAAGCGACAACTTATTCAAATGAGCGAAGAGCGGGAAGCGGTGGCCGAGCTGCTCATCTCCTCGTTCTGAGAGGCACCGGGTGCCTGGCGCTTCCCTACCAGTGTTCCATCACACTGACACGAGGCATCTGCACGTCCATCCCACGGCGCTGCGGGGTAAGGTGCTGCTCAGACGCGCGTGGGATCCCATTCATACGCGTTATTGCGCACACACACACACACACTAATCATTTACGCGTGGGATCACAGCGCTTACCTACTTGTGTCACACTAGTCCTAGGGGCTTCCTACTTATTAATAGAATACACTATGAGTGGCTAATGGAATTAGAGGACGTCTAGATGCCCCGACAAAAACGATTCGGGTGCTGCTGAGATGTAACATCTGGAGAGCCCTAGTTATTTAGCCGAATAAAGAAAAAAAAAAGGGTCTCTTTTATCATCACACAGTCAGTCCGATGAACCGTTTGACAGTTACAGGGGAACGTGCGCCTGGGAGTAGTTATACAATTAGACTTGTTGGCCGAGGTGCCGGGACATGAGGAGCTGACACTGTTCTCTTTCTCTTTGCAGGTGAAGCCACATAAGGAACAGACAGCTGGCTCTGTAATATTGTTGCACTTGACATCTGTGCCGCCCCCTGTTGTCAGGCAAATCCCGTTGTACATTCCGACTACTTGAACCCTTCGCCAAGTAGGAGAACACTATGATGATGACCAGCACTGACCATGTCAAGCTGGAGCCCCCTTTCTACCACGAGGATGCCCTCAACCTGCACGACTTTGCCCACATGGCGGGTTACAGCGCCGGCGGCTCTCCCGGCAGTAGCGCAAGCGCAGGGCAACAGCAGGGGGCACACCGAGAGGCCGGAGTAAGGTACCAGGAGCACAAGCTGATGGGTGCCAACATCATTATTCAGGGAAACAACCTGAAGAAGAAAAATATGGCTGCGGTATCTCCCGCAGTGATCCAGCAAGGCTTCCCCGGAGAGGCGCTCAAGTTGATGCCAGGGAGCGGGGAGACAGCGGTGGGGAATAACCCAGTGGCAGCTGTGGGGGAAGGAGGAGCTGGAGCCGTCGCTGTGCCGAATGCGGCCGCGGGGAGCACTAGTAACAGCAACTCGAACGGCGCGGATGTGTCTCTCCTGTCTGGTAGCGCCGCGGCCTCCTCCGCTGCCCTTAACCTGCTCAAACTTTCCCCGCCCGAGATAGAGCAGCTCCTTATCCAGGCAACCAGCGCCGCCAGTACCGATCCCTCGGCAATCCAGATCCCCCCTTTCTTGTACCGGAGTCAGCCGGTTATTACCCAGGAGCAGGAAGGATTCGCGGACGGGTTCGTGAAGGCCCTGGCCGATTTGCACAAACAGAACCAGCTACTCGGTGCGCCTATCTCCCCGACTGCCCTGGCTGCCGGATCTCCCTCCTACCCGGTGGCGCGGACTCTGCTCCCGGCCGGGGAGGTGCCCGTTTACACCAACCTCAGCAGCTTCAACCCGGCGAGCGCGCAGCTCAGCCCCCCTATCCCCCAGCCGGCTCCATATAGCGGTAACCAGTCCCCCGGTGCCGTGCAGCTGCAGTTTCCAGGGCTGGGCCGCCTACACTCAGGGAGAGGTCCTTTAGATGAACCACAGACTGTCCCAGACGTGTCACAGGCCGGAGCCTCTCAATCTGGGGGATCCGCAGGGGGGACCGGGGAATCTGGTTCCCCTCTTACACTCTCCCCCATCGATCTGGAAACCCAGGAGCGGATCAAAGCGGAGAGGAAGCGGCTGAGAAACCGAATCGCCGCCTCCAAATGCCGCAAGAGAAAGCTGGAGCGTATCGCCAGACTGGAGGAGAAGGTGAAAGTGCTCAAGTCGCAAAACACGGACTTGGCCTCCACCGCCAGCCTCCTGAGGGAACAAGTGTCCCAACTCAAGCAGAAAGTCATGAGCCATGTGACCAACGGCTGCCAGATAGCGGTCTCCAAATCTACCCCAGGGGCTAAAGGTGCGGCGGCGGGAGAGAGTCAGGGCTGCTGAGCAACAGGAACTCACTGTCAAATAATAGCTGTTAACTCAGCCAATCAGCAAAGCGCCTAGTCTCTGAGATAAATGTCACCTCATGAACTGTGCTAAGTACTGCTTTCCAGGGCCCATTAATGGCAGCCATTACCATAACAGAGGAAAAAAGACTCTTTATACCGTTTTACTTCCCATAAACACATGGGATATACGTTCTTTTCTCAAATTCAAGGTCACCCTCCAGATGTCGGGCTACACCTCCCAGCCTTCAGGAGAGATTGGTAGTGCATGCTGGGAGCTGTAGTACAGCAACAAGGGGGGCTGGATAGGTTAGACCTCCTTGGGCTCATGGATTGAAAAGCTGGAGGAACAAATAAGCTATATTCAGAATGAAGACCCACCCAACTGTATAAGGGAGCAATGGCAACCAACCAGTATTTGTGTATGGAAGCACAAGTCACAGTGCAAGTAATGGTTTCCTCATAATAAAGCTGAAGAGAAAATGTTGTTTACTTGAGGTCTGGATTCGTGACACACACCAGCCTTTACATGTTCACAGTGGGGCTCCATTTCCAAATGGTTGTGTTGTTTTGTAACAAAGCAAAATGCCTAGAAGGATATAAAAATGGATTAGGATCTCCCAAATTGGCCTCTGAGTACCACATTACACAGCCCCTCCCTTCTATCCAGACACATGAACTGGCTGGACCTGTTTTGGTTTTCAGGCTCCCGAAGAAAGGATACCCAGCCCAAAATTAGAGAACTGCACGAGGCCTCCCTGTTCAAGTGGCAAAAAGCCATTTGCTTTAGGTGTAGTTGTGCAGGAGGGAGGATTGCTCAGTTTAAAGCCTGGGTGTGTTACTGGAAAATGGAATGTAAATAGAAATCTAACTTATGCAAGACTTTATTTAATACTGCTTGTGCCAAAAGGTTATTTTTTAATTTAATCAGCAGGTATTTGGAGAACTGTTTGTTCAGACCTTGCAGTACATTACACACTGCCATTTGTATCAGCCACTCTGAGGTGAACAATGTAGTTTTGCTATTGTGCGAAATCTGTTTGTTTTGGGGGATAGTTATTGACAGGCTCCCAACACCCAATATCTCCTTGCATTTTTACAGGGATGAGATTGTACAGTTGCGGGTGTCTGTTTATTCTACTTATTTAATGTCTGGTTAAACTTCATTTCCTGTCCTGCTAAAATGTCTCACTGCAAGGTTAAAGGGACAATATACACATCTGTTCATAATGAGCCCAATAAATTGGGCCTAGGTTAAAAATGAAATCTGCTTATTGTTTGAATTAAAGCAAATCTGTGATTTATTGAATTGATAGATGCAGAACAGTGACATTGAAAACCCTTCCATTTTACAGTTCATCTTGCCTTCTTTAGTACAATCGGAGGAGGAGCAGAATGACCCTTCCCATTTACACAGCCTATAATGAACTCCTCTTTATCTGTAAGCCTGAGACACAAGCAGCAATTGGAGGGAATGAAATGTAGTGTGTTTTATAGGGTTCTTTACATAAATGGGGGGGGGGGTTTAAGAGCAACAAAATTGATGTGTTTGGTTTCAGTTAAAAAAAAAAAAGATTTTTCTAAAGAGTAGGCAGAGCACATTTTTAATACAAGCCTGTTTGGCTTAGGCTGAGAAATTGTCTATATTGAACCTTCAAAATGCTCAGTAAGATAATCTTATTATCGTGACACTGGTATTTATTAAGGATGCGCTGATGACAAAACATTTGCAAATCATTTCTCTGGCATACAGTTAGTGTGTTTGTAAATATTTAAAGTACTTGGATGAAAAACACTCCAATTAGTGGCAACTCTTATGTAACATTCAGAGTGGTTTGTGCAGGCATCAAAACAAGCAGAGCAGACATTTTAACACTGCTTAGAAGACATTGGAATAAGTTAAGCAAATAGACCCTTTTTACTGTATATAATAGACAATGGTATTACCTCAACACATTTTGTTGTTTTTAATGCACTTGTAAGAATTGTTTAACATTTGACAACAGAGGTAATTTCAGTGTGAAATCCTTCATGAATCCTTATTTAGCTTGATTGTTTCAGGACGCTAGATTTAACTGTTTATGTAAGTGCTTAGACCGAAATTCGTATTTTATTTATTGCAGTCGGTCTTAAGAAACACATCAAGTATTACACTTGTTGAGATTTATTGCTATTGCACTAAGTTCTATAGTTTTGTATACCTAGTGATTTGTTATTCTCTACGCAAACTATTTCATGTTTCTACGGTCAATCTTGGGACCATAACAATGGTTTTTTTTCTCCTCAAGAGTTAAAGATGAGAGTAACAATGTAAGGACTTAAATATACAGAAAACAACAGTGAATTCATAAATGGCGTTTAACCCTCTAAGTGCTGGCAAAAGTCAGATCTGTGGCACCAGCATAAAAGTACCATTTTCACAGAGTCTACATATTCTTGTTGCCTTTTGATATAAGCTGATGTTTATTGGCAGCAAGATCAGTAGGAGCCTGCACTGAAGCCAGCATCAGAAGAGATAAAACTTATACATATATCTAAAGATGGCGGCCTGCATTTGAGCACGAACGAACCTGTTGCAGAATTGACAACCTTGACCCAACAGTTCAGTCGACCACATTTAGCATAATTCATTCTAGGCAACCTTCTCATATACAATAATTGAAACATTTTTTATTGGTTTTAAAGTTCCATGTTAATGTACTTGCTATTGAAAGCGGCATCTGTCTGGCTGCTTCTGTTCCGGATCTGACTCCTGAAACAATACAGCAGAGGCCAGCAGAAAAAGACCTAGAGCAGTAATAATTTTTGCCACACTGTTTAAAGTGAGACTCGGAAAGAGATATGCAAACACTGCGTTCAACTGCAATTACATTTACTAATAACTTTTCATAACCACTGTAATGAGTGTATACTGGAAAGTTGCTTAGAATGATGTTTTCTTTCATTATATAAAAAGGAGTTTATGGGTGGATGCCGTCTTTGATGGGGTTGTTCACCTTCCAAACACTTTTTCATTTTTCTTTCATTATATAAAAAGGAGTTTTTGGGTGGAGGTCGCCTTTGATGGGGTTGTTCACCTTCCAAACACTTTTTCAGTTCAGTTGTTGATCAGATTGTTCACCAGAAATATACTTTATTTCAATAGCTTTCCATTATATATTACTGTTTTTCGAAAATTTAAGTTAAAAGTTTAATGTCCCTGTCTCTGGTGTTTCAGTCTGGCAGCTCAGTAATCCAGGAGCAGGATCTAAACCGTTACAATTTTGCTAGATTTATTTGATACATATTTCAGCACCTCTGGAGTATTAGCAACTATTGTATCAACTCTAACAACTGCCTGTAATGAAACTCAGGGATTCTGCTCAGCAGGGACAACACAAATGTATCCACTAATGTATCTATTTAGAGTAGTTACAGAGTCTGCGACCCTCCCCTTCCAGAGCCGGTTTAGGTGAAAAATGAAACTTTACACTTAAATATTAGAAAAACAGGCACACATAATAAATAGAAAGTAATTGGAAAAAGTCTTTATTTCTGGTGAACTATCTAAAACCAACTGAACTGAAACTGAATTGCTACAGAATAGAACTTCCTAGATCCAGAAAATAGTGCGTAGACATATCTTTGGTAGACTGCCGCAAACGTTAACATTTAGACCAGGTTAACCTTTCAAATGTTTTTATGGTATATATTTATTTTCAAAATATAAATGTTGTATTTTTGCTAGGATTTGATAAATATCTATTAAACCGTGTAGGGGTTGAAGATAATATTCAGTTTGCAATTCACAAAAATTGCAATTTGGAATGCCCATAGCATGAATGGAATCTTTCTCACATTAAGGCACTGAAAAAAGTGCCAGGAGAAGAACTCTCTGTTCAGTTACAAGGCAGTGTTTTATGGTCTTGGTTTAAGCTGTTTTATTTTGTTCCAGTCATACTGTGGGCATCAATATTTTTATTTATTTCTTAAAACTTGAAGATTTTTGGATGTCAAGTGAAACCTCTATTTTTGTATGAAATCTATACAGTCTAAAGAGAGGCAGGTTATACAGAGGAGCAAGGAGCCATGATACGCCTCTCACCTTCACTGTGTACATTCCAGCTGGGGATAATATTTGTGAAGTCTTAATCACAAATCATAACCCAGTAAAAAATGAAATGTAAAGGGCTCACGACTTTCAGTTATAGTTTGTATTTTGTGTGTAAAATAAAAAATAGTTGTAAAAACAGTGGTGACCTTGATGGAATCACTGTAGTTGTGGGGTGGAAAGGAAGACCGGCAAATTTATTTTCCTTAACAACCAGACATGTCTGAATATGAAACAAGTTTCATCCTGACGACTTTAATGTACCAACACAAATAAAGGGAAGTTAAACTACATTGTTATATATTTCTTGCATAACAGCAGGCTTTAGAAACATTGTATCTTTTTGATGTTACGTGTGTTCATTTTGTAATTTAGTGCAAAATGATTTGTGATTTCTTCTCCACCAGTTTTAATTATCGGTTTAATTATATTTTGCTTATGTCTTGGTGGAGCTCCGTGAGCGAAGACTTGATGTAGTTGCTGCAAACGCTTGTTCGTAGTGAGAAAAAAAAACTTTCCGTGTGTAAAATTGACCCTCATGCACTTTTCTTATTTGTAGTGACACATTTGTAGAGCAAACTGTACTACAGCAATGTCTTTTTAATATCATGCTCTACTGAAAAAAAGATTATTTTCCTCTTAGTGGCTAGGAATGTGTTGTGCTTGAAACCAGAATATTATGATGCACAAACATACAACACATGAAATTATGTTACTTAGACATGTTATTTGGAATAAATCCCCCATAAAACGTAAAGTTTGTCTAGAATGTTGTAGATCTATCAGAGCTATTTCATAGGATCAGAGATATCTGCCTTGTGGATGCAGCTTTGAAAGATGCTGTATTTTAAATATTTGGACAGATTTTCCTGTAAAATATGTATTGGTTAATAGTTTAGAAGGTACTTGTGCCTTTATGCTAGAACCATAAAGGCAATGGGATTTTAAATTTCAGCTTGCAGTTTATGTTTAGTAAAGTATTCTCACATAGTAGGACAACATCGCTCATTTTTATTATACAAAGGGATTATATAATAAAAGACATACGATGGTACAGATGCTGTAACCCATAACAACCAGAAGGCTGCATTTACTGGTCATCTGTTTAAAAGCAAACAACTTATTGGTTGCTTTGGGTTACTGCTACTGGGCAAACTTGTAGAGCAAACTGTACTACTTTTTGGACTTTGTGGACTTTGCATTGTAGCCCATCACAGTTACTTTGCTCCATCATCTGTTGGTGCAGCTAAAAGCACAAGCTAATTCATATATATATATATATATATATATATATATATATATATGTATATATATATATATATATATATATGTATATATATATATATATGCAAGAAAGAAAAACCGCACCAACAAGTCTTTATACAAAAATAGAAAAACTTTTATTACTCAATGTTTCGGCTCAACCGCTCGAGCCGTCTTCAAGAACAAAAGATGGCTCCAGCGGTCGAGCCGAAACGTTGAGTAATAAAAGTTTTTCTATTTTTGTATAAAGACCTGTTGGTGCGGTTTTCTTTCTTGCTTATTACTATTGACTCATGTAACCAGCACACAGGCTAAAAGGTTTATTTATCCAATGTTTTCGTATCCTGCATTTACCCTCTAAGCATGAGCACCCAGGTTGTGATTATACTTAGGGTGTGTGGCTCATATCCACCATTTTATACACACACACACACACACACACACTCTCTCTCTCTCTCTCTCTCTCTCTCTCTCTCTCTCCATGGAGGAGTTGGCACTCACGTCAAAAGATTCAAATATGCCTGGGTGCAGTGTCCAAAATTAGATACAATATCATACAAAATAAGGTCCGCACTCTCAGGATTTAGGAAAACATAAAAAAAAACATTAAAAAAAGAAAAACATGAAAAAATTTTGTGAATTTTTTGTGAATTTTTTTTTTATGTTTTCCTAACATAGGGACACTATTTTTATATTTTGTTTTAACAATACAGTATGGAAGCACAACTTGGTAAATATCCTAAACATTCCTTTGAAAAGATTAATGCACTGCGTATCGTCGGCGCTATATAAATAAACGATGATGATGATGATTTGCACATAAAACTGATGAACTACCGTTAAGACATTAAGGGGCAGATTTATTAAGGGTCGGATTGAAACTTTTCGAAGTCTTTTTTTATGGTCAAAACTCTCAAATTCCAATTGTGAATTATCCAAACTCGATTCAAGTTTTAATTGGAATTGGAATTTCGAGATTTATCATACTCTGGCCCTTTAAGAACTTGAATTTGATTATTCGCCACCTAAAACCTGGCGAGTTTCTGAGAAAAAACTTAAACCAAGTTTAGTCTAATTTCGATTTGAGTTTTCGAGTCGGAAAAATTAGTGCGAGTTTTAGTTATTCAATTTTATATTTAATAACCCCCAATCAAATTTTGAGTCTATTTGAATTTGAAGGAGTTGTAAAAAAACTCACTTGAATTCGAAACTTTGATAAATGGGCCTCTAATTGTGGACAATAAAAATACATTTGATCAGGCAGGTAATAAAGTGGCTTCCACTGTTATAAATGTAAATATACAGAGAAGGAATAGTCAGGGAATAACAAAAAGCTATATTTTCAAACCATGCAGTCTTTTTAATAAGAAATATATGAACAAGATTTTTTTTATATGGGTGGATTCAGGAGGGTCGGTTCTCTTGAAGAGTTAAATGGGAACATAAAAATATTTGGCATGCCTCATAGGATAATATCAGTTGACAGTTTTTTCACTAATCATACTTTTGATAGAAGAGTGTGTGCAGTATGCATAATGGCTATTAGCTAACACGGCAGATCACACTGGCATTTCACAGATTGCATGTCTACTTGCATGCTGTCTATTTCAAAAGGTTGTTGGCTCTAGTCATAGGCTCAGTACAAGGGTCAATATGTTTAGAAAAGTACACTCCTCAAATCAATATCCACACATGTTGACCAACTAAAATACAACAGAGACCAGTATGTCTCTAGGAGCAATGTGTCTTAACAATGAACTAACAGGATACATCACAATTTATTCCAAGGTTTCATAGCATTAAAGACAAAGATCCATTTGAATATGAGCCTACCAGCCAAATATGTTAAGCTATACCATGGCCAGCAGTGTATAGCAGTGTAAAAAAAGAGTATAACTTAATTTATTATGTTAGTGGTAGGGATGCACCGAATCCAGGATTCATTTGGGGATTCGGGCAAATCCTTCTGCCGAAGCAATTCCAAAATCCCTCCCAAATTAGAGGCGGGAGGGAAATCGCGTGACTTTTTGTCACAAAACAAGGAAGTAAACAATGTTTTCCCCTTCCCACCCCTAATTTGCATATGCAAATTAGGATTTGGTTCGGTATTTGGCAGAATCTCTTGCAAAGGATTCGGGGTTTGGCCAAATCCAAACTAGTGGATTTGGTGCATCCCTAGTTAGTGGTGTGTGTAATGGATAACCTTACACAAAAGGTTCACTTGTATAAGCTGATGAAAACATTATATGCATGGCATAATTATCAGCGGCAGTGTCAGGCACTTCTGGAGTTTGCCATATTTTCTGTAACATGCAGACTCGACATGCTTTAATTTTTCCATTTAAGCGATTGTTCTCATGAACTGTAGTTTTAGTTTTTATTACCCTAGATAGGTCATATGCAGTGGAGCTACTTTATGCTTCTGGTGCCGTTATAGTATTTGCCCTTTGCTTAACTTTCATCCCTATATTTTTCCATTTAACATCTACCTAGCACAGAAAAACACATAAAAAAGCCGCAAAGCGCTTTTTTTTCTGTTGCCAATATCCCCCAGTGAATTTAAGCCAGCATAGAAACAATGCTGCAAAAATTTATTATTTATGCCAGTGGCTGACTATTATTAATATAGCTGTCATGTTAAATTTGGGAAGGAAAAAAAACTGAGTGAAACAGAAAGTGAGGCAATCTCCCCACGTAATTCCTAAAGCATTCAACTGGAATTAATCACTATAGTTCTTCCTTAAACATACAGGGTTGGGCAGCTGAAGATTCCATTGAGTGAATGATAGCATTAGTTGCAGCTGTGAGATCCAAGGGAGGAGAACATAGATATTAATTGTTTGCTTTTCAGGGACATCCACGAATATATATGTTTAGTAAAGGTGATTCATATTCGTTCTAGTGTAGCCCATAAACTTAAATGCCACAGCCTAAAAAAACCAGAAGCAGAATAGGTTTGTAGCGTCAGTAAGTATGATAGAAAACAAGAGTGGATTCGTATACTGCACTTTTGATATTTAAAACAGTTTTAAAAATGTAAACTGCAGTATCTAAGGACTATAATACCCTTCACATATATATTTCTGGATATATATATATATATATATATATATATATATCCCCGTTTTGCAAAAGTACCCATGTGCTGGATTCTTCTATTGCTTGTACTTGTGGGGGTGCCATCCCCCTATAGTCAAAGAGCACTGGGTGTATCATTGGAAGAGATGCCAGGTGTGCCCATAAATTGTTTTGAAATTATACCTCCTCCTCTAACATGGTGCAGTACACTTGACATATTCACAGGCAATTCCAATGATATCAGATTGGAAACAGTCAGCAACAGTTTTGTGCATTTAAACTTTAGCAATTTTGCAGGGAAAAAATGGAGATTCATAGCAAAACATTAGGGTATAGCTTATTGTGTGCATATTTAAACATGAGATCTGTCTTAATTGCCTCTATTCAAACCATTCCAGTGTCTGACTGGCCCATCGGGATATCAGGAAATGTCCCGGTGGGCCCAGGAGTCAGTGCTGCTAAACATTTGGCCTATTTCATGGTCATTCCTTATTTCTATGAGAACAAAGTGGCTCAATAGTTGGAATGATAGATTACAGCAGTGATCCCCAACCAGTAGCTCGTGAGCAACATGTTGCTCTCCAACCCCTTGAATGTTGCTCCCAGTGGCCTCAAAGAAGGTTATTATTTTTGAATTCCAGGCTTGGAGGCAAGTTTTGGTTGTATAAAAACCAGGTGTACTGCCCAACAGAGCCTTAATGTAGGTTGACAATCCTCATAGGGGCTACCATATAGCCAATCACAGCCCTTATTTGGCAACCCAAGAACATTTTTCATGCTTGTGTTGCTCTCCAACTCCTTTTACTTCTGAATGTTGCTCACGGGTTCAAAAGGTTGGGGATCCCTGGATTACAGTATGTAAAGAAAAGAGACTAGGATAATAGAGGTTGAGTGAGGAGAGGAAGAATAATATTAGTGAGAGTTGGTCCCTGGTATAAGATTACCTGGTAGGCCCCTGGTCAAAAGTTTTTGGATGGGCCCCTGGTGTCCCAGTCCGAAACTGAACCATTCTCACAAGAAACAAAATGGTCAGAATAGCAGTTGCTGTGTATGAATATGCAGAATGAGACCACTAAAGCAGTATGGTCATATAAATACAAATTTGGGAAAATGTTTTCTTACCTTTATTATTTAGTTCAATTTGAAAGGGCCATAAATACGTATATGCATTTTCTGAACGTAGTCATGTGAAATTTGACTGTGATGGCATTTTCATTTAATTTCCATCTAGAACAATGGGCCTTGGGAACATTTTTACTTACTGTCCGTAGCTAATTGCCTGAATGTTGCTCTGTGTGCCATAGGCCTTAGGAATAAGCTGATGTTGCCTGAATTGCTCTGAGAGGTGTGGTTTTAGGTTGACAGAGGGTGGCTTGGCAAACAAGCTCCTAGAGTAGTCAACAAAACTGAGAAAGCTAACACAGAAATAATTGGATAGAAAGAACAAGGTTGTGAATAACCTGAAGAGTAGGGAGCTGATGACAGGCATATGCAGTAGGGCTAGGTACTCCTGGAAACATGCCAGTCCAGTATAGGAAAGGTTAACTTAGTGTAGGAACATGCCAAGAAACAAGCATTACGTGCTGCTTGGATCTAGTCATAGGCTCAGTACACAGAAGGCCCTTGTCATAGGCTCAGTACACAGGTCAATATGTTTAGAAAGGTAAACACAGCCAATCAATATCCACACATGTTGACCAACGAAAATACAACAGAGAACAATGGGGCTTATTTATCAACACTGGGCAAATGTGCCCATGGGCAGTTACCTATAGCAACCAATCAGTGATAAGCTTTTTGAAACCAGCTGCAAGTAGAACAATGAATGCAGCAATCTGATTGGTTGCCATGGGTTACTGCCCATGGGCAAATTTGCCCAGTGTTGATAAATAACCCCTAGTATGTCTCTAGGAGCAATGTGTCAAATGTTAACAATGAACTAACACGAAACATCAGAATTTATTCCAAGGTTTCATAGCATTAACTACCAGCACAGGGCTAGGAGTGTTTGATTATTAGAGACTGTTTAGAGGTAAACATAATCTAGTCTGATCCGATACCTACTGAGAATCATTTCATTGCCAGATCTAGTTTTCCCTTTTTATCTGATTGCAAAACAATTTATAGTCCAAATTGCTTGATAGAAGCGAAGCATAGCAGCGTTGTCCTTCCCAACTTTGTAATGGTAATTTTTCTTAATAATATGAGTGATAATATGGATCTCTATTTCATGTATAGTGTTAGCTGGACTAAAGTCTGGATGATTTGTTATTCTTGAATTTTCCTGCCTGACATAAAAACATTTTCAGGCAAATAATTCATCTTTCTGTCACTAAAAACACAGACAGATCTTTACCAGAGTTTGGAACAATTCACCGAGGAGACTTTTCTCCATTTAGAAATCTAGACCAGAGGGGTTTCACCCGATCACATGGAACAGGCATGATCACACAACTAATCTTAAATCTAAAACAGCTGTAAAGTAATGCATTTTTAAGTATTGTCAGCATCTGTTTCTTATCAATCCATCGCAAGGATTTTATCGAGGTAGACGAATGGCCAAATTTAAAGTTTTTTTCATTTTAACCAAGAATAATCTTTAAATATATATTGTGTTACAGTAACTGGTTGTCATGCACATTGTGTATTTTGTCTCCTGTTATTATCTGAAGATTATATGCATTGTGGCCATTTGTTAATAAAGTCAAAGCTGTGAACCAAAAATGATTTACATTATATATTTCTTTTTTTTTTTTATGTTCCATGAATGTTCTTTTTTTGTATGTTCCATTGAGTGTGTGCTTTAGTATTTAGTGATATTCAAGACTGGACATAAAACAGGAGGAATAATTGTTATTATCCATTTATTTATATAACTCTGATGTGTTCTGCACCAGAGGGTAGACATCATTCACATTGTTCCCTTCCATGAGTGGAGCTTACAATCCAACGTCCCTATGGTATTCATAAGCCATATGGTCAGGTTTTATCTGGAACCAATTAACCTGCCTGTATCGTGTTTTAACCTTTGGGTTTGTGAAGGGAAACTAAGGTACCAGAAGAAATGTATTAATACACCTGTAGAAATGCTTTGTCTGAAGCATGAACACACAAAAACAATGTTTAAGGGTCCTTTTTATGCAGTAAAGCATCAAAAAATGTATATACATTCATGTAAGGTGAGTGGTGCACATACTGTATTGTACTAGTGCCCACCATAGTTAAAGGGATTCTGTCATGGGAAAATAATTTTTTTACAAAAAGAATACTGCTCCTCCCGCAGAATCCTTTTTTTTCAAAAGAGCAAACCGATTTTTTTCAGTTTAATTTTGATATGGGGCTAGACATGTTGGTTTCCCAGGTGCCCTCAGTCATGTGATTTGTGCTCTGATAAACTTCAGTCACTCTTTCCTGCTGCACTGCAAGTTAGAGTATCACCCCCTTCACCCCAGCTGCCCATCAGCAGAAAAATAGGAAGGTAACCAGATAACAGCTCCCTGATACCGGTATTGCTAAAACTGTTCACATAGCCACCTAGTGGTCGATATGAGAACATCACTCTATAGTAAAAATCAAAGTCCAGCTAACCCAAGCCACCACTGCTTCATTTACATTGAGTAGGAGAAGCAATAACTTATTATTACTGCTCTGAAAGCAGTTGCATTGTGAAGTGCTGACTCTTTCTGAAAGCATAAAACCAGGCAAAATGACCTCAGATGGCTGCCTACACACCAATATTACAACTAAAAAAACTACAGTTATTGGTCCAAGAACAACATTTTAAATGGTATAATGAATTACTTGCAATGTACACAGTGTAATTTAGTAATAAAAACTATAAAATAAAAATAATGACAGCATTCCTTTAAGGGCAGGCAAAGCAAAGGATCCCTGAGGAAATGTTCATCATAGGACACCCTTTGTGTGAGTACTGGCCTGCCTGGGTCTTTAAGCAGTAAAATAATAATTTCTACTGATTTTCTAGACATATCATTAAGATCAACAGCAGATAATGTACCGCACTCCAGAAACCATCCTTACTGTATTCTTTTGATCAAAGAAGCTGGTTGAACCTAGGGCTAAATATTCTGCTTTAATTTAAAAAAATATTGTGCATTTGCCTTTTAATGATTCGCTAGTTTTAATGAATCTTTTACTCCTAACTTAATGCCACCATTGTTTTAATGCCACGTTTGAGAATTCCCCTCAAATTGCAGGTCTGGCCATTGTGCATAGATTTATGATGCCACCCATAGAACAAGCAATTATAGGTGACTTTCACATAAAGAAATGTCGTTTTAGCCTTGGGCATTTGTGGTTGCACCCAAAGCTTAGCCTAGTATCAGTAAATTGTTTAAAAATACATTGTAGTAAAAAAAAAAAAAACCTAAAAAAAGCTATGACATTAACCCATGACCTGTCCATTTACATGAAAGTTGTAATGGGAATACAAATTATAGCTCCTCCATGCACAAACATATGTTTACATAGTGGATCAAGGGCTTAAAGGAGAACTAAACCCTAAAAATTAATATGGCTAAAAATGCCATATTTTATATACTGAATTTATTGCACCAGCCTAAAGTTTCAGCTTGTCAATAGCAGCAATGATCTAGGACTTCAAACTTGTCACAGGGGATCACCATCTTGGAAAGTGTCTGCGACACTCACATGCTCAGTGGGCTCTGAGCAGCTGTTGAGAAGCTAAGCTTAGGGGTTGTCACAAATTATCAAGCAGAAAATGAGGGTTGCCTGTAATATAAGCTGATGCTACAGGGCTGGTTATTAAATTCTCATGCTAGTTGCACTGGTTTCTGTGTTGCCATGTAGTAATTATCTGTATTAATTTCTAATCAGTCTTATATTGTGACATTTACATTCTATGTGTACTGTATATTGTGAGTGCGTCCCTAAGATCAGTAAGTGACAGCAGCACAGAGCATGTGCAGTGAATCAGCAGAAAAGAAGATGGTGAGCTACTGGGGCAACTTTGGAGACACAGATCTTTACTGCTAAAGGGCTGTGGTTGCCTTGGGCTGGTATAGAAACCCAAAACATAATGTACAACATTTCTAACCTACATCTTTAGTTAAGTTTTAATTCTCCTTTAAGGGACAGGCCAGGGTCTAACTACATTGCCAGTAAATTTGTAATGTCAGCCCTGGCAGTGGCAGGTGTTTTACTGGCTAGGCCAGTAAAATACCAGCCAGATGTCAACCCTAGAAACAAAGCAATTACTTCCCTGCATGCTGCACAAACAGGGGAGTAACTACAGAGGAGGCAGACCCTGTGACTGCAGGGGGGCCCAGGGGTCGCATGAGACCCTAATTAATGAGCAAATTAATATATATTTGTAAAAAAGGACAACCTCTGTATACATACAATTAATTTGCTGTGGGGCACAAACACATCTAGGCCATGAGTTGATGGGTTACAGGTTACAAACAAGTTTCACTTTGTGTGGAGGAAAGCCTAGAGTTTCTGACACAGTTACTGGCCTTAAGTCCCTTCCCATCTTTGGGCCAGGTTTGGCCTGGTTTGAAAAAGATAAGGTTGTGGGCAGGAAGTGGTAAATTCTTGATCCACACATCACTATCCTCTGGTTAACAGACTTGTGTTTTATGTACGTATTTTTTTATTTTTGAAAAAACAGAGTAAAATGAATGTAAAAAGGTAAAGCAAACAATAACTGAATTAACAGCACCCAAAAAAACATGTCATTAAAGTCAATGGGAAATGTATTACGAGGAATGTATTTTAGTTTCAAGTATTATTGCTTAACACTAAAAATGAGGCTACATTCTTTCTCCAGCTCTGTAGATAGGAACCAGAAAGAGAAGCGACAGTGCTAAACATCACAAGCCTGAGAATGCCAATGATGACTTTGACCACCTTAATTGCACAAGCAGCAGAACCATAACAGGAAGCACCAGTAAAATGCATATTGTGTGTAACTCTGACTTGCAGGCTGTGTGTGTGTCTAGTGTCATAAATCATGTTTTAGTCAGTTTCCTATAACACATTCCTTCAAAGTGAGATGGTAAAACATCTGTATAAATGTCTTTCTTTCCTTATTGTGCAGCTGCTGTTTGGCCATGAAATAGGCCAAATGTTTAGCAGCATGAGGGCCACTGACACCTGGGCCCACCGGGAGTTTTCCTGGTATCCCTGTGGGCCAGTCCAACACTGTTTATGTATGGGAGGTGCATGTTTGTTCTGTGTCTGCTTTTAATAAAAGAACCTAATGATTTCCACAAACTAAAACATCTATATGCCCAAAGTGTTCATTCTTATTAGCTTTTATCAAATGTATTAATTATATTAACTATAAAAATGTTTATTTTATAAAATGTATAATTAGCCTACAAGACACTTTGTCGAGGCTTTATAAAGGGTCTTGTAGGCCCTATATATCTCTATCATCTACTGTATCTAGCTATCTATCTTTTATCATCTATCTATCTATCTATCTATCTATCTATCTATCTATCTATCATCTATCTATCTATCATCTATCTATCTATCTATCTATCTATCTATCTATCTATCTATCTGTCTGTCTGTCTGTCTGTCTATCTATCTATTATCATCTATCAATCTATCTGTCTCTGCCTGTCTGTCTGTCTATCTATCTATCTGTCTGTCTGTCTGTCTATATCTATCTGTCTATCATCATCATCTTCATCTATCTATCATATATGTATCATCTATTATCTATCTCTCTCTCTCTCTCTCTCTCTCTATCTATCATTTCTCTGTCTGTTTGTATAGCTATCTATACAGTATATGAATTAAACTCATCTGTTATACATTATAAAGTTTGGAGATAAAACTATTTGTAGCGTGTTCAAGATCCTTTGGAAGAATACCATTCCTTCAGTTGCCCTGCATGTAGGTTCTGAATGTTGTAGCATTCATGCACTAAAACAGCTTATTCGATTAACAGGGAGCAGGGTAGGAGCTCACTCTTGTTATAATGTAGATATAAAGGATCAATAATAACATTTTTGTTATTTTGTTTATCTTACCTATTATTATATAATACACAAGAGCCATGAATCTCCTTTACATGATATGCTTATAACTGGAGCTTAGTGATGTCGTTACTGTCCCATGACTCACTGAAACTTGTGCATTATAATATATATGAGGCTATTATAAGTCACCTTGGAGTTTGATGACCTGTATCTCACCCTTTGGTGCTTTTATATGGTCATGGAACTCCTCGGTAACTTATAATATCTTTATATTTGACAAGAGGGGGTGCTTTCACAATATTAAGTTATTGTATATTATTCACTATATTACATAAGCTAGAAAATACCTGGTGTCTACCTCCTTGTTTTATGTACTCATTTGCACAGTGTTTTCTAAAACAGCCTCTGTTTCTTTAATGGTATATTGATTGCTTGCTTTTCAGACACTCCCCCCACTTCCTAAATTATATTAAAAATATCGCTTCAGGTTTCCACTTTGGATATACCTGATTTTTGTAAAACCATTTATCAGAAATCGAATATCAATATACAAGTTGGGCACTTTTGTTTCACACAAACACCTTATCACACACGAGCCTACAATACCCTCCAATAATTTTTGGAAATGTTTTTATATGAATTTGAATACTCTCCATAATATTCCCCCATGCCACAAATAATTTCAAGTAAATCAAAAAGAAACGGCCTTACTATGGCAGGATATATAGTGCAACCCTCAAATGAATAATTGCCATAAGGAAACACTAAGAACAGTTTTGAATTGATCTGCCCAGTAGTGAATGAATGGTCTGCTATTGAGCTCTAAAGCCGCTTATCCATGTGAAGATCTGCTAGTTGCCAAACCATCGATATGCCCAGCTTGAGGTAGGCAATATTGGACTGATCCAATCGTTTGGCCCAACAATTGCATCATAATTAGAGCTATACAAGGACCGCATCAACACACAAATGTGTCCCTGATCAAAGCAAAATCAAACCTGACTAAAAATCAACCAAATTTCAGTCTGATGAGGCTGTCGGCTGGCAACATACACGACCAATGAGCTGGAACGAGTCGGCAGCTTTTATCGTCCTCTGTATGGCCACCTCAACACCCTACAGAGCAGAATGTAAAGTAAAATACAAATGATGGTGCTAGGTGAATTGAAAACTGTATACCAGGCCAATGATCAGAGGTAGACGGCAAGCAAAAACCAGTCCGTTAAACAGGCAGAAGGTCGGGAGAGGCAGCGAGCAAAGAAAGCCCAGGGAACAGGCCAAGGTCAGTACTGGGAGATCAAACACGAAGCAGGCAGGAAACTGGACAAGGGCTCGGAAACTAGGTGAGGACTGGTAAACCAAAAAGGGGTCAGGCAATGGAGAAGCAAACTGGATCTGGCTGGGGACCTCAATGGTCAAGCAACTGTATTTGCAAGAAGCAGGCTTATAAAGCCCTTTAATCGATTGATCAATTGAAGTCAACGAGTTGGGCAAAGGAGAGAGGGCAGTAGAGAGAGGTAACATATGTCCATCAGAATAACTGACCTGTACCAACTCTTAAAGCCCCCAGTGGCTGAGAAGGTTAGTGCAGCACACAGACCAGGGTTTGATTCCAGGAATTTCCTGATAATATCATTCATTTTGCTCCCTGCTTTCTAATTAGTAAATGTAAGATCTGTAAGAGCAGAAAATAGGCTTAATTTAGACCAATAATCAGGTAGCAAATGATATGGTGGATACTGTATATTTATGCTACCATATATAAGTACGAAAACTGCAGTTCTAAACCAAATGTATTTGATCTAATGTTTTACTTGGCAATTAGTCTCCCTTCTGAATGATCTGAGCAGGATTTTAGTTCTCTAATGAGCAGGGAACGAGTGATTAAGTTGTCTCATTTTGCACTTATTAACCTACCGCTCAAAGATCATCGGCTCTTTAATAAATCCTCTCACCTTTTTTCTTCAAAGTATAAATTAGATATAAATGTTGCCACCAGTGTTGAAATCACAAGCAACTTATTCAATTATGCCTTTGGTAATGGACTTCATCCAAGCCAGCAATGATACACAGAAGCATAGCTAGGCCTTAGTTTAATAGGCACTTCCATAGGCATACATGTACAGAAATATACAGAATATCATATACTACTTTTTTTTTAATGAAGTTAATCTGCAGGCACTTCTTATCATTGTCCATTTGGCAAAACAGGTATGGAACCTGTTATCCAGAATGCTCGTAACCTGGGGTAACGGATCTTTCCGTCAAACTAGAAAATCATGTGAACATTAAATAAACCCAAAAGGCTGGTTCTGCTTCCAATTAGGATTAATTATATCTTAGTTTGGATCAAGTACAAGGTTATGTTTTATTATTACAGAGAAAAAGGAAATAATTTTTCATAATTTGGATTATTTGCATAAAATGGAGTCTATATTAGACAGCTGTTCTGTAATTCGGAGCTTTCTGGATAACGGATCCAATACCTGTATTGTATTCAACTCCAGTCAAATTACTAATCACCATGTTAAATGGTTAAATATACTGGCAGACATGTCATCCTCCTTGAGGTATATTTTGATGGTCACCATATTGTCAGTAAATTCTATAACACTTCACTGTTACAAAGACTCAGTCCTCAGTAATAATGGTGCTTTTTATAAGAGGCAAATGATAAACCCTACTATAATACATAACACTTTTTTAAATAGTAGATGCCACTTATAATTACTGACAGGAAAAAATACAGCTGCAGCACCTCTTTGTTGGTTGTTTGACCTAAGTTTTCACTTTTTGCAACAAGGAGGTGCTGCAGTGGTATTTTTTTCCCGAATGTCTATGCAAACCCCTAGCAAGGGTTTCCAGACTGCTTTGCACCCAACCTACAAGGTTAAATAAGGTGGTTAAAGCACACCCACTATTGTCTATTTTGCTTATAATTACTGACAGCATGGAGCAGTTTAGTGTAGACAGTGACGGAAAACAGATCTTTGGTAGCAGAAATTCCGCCCATTCCTCTCATCCAGCAGAAACTAAATGGCTATCCACACTTAGTAAATATGTTCCTCCTCATGTAAGAGAACAAGAGGAAAAAATTCTGATTATCCAGGATAGTGAGCTGTATATTCAAATACACAACAACCCAAAACAAAAATATTTACTTTACTGGTCCTTATGGGGAAAAAAGGAATGTGCATCATAAACATTATTTTATCTGTTTCTACAGCAGAAATTCTGTCCCTCCAGGCCAAGTTGGCACCTTATTGGTCCTCATAAAGACAGGCCTGCCTGACTTTAAATCGGCCAGATATTAACAAGGCAGGTTTGAAAACTCAGTTGAACCCAGTGCAAGTTGATGCTGTCCTCATCCGATGGGCCTCAGTAGGCCCCAGTGCATGGAGACATTGATATCCAAACAAGTGCATCTGGCAGCATACATACACCTTATAGACCTAAAATAAACTTTTTAGCTTAAAAAAAACTACAGAACACAAGCTGTAAAAGAAATGTAAACTATCAACGTAATTATAGAAATGGATTATAAAAAGGGAAAAACAGATACAACAGGTTATTTGCTGTTTACATGTTTTTCGCTCGTTAGTGCTCATTGTACTACTTTCCTTTTACTGAGCGCCTAATCAATTAATTTGGTGGGAAGTCACAATCCAACAAGCTGGGAAGAAAATCCAAAATATATATGTTTTATATATCAGGTTTAATTTTTTCTGTCTTAAAGCAACAGTAACATCAAAAAATAAAAGTTTACATTAATAAGAATATAATGCAGTGTTGCCCTGCACTGGGAAAACTGGTGTGTTTGTTTCAGAAACACTATTGTTTATATAAATAAGCTGCTGTGTAGCAATGGGGGCAGCCATTCAAAGGAGAAAAGGCTCAAGCTACACAACAGATAAGCTCTGTAGAACATAATAGTGTTATGTGTTATCCACTATTTAACCTTCGCCATATAGCCTTTTTTTCAATTTCCGCCATTGCTACACAGCAGCTTCTTTTTATGAATTATAGTAGTCTCTGTAGAAATAAATCAAATTAACTGGACTTGCACCAGTTATCCAATTGGCTTTCTAACTTGTAAAAAGATCTTTCTGGAATAAATACCTGGAATGTTGCTCCAATCAGCATAATCTGTTAATAATAATCAGCAAGGATCTCATGAAGTTAAGGTGTTGATTGTATTAGCATGATTGGAGCGTTGAGGTGTTATTTAACCATCACAGGGAGAGGTGCCAAAACAGCATTGTATGTGGCAGACAATAGATGCCGCACCCCCTGCCTCTATTCAAACTTGGTTTTTCAGTTTTTACATATATGGCTTCAACACTTCTTTTGAACCAGTTGTTCTCCCCAGTGCCGGGCCATGCTGGGCAGACGCCCTAGGCAGGCCCGGCAGGCGCAGTGCCTATTTAGTGTGCGCACGCGCGCATGCGTGAATTTGCACTTCTTCGCATGCGCGAATTTGCACTTCTGTGCATGCGTGAGTTTGCGCTTGTATGCACATGCGCAGAAGCACACAAATCGCGAAAACGACATTGAGTCGGCCAGAGAAGGGAACCGGACTTGGGGTAGGCGACAGAGGAGGTACGTGCCTGGCGCCGTCCCAACTTTGCGCCCTAGGCACGTGCCTACTCTGCCTACCCCTAGTTCCGGCCCTGGTTCTCCTGGTCTAGAATCTGGACTCTGCAGTCTTCAAACGTGTGTCCTTTTTCTTTTAGATGTAGGTACACGACTGAGTCCTGACCAGAGGAGCTGGCTCTTCTGTGCTGCGCCATACGCTGGTGTAACTGTTGTTTGGTTTCCCCCACATACAAATCAGAACACTTATGCTGATTGGAGTAACATTACAGGGTATTTATTCCAGAATGATCTTATTTACAAGACATTCTGAATTGAGAAAGCCAGTTGGTTTGACTTATTTCTACAGATATACCATGACCTGGATAATTAAGATTTTTCATAAACCAACTATAGTAGTGTTTCTTAAGCAAACAGATCAGTTTTACCAGTGCAGGGCAACAGTATATGATATTTTCATTACTTTAAAACACTTTCATTTTTTTAGTGTTAGTGTTCCTTTAAGTAGAATGTTAAATAGCCCTGTGGTAAGCTTAAGTAATTCTTAATGTGCTTCAAGCAGTTAACGAAGACTTTGGTTGTAAAAATAAGATGAAAAAGCAGATTTCTTTCTCGTTTTTTTTTTTTTTTTTAATTCACTGAGGTGTGGCTCCTTCCAAAGTATGTGTTTGCTAACAATGTGTTCAGTTGCCGTGGGTAACAGCAAGCACATACTGGACTGCAGAAGGTTTCATCTGCAGCAGGGGTGGGGCTATCTGAGTTCAAATTTTCAGTTAACAGTGCCTTGAGACTGGGTTTACTTTTTTTTGAACTTATGGAAAAAATGACTTACCTAGGACTTGACACAATTAATAAAATGGATAATATATGTTCTATAGCTTTGGTTGCTAACAAGAGTCATGTCAACAAACAACATTACACTCTGACTCCTAAAAAAGCATTGTACCTAAATAGTAAATGTAGCTTCAGTGTATATGTGCATTGAGTTCTAACCTGCCACTGACTGGTCGCCATAGGAGCCTGCAACGGTGCAATTTAGCACCAATGATAGCAAAGCAACACTTATAATTCCAACCCATTAAAGCCATGAAAGTACATTCAAATACCAGGCAGTGCTCTTGCTGGGTAGTTCAGTTCATGAGAACCATACCAGCATTGGATTAGGATGAGGGTGATACGACACAAACAAATGGACAATAAAAAATCTGTTATTTATGTTAAAAGCTAACAAATTACTTGCATATATAAAGTGAAAACTTTATAAAAAATAAAAGATAGATAAGCTCTACTGCAAATTATGTTTTCTTTTCTTTTTTGTTATTCAGTTCTTAAAAAAATAATTACTGGTAAATAATATTACAGGGATGGGATCCAATATCTGGAAACCGGTTATCCAGAATGATCCGAATTACCAGAAGGCCATCACACAAAGACTCAATTTTAATTAAATAATTCCATTTTTTTGCTTTGATTTCCCTTTTTTCTCCTATGTATTAATAAAGCAGTACATTGTTGATCCTACTAAGATTAAATGAATCCTTATTGGAAGCAAATAATTATATTGGGTTTATTTAGGGGAGGATTTATCAACGGTAGAAGTGAATTCGAGGGAAAGTAATAAAAATCTAAATTTGAATTTTTTTGGATACTTCGACCATCAAATAGGATACTATGACTTTGAATCAAAATAAAATAGTTCACATATTTGACCATTTCGATAATCGAAAGTACTGTCTCTTTAAAAAAACTTTGACCTCAATACTTCGCCAAAGTGCTATGTTAACCTATGGGGACCTTCTAGAGCATTTTTTGGAAGTCAAAGTAAAATCATTGGATCGATCGCTGAAATCCTTTGAATCGTTTGATTCGAAGGATTTAATCATTCGATCAAACAATTTATACTTCGACCGCAAATGGCCAAATTTGATGTAAAAAAAGTCAACTTCGATATTCGAAGTTGAAGTATTCCTATTCGATGGTCGAATTTCGAAGCTTTTTCTACTTCGAAATTCAACCCTTGATAAATCTGCCCCTTAATGTTTACATTGTACGGTGATTCAAATTATGGAATTTATCTGGTAAACCCCAGGTCCCAAGCATTCTGGATAACAGGTCCTGTAACCGGTACCTAATTTAAAACTTGAATATAGTTTTTAGTTAAATGTATTTATTGAACACTAAATATTTGCAGCAAAAGTCTACAGAATTAACTATGAGCATTGCTTGCAGTTGGCAGCTTCCGTCTCTATCAGGAAAGCGAGCTATTTAGAGATGTGTCAACGTCTTAGCTTAGCATCAAAGTGGTTTATACAGCCACAAGTAGTGGCTAAACCTGAACTCTGCATTAATGGCACTTTTTGCAGACAGGATAAGCAGCTGCATAGTGTACTTTGAGTAGAAGTTGCTGGACATGACAGCTAGGGCCAATCAAACATTAAGGAAATTTTTAAAAAAAACAATACACTGAAATTGCATGTCAATTAATACCACATGGAGTCATCTACTTTTCTTGGTTCCAAAGGGATATGGGCTTGCTGCCCCTTGTTTACCTCTAGCACCAGGGGAGCTATAACAGATTACTCTATCCATTCTACTCTCTTTTGCCCTGGCTTACACATTACTTACTTTTAGTCCCCATTCATGTCTTGTCCCAATCATACTCCACAGTATGGCAAATACAACTTTTTATATAGTCTGTTATATATAAAATGAGCCTAAGAATTTTTTCTACAGAGTGCTGGTAAATTCTGCTCCTTATTTGTTTGGTAATTATTTGTTCTTTTTCAGCTAGAGCACTAGATCATATGTTCTTTCTGAGCTTGTGTGGGTTTCCATGGGTTTCCACACTCCAAAAACATACAAGCATGTTAATTTGCTCCTGATATGCCTTAGCAGCCATTGTCTCACTGGCAGGCTGGACATAATTTCCATTATCATCAAGCAAAGGCATCCTATTGTATTATGATCCCATTACAAGATGTCAGAGGGAGTGTGGCCTAGCAGTGCAGAGAATATGATTAAATACTTGGTAGCCTATGACACAGGGGCAGATTTACTAAACTCGAGTGAATAATTCAAATGAAAAAATATTCGAATTTCAAAGTGTTTTTTTGGGTACTTCGACCATTGAATTGGTCAAATTCAATCAAATCGATTTGAAGTAAAAATCGTTCGACTATTCGACCATTCGACCATTCGATAATTGAAGTACTGTCTCTTTAATAAAAACTTTGACTTCATTCCTCGCCACTTTAAACCTACAAAAGTGCAATGTTAGCCTATGGGGACCTTCCAGAGCACTTTTCTAAGTTTTTTTTATTGAATAAAAATCATTCGATCGATCGCTTAACATCGTTCAAATCGTTTGATCGAAGCTTTTGCGCTAAAATCCTTTGAATCCGAAGGATTTTACTTCGCGGGTCGAATTCGAGGGTTTTTTAAATTTTAAAATTTGACACTTGATAAATCTGCCCCTAAGTATCTTTGACACGAACGCGTCAGGCATGAATAGTTTATACCAATAAAGATTTCTATTTTTTTACTCTACATTAGTCTGATCCATGCGTGACCTTTTGAGTGCCCTGCTCCAACATTTTGCTTCTTTGTATACGGTTTGTTCGCTCCCTTGAGCTGAGGGCCTGGGGCAGGAGCACCTGGACCACCTACTCCATTTGGTGAGTTATTCTACTGGCCAAGTCTATGCTTAAATACATATATAAATATGATTTATTAAACATTTCAGTTAATGGCACTCTCCATAGCCAGACATGCCATTCATCTATGCCTATAGGAAGCCTGTTGTCCATTAACATTTGTATGAATCCTGCATCATATTACAATATATTACAATATAACAATACAACTAAAGCTTCCCCATACAAAAGTAATTATCACTATGAAACAAAAAGTCAGTTTCCATTCTAGCAATCCAACACCAAAACAAACCCTTAAAATCACATGACTTTAGGTCGAATCATTTCAAAGTTGGATCTATAGGAGTTTCCAAGCAGTCTGTATAAAATAGTAGTGAGCCCCTATTTTATTTGTATGTATTCTTGATGACCAGGTTACATAAGTATGAGAAGGCTCTGCTCTATTTATATTCAAAAGGAATACACTACATTTTTTTATATTTTCTGGAATCATCATTATGATGCACATATGCTATACCATCCATTTTCACCTGACCTTTTTAAAAGTTGTAAGTTCAATATTTATTAATAAACAAGCATTGTTAATATTACACCAAACAAATAAACCACAAAGAATATTGTAAAACGAGTGCCTCCTAGAAAATATCGAGCTTCCCCTGATGTACAAGTTGTAAGTAAGAGCTCTGGTGCCCCCCAGTAGAGCTGCAGCAGAATTTCTGTCAAAATTACACCTCAATACTACACCTATAGGCAATGTGAACTCCATTAACCTGAATGGCAAAAAAGCCATGTAAATATAAAAACCTTGAACTGAAACCCACTCTGTTCAGTCAAACTGTGTAAGAGAGTGATAGGTGGTTTAAAAAACTTTTTACACTTTAGATATATATATATATATATGGTCCAAAGTTGACATTTGTAAGAAGTCTTTGAAAAAAGTAGCTTATAAAAGTGCAACTTGTTCACATCACATGACATTTTCCTTTGAGGTGGGGTCCTTGCCAAATGGTCCTCCTATTCCCCTGTGAGAATGCTAAGTGATGTAAGAGAAATCCATCTGCACACTCTGATCTTGGGGCAGTTCATTTAAATACTAGAATCATCCTGTAATACCATGAATTCTGTGTTTTCCAGTTAAGAACACACAATTCGTAGTATTATTATGAAACAGAATGTCACTAACATGAAACATTGCTATTTGCCAAACATCTGCCAATACCTCTTTCAGTGGAAGTACTGTTTTCTTTTAGTGGAAATATACAGTACAAAAAAAGGAGAGAAAATGAAAGAGCTGGCCCTCACAATTGCACCTTCCCATATATAAACTCAGAATTAATCAGAAGTATTAAAATTAAAACATAACCTTTAATCAGCATTTAAAATGGATGTCCAAACAAAAAATGTTTAAAAAGACAGTTGGAAACAGGACATTGATTGACCGGGTAAAGAGAGGGTTGTCACGAGTAGTGCTGAACAACAGTTTAACCAAGTGATTGGTTAATCCTAGTGGGTATTAGGTATTGATTGTGAACCAAATTAGCAAATGGCTACCTTGCCGTACTGGTAAATAACAGTTCTGTGGCTAGTTAATGATTACAGCAAGGTAGCCATTTGCTAATTTGGTTCACAATCAATACCTAATACCCACTCTTGACCCTTTACCCGGTCAATCAACGTCCTGTTTCCAGCTGTCTTTTTAAACATTTTTTGTTTGGACATCCATTTTAAATGCTGATTAAAGGTTATGTTTTAATACTTCTGATTAATTCGGAGTTTATATATGGGAAGGTGCAATTGTGAGGGCCAGCTCTTTCATTTTCTCTCCTTTTTTTGTATATAGTTATTATTTGGCCTTGCACACCATACACTGTGCTTGATTGTCGGTGCTCCCCAACACCACACTTTTTCTGTGGAAATAGTTTGTTATGTAATTAATATTAAAGGGGACCAGTCATATATAGCTGTATACTAGAAGTATTCCATTATACATGAAACTCGTATTATTATAGATATTGGCTGTCAATTATGTATGCCTCCTTTTACCTCTTTATTTAAAGGTTTTTAAATAAAAGTGGTTCAAAATAAAACATGAATGTACATTTTTGCTTAAGGAGTACACTTCAAAGTTACAGAGCAATAGTGGGAAATGCTGTAAAGCATTAAGCATTTTTACCCACACTACATAATGGTGGAAAAGGAAAGAAAATAAGAATGAAAAAAGGAGAATTTGTGTACTTACCATTAAATCTCTTTCTGTTCAGTAGCTTGGGGGACAAAGGAACACTGGGGTAAAGCTGGTACCACTAGAAGGCAGGACACAATAGAAACAATAGAACTAGCTCCTCCCCTGCCAGCTATACCCCCCAGCAGACGGAGCCCAGTTCAGTTTGTACCAAAGTCATCATAATTTAACCTCGAACTTGAATGAGTATTTACCAGACCATGTCTGACTAGTATTGACAGCCCCTATCCAGGGAGGGAAGTCCTGTGTCCCCCAATCGACTGAAGAGAAAGCGATTGTCGCCTTGGGGGGGACACAGGAACAGTGTGGACATACCAAAGCTGTCCCCTTAAGATAAGATGGGAAGGATAGGCTTAGATAGGGTGGGAAGGATAGCTACCTCAGCCTGAAGTACCTTCTTACCGAAGAGTGTGTCAGAGGCCCCAAAGGTGTGAAAATGGTAAAATTTTGTAAATGAGAGGATAGATGTCCACATCGCTGCCTTGCACAGCTGTTCTGCTGATGCTTGGTTTTGGAAAGCCCAGAAAGTGTCTGGCATAGCAATCACTTCACATACTGCACTTCCCTTCTACCCCTTCTACTCCAGCGTTTTTTGGGACTTAGAAACTATTTTTTTGAGGAAGTCCGAACTACTCTATTGCACTTTGCCTGGTCTGAGGTGGGGAAGGCAAGTCTGGCGATAGAGGTAACGTTCAGTAATATCAAAAACGTAGTGAATTTGCGTAGTAACACTACCGAAAATTTGCCTGGCGTTAGAGGGCGAAGTTGCGCCAGAGTCTATCTCCTTGGCGAAATTACGCCAGCTACCGTTAGCGGCGAAGTGCCAAAATGACGTCAGTTCGCCCTTTAGTAAATTTCCCCCTCAGAGCATTGTAAAAACCATAGGGCTTACAATCTAAGCCATTGCAAAACAATTGTTGTTATCACTATAACAATAAAATGATCACATAATGTACATTCTTTTTAATTATGATTTGATCTTTGTCATGTAATGAAGTTTAATGATATGCAATTATTTTATGTTTTTTTCTTTTCTGAAACTACTGTTTAATTATGTAGGGAAGAAAGAATTAAAAATATTAGTACTTGGGAATAAAGCTAACATAATATTGGGACTATTTGGCAAAGCTAAACCATCAGATGCTTGAGTGTAAGTTTGTAATGGAATAATGTTCAAGTTATTTTGGCTGAAGCCAAAGAAAACACATATGAAAATCATTATCAAATTGCATGACATCAGTTTTTTTGGCAGCTAACAGTATGACCTCACCAAATGTTATATTCGTGTGATAAAAGCCATGCAGCGAGGTTGATAAATGTTACATTACATACAATTTTTCAGCATTCTGTAAATGTATATAAACTGACATATTTTAGGTTATCATCAGAACCAAAAAAATGTTCTGTATTGCTGAAAATATATTTTTTGAAACAAAGCCAGAATATAAAGAATATGCTAATAAAGTAAGATATGTGGAACAAAAGATGAATGACTAGAACCTGTGAGCAACATTCAGAAGTAAAAGGAGTTGAGGAACAACACTAGCATGAAAAATGTTCTTGGGGTGCCAAAAAAAGTGCTGTGATTGGCCATTTGGTAGCCCTTATGTGGATTGTCAACCTCTGTTTGGCAGTGCACCTGATTTTTATGAAACCAAAACTTGCCTCCAAGCCTGGAATTCAAAAATAAGCACCTGCTTTGAGACCACTGGGAGCAACATCCAAGGGGTTGGAGAGCAACATGTTGCTCACGAGTCACTGGTTTGGGGATCACTGGACTAGCGTAAAGCTTATCTGCCTGTGCATGGGGACATTCCAACGGGCCTGGCCTTATATGTAATAGTGTAGCGCTGGATTTATGCAAGGGGTATGTACTTTCTGCATGTTTCCTCTGGGTACTGTTTCCTTAATTGGCTTCTGATGAAATCAACCATAGTATGTGTGAATGTGATAGGGACCTTAGATTGTAAGCGCCTCTGGTGCAGGGACTGATGGGAATCGCTTTAAAAAACTGCATAAATGTGAAAGTGCTATATAAATAACAAAACTAAAATAAATACCGTATATACTCGTGTATAAGCCGACCCGTGTATAAGCCGAGGTACCTAATCTACCTAAGAAAACTGGAAAAATGTATTGACTCGTGTATAAGCCTAGGGGCCCCATGTCAGATTTCAAAATGTGAATGTGACCCGGCCGCAACAATTGGGGGACACTGGGCAGGTACCTGTTAAAGGGTCCTCTGTCTACCCCTATTTCATGTTTGCTTCCCTCTGCCACTTCCCCCCCCTGCCCTCCCCATCTGTCGCTCTCCCCACCCCGGCCCTCACGTCTGCTGCTCTTCCCTCTGTCACAGTAAAACGTGACCCGGCCCCAGCAGGACTGTCTGTGACTGACTGTGTCGCCGCCCGGAGCAGGTCCAGGAGCTCCGGGCGGCGCGTCCTTCCCTGCCGGCGTTCGCTCCCAAAATGGCGGCGCCCATGGCCGCCACGTGGGTAGCGGCCGGCGCCGGCGCCGTTAGACTGAAGGTCTATGCTGGTGTTAGATATCACTGAACTGTATCCCTCTTACAAGCTAAGGGGCTCGGCCCAAAAGGGCATCCAGATCCAAATAAAAGACTGTATTGAGTGAGAAAAGAGTTTATCACATGAAAACTCATGGGCAACATTCAATAAAACAGGAAGTGAATTTGAAGAAAAGTTTTTCCACCTCGAATTGAATCTTGTTTTCACGTGATAAACCATGAATTAACCTTTTTCTCAGTGAATTGAATCTGGCACAAAGTCTGAAGAACTCTGTCTTAGATAAACTTAAGGGCAGTGGCCAACAGGAAGATTTGTCACCCAAAATTATTTATGCACGACTGTGGGCAACAAATCTTCCCCGAAAATGCATCCTAATTGGAAATAACTGAAATCACTGGCTGTAAAAGCAATGAAGTTTCCACCCGGGGCAACTTTGGAAGAACAAAGCAGTGTGTTAGCTTTACCAGCGCCGTTTCCAAAGGAGATGCGTTTTCTCCTGCTGTTTTGTATTTTTATCGAGGGTGACAAATCTCCCTGGTCGCCCACTGCCCTAATAGTAAATGGTGTATGCCTGCTTGCTGTTATTGTGTCATTCCAAGACTGAAGGCAACAAGATTTAAAGGAAACATCATTTTTATAGCATAAGTAGTTTATTTTGCTCAGCAAACACAGTAGAAAATAATTTTAAATTATTTCATATGATGTCACGTCCCCCTTTAAAAAGTTTTTGTAACTCTCAAGTGTTGCACTTGGCAGGTCTTCCAGTATGATATGCCAATTAGAGGGATTTGGCTTGTGATGTATACTATATTCACTAATATAATGTAAATAACAGTCAAGAACAAAGGAAACTCAGGATTCCAGCTAAAACTGACCTAACATTGTAATTTGGTTATACGGATATTTTGGTAGTTATACAATGATTCCCAGGGGGCTAACCCAAGGCATAATTTTTGCAGCAATCCAACAGAAGCCATAATCTTGATTCATTGTTAAGTGCTTCAAAAAGGTATTATGCAATGTTTTAAAGAGAATGTTTAGCAAGATGGGCCAGAAATAAGATATGATGTTTGACACTGGCAGCAATCTTAACTGCATAGTTTTTAAAATCATAGCATATGTTCTGTTGCAGAGCTTTATAGAAAAAATTACAAATAATTGTCTGTCCATACACAAAAAGAGTTAAGACACTCGCGTCAGCGCCCCTGGTTGCCAGGGGCGGCAAAAATGCCGTTCCTGGTAACCAAAAGCCGAATTTCTGTTTTTCAACCCGGAAATTCAGTTATTCTAGGACAGAGAGCACAATTGCGCTTCCTGCACTTGCACCGTGGCCAACCCCTGACCCCCTCCGGCGCTGAAAAGGTGAGTGCTGTGGGCAGGGGTGGGGGACAACAAAAGGAAGGTCACCTCAGGTGGCTGAATGCCCAGGATCACCCCTGATTGGAAAGCACCAAGAAAAGAGCTTACAATCTACACAGTGGAGCTTACAATCCAATTTCTCTACTACCTCTACACAGTGCCAAGGCTGACTTCATTAACATACCTCCCAACATTTTGGAAATAGAAAGAGAGAGAAAAAAGTTGGTGCACCTAGCCCATTTTGTGGCCACACCCCCATAATTACCAAGTTTATTTTACAAAATTTGGCAGGTTATGAAAGTTTGAACATATTTCTGTGTTTTTTTCAGTTATTAGTTTTGCTAATGAAGGTGACTTGCCCTTTAAGCTGTGAGTCTAACATTTGCCAAGGGACCTGCTATCTTATATTGTTACAATTACTTATTTGCTTATCTTGAAATTGTTGCAAAAGTATATTTTCAGCTGCTGTGGCTGTTCTGGTCTCTCTGCCAAAAGCCAATTAAGTTAGAAATATTGTTTCTTTTTCTGACTGTTCAGTGCAGAGAAAAACTGAACTATTCAGTAAAAATGAGGGACTGTGGGTTGAGCTGTCAAAAGAGGGACTAACAGTTCACATGAATAGAACAAACTTTTCCATAGAAATAGTTAACAGAAAAAGTACAGTTCAAGAGATATTCACCTCAGAAGTGTCCCTGTACTAATCCTTCAGTTCCACACAGGCCCTGTGCTGGGAGGGGGTCACTGACCCCCAAAAACACTACAGTGTTCACTTCCTCTTCCTTATATGACATCACACATTGTACTGGCAGCTAACTTAACTCCTATTGGCTATGTCTGCTGTCAATCTGCCACTGCTTCCTATGCTGGGGAATTTGAGCAGCATTCAGGTACTGAAGAGAAACTGTTACAAGTTTGTGAGAGGGAGAGGGAGTGTGGGCTTGTGCTGCAGAGACTGTGCAGATGGGGGGATCAAGGTGCTTGGGACCTGGAGTTTTCTGGATAATGGATCTTTACATAATTTGGATCTTCATACCTTAAGTCTACTAGAAAATCATGTAAACATTAAATAAACCCAATAAGCTGGTTTTGCTTCCAATAAGGATTAATTATATCTTAGTTGGGATCAAGTACAAGGTACAGGTATGGCTTCTGCTATACAGAATGCTTGCGACCTGGGGTCTTCCGGATAGCAGATCTTTCTGTAATTTGGATCTTAGTACTAGAAAATGGTGTAAACACTAAATAAAGCCAATAGGCTGGTTTTGCTTCCAATAAGGATTACTTACTGTATATCTTAGTTGGGATCAAGTACAAGCTACTGTTTTATTATTACACAGGAAAAAGAAATCATTTTTAAAAATTTGAATTATTGGATTATAAAGGCTACTATGGGAGATGACACTTGTACTTTCCAGAAATATATTATTATTATTTTTTTGGGGGGGGGGGTCCATGTATTATTTTGTGTATTTACCTCATAAAAAAGGTAAAATATTTTTCTGGTATAGATCCCTGAAAAATATAACTTTTTCGTTTTTTGGTATTTAGAGCTCTAAATCTTGTTCCAGAAGTGGAACACTTAAACACTTAAAAAAGGTATCGTTTTCCTAGGTAAATTACCGCCCCGGGAGAGCGCACAAAATGTTCAAAATACGTATCCACCCTCATCAATGCTTTGCCTGTCACTTAGGGCTGCCACCTCACCCTTTTAAAACCAAACTCATATGAAATCCACAGCCTGCATGGCTAATTAGCAATTCATTTAGATGCATGATACATGGCTGCACAGAAATCAGTTCAGTCTGCAGCATCTAAATTAGTTGATAATTAGCCATGCAGGCTGTGGATTTCATATGTGTTTGGTTTTAAAAGGGTGAGGCGGCAACCCTACTGTCCCTGCTAGATGTGTAAGTTACATACATTTCTAAGCAAGTCAGTGCTGGTTTTGTTGCAATTTTGTAAATAACTGACATTATGCTTAATGCCAAAGGTTGCTAAACAATGTTGCTCCTTCCTTTTCTGCAGTATTTGTCTGCATGGCTGTGTTATTGTTTGTTGCAAGGCAGGTTTGTTTATATGCTGCGTCTGTTAACCTCTGCCATTCCAATTGAGTAATCAACCAATGACCATTCAAATTATGTGACTGGTTACAGATCACAAGCACCCAATAAATTACTAGGAGGAGGGCAGTATCAACATCCAATAGGAAACAAGTAAGGGCAAAGCCTGGGCATGATGATGCCATCATATAGGAAGTTCTTGGTGTGTCAGGTTCAAAATAGGCCACTCACATCACTTCAGAAAACTGGTCAGAGAGACAGGAGAAGGACTGAGTTAATAGGTGTAAAAATTAGCTTTTACAATGGCATTTTTACTTTTTGTTATGGAAAATGGTTTTTCTAACACATTGAGAGCATTGTTAGTGGTTTCATAAGATTTGTACATTGAAGGTGAACAACTCCTTTAAGCGTCGATTAACCTGTTTTTAAAAAAGTTAAAATACACTGCAACTAAATAAATATAAAGATATCTGAACAGACCTAGGAGATCTATGACCATATAAAGGGACAAAGTCGTAAGCCCCTACTTTCTCCACAGTCCTTGCTACTCAACCTGATAAAAGTTTTTTTTTAAAAAAATTAAATTAAAGAGATACTGACACCAGAAATTAAACTCTTATTTACATCTATAATAAAATTGCATTTGCAAATACCATTACTGCCTGATGGCCCATGTTCCTGTATGAGGTGGGACAGTCAGGTTAGCAAAACAGTCAGGTTTAGAAACTTCAACTAACAGTAATTTACAGAAATAATCCTCTCAGCAAAAATGATCAAGCACGACCTATAGGTAACTTTTAATGTACATTCATATTTTAAAAAGTAGTTTTTTAGTGTGTCGAGTCTCACTTTAAAGCTGGCCATAGACGCAAAGATCCGATCGTATGAATCGTGGATTCGTACGATTTTCGGACCATGTGTGGAGAGTCCCGACATTTTTCGTCTGTCGGAGATCGGTCGTTTGGTCGATCGGACAGGTTAGAAAATTTCTGTCGCCTGCCGATAATATCTCTGCGTGTATTGCCGATCGTACGATTGCTGTCAGGGGCAGAACATTGGGTGATCTGTTCTTATTTGATCGGAATGGTAAAGACTTTGATCTGAATGGTTAGTGGAGGGTCGGGAGATGGGAAAGTCCGATCTTATGTTGATTTGAACGATCGATCTTTGCGTCTATGGCCAGCTTTAGGCCCACATACACTTGCACTCACATCTACTTTTTTAGTACAGAAACATAAAGCAACCCAGGCTACCTAAATCAATTACTACGTAAAAACAAGACTAGGCGGAGCAAACATTCCACCACGTGGTACACACTAGCGAATAGGAATCCACCTCACTCTCAGCGAATGTGACGCCAACCTGAAGCGATGTCAGCCATCTTGGACCCGGGAGGAGCGCAATTCACCAACACTCTCTGCAAAATTACTCTAAATTAATTAGGTACCGCTCGCCACCCGATAGCCAGCGAAATATCATATCAAGAAACGTAAGCAGCCTTCGGAAAACCCTTTGTGTTTTTCAAGGTGCAATAAGGCGGGCGGCAACGTCAGTATCTAAAGAAACTGGGCGCGCCACGCAACATGGTGCAATCGTGCTCAGCTTACGGTTGCAAGAATCGCTACGATAAAGATAAACCCATCTCCTTTCACAAGTGAGTGTATTTGTGCGCTTTGCCCGGCAATATTTATCTGGATCGTAGTCCCGGTCCCCTGAAAGCGAGACACGCATGCGCGAACTTCGATGCTTGTTCTAACGCTAGGCTTTGCCGATACCACGTGATATAGGCTGAGGGTGCGCGGCCTTCACTTGTGTATAACTGTGTGCGAGTGGCATCCACTTATTGGGGTTGTTGTGAAGTAAATAGAGCCAAAGTCGGGCAGAATAACGTTCTTTAAGCTTGATTGTATCATACCAAATGAGTAAATGTAACGCTTGAGTTTTGAAAGGCAAAAGAAGCGTCATTCACGGACTCGGTTCATATTTTGCTTATACGCATTAAGTAGGGGACAGGCTAGACTGCAGCAATATCAGGCAGCCACTTTTTCTGTAAAACAGTGCATCCTCCTGTTAGGGCTGGAGTCCATGAGCTTTTTGCTCCTGATTTGCGGCCAGCGACGGACAGAGACGCAGGCGTCACGATACAACTGGACGAAAAGTCACGGGTAAAACGACACGGTCAGACTGTCGGATGAAGACGCTGCTTTCTGCGTTTTTGCGCGTCGAATGTACGTGCGACTTTGCCTTCAGTCAAATTGTATCTTGACGACTGCAACTCCCTCCTGCCGGTTTTGTCGAGGGCGCCGATCCAACTAAAAATGCTTGCGGAGTCCAGCCCTTAAATATAAAAAAGAAAGAAATATACAGGAATGGGACCTGTTTTCCGGAATTCTCGGGACTTTGGGGTTCTCCGGATAAGGGGTCCTTCTGTAATTTGGATCTTCATGCCTTGAATCAGCAATAATTAATTTAAACATTAATTAAGCCCCAACAGTATTGTTTTCACTCCAAAAAATTAATTAATTATATCTTAGTATCAAGTACAAGGAAATAATGTTTAAAAAAAATAGAATTCGATTAAAATGTCTGAGAGATGGCCTTCTTGTAATTTGGAGCTTTTGGGATAATGGGTTTTAAGATAACAGATCCCATAGCTGTATGGGTTACTATGACCACTTTGCTACTTTAAAGTTGGGCTTTTATATAATACTCCTCAGGCCTGGATTTTGGGCTTGGGTGCCCCAGGCTGCTTAGTCCTACCAACCGCTCAATGCTGGAGTGCGCGTATGTGCTGAAACACAGGGGATTACGTATATAGGAGTACACGTCCTCAGTGCGTTTAGGTTGTGGCTGGACTGCATGGCTGTAGTGAGGCCAGAAAGGCCTAGAACGGCAAGATCTTAGGGGTGGTATGCGTCCAGCCAAAACCATACCTCCAGTATGGCTAATTTGCAAATAATGTAGGCCCCTGCTTTAGACCAGAAGGCAGCCTAGAGGCTGCATTCAACCCTTCATTGTGGAAGGTACTGTATTGTGCTAGTAACCAACAGTCTTTTTGATTTATCAGAGCACAAATATGAAGCCCTTAACATTTAAGATGTTGCTTAACACTGTAAACATGAAGTACAAGAGGGGTATAATCAACCAGACCTCAGTTGAAAAAAATGCTGCTTAAAAAAAGTTTTATTAAAAAAAAAAGGATTACATCTTATTGTGTTGCAAAAAGCCTGATGCATTTTGTGCCCCTCCTGGACAATTAATCATAGGCGTGGTTTGGTTGCTCAGCACTGACTTAAGACTGTTCTGGATTCTGCAAAGCTATGTAGCAAAGATCTAATTTAAATATAAACCTTTCGGTATTTGCATACATATTTGGCTTTATATGTTGGTTAATTCCTCTACAGAGTTCTGCCACTTTAATTGTTGTTCTTTTGCATACAGTGTAAATGTACTTTTTTTTTTTGGCCGTAATAGGTTTCCCCTGAAACGTCCGCTACTCTGCAAGAAATGGGAAGCTGCTGTACGAAGAGCTGAGTTTAAACCGACAAAGTACAGTAGTATTTGCTCTGACCATTTTTCAGCCGATTGTTTTAAAAGAGAGTGCAACAATAAACTTCTTAAGGATAATGCTGTGCCAACAATATTTGCACATATGGAAATAAAGAAAAAGGTAAGAAAATCAAGGAACGCTTCCCAAAACTGATCAAATTTACAGAGATAAATCGTGGTGAGGTTTCAAAGATTTTAAAGCACTTAATAACATAACCCTGAAATAAATCTAGGATCTTTCATCTTTTGCAATCTTATACTAACATCTTCCTCCCTCTCAACTCTTGCACACACAACATTCATATACGGTACCAATATATGACTTAAAACATGCCGACGTCCACATCCCACTGATACTACTGCTGCATACTTGATAAGCTTTCCATCGCACCCAAAGAGATACTTACACCAGAAATTAAACCTTTCTAGCATATATCATAACATTGACTTTGCATTTTATTTAGCATTTTGCCATAAAAATATTTGCCTCATACTTTTACATTACCTATGTTATCCTCCATATTCCTCTATGAGCGGGTTAATATATTTGTGTAGCAGTAGTCCATTAGCTTTAGAAACTCTGAGGCCAAAGGCAGACAGAGCGTTGGCTCCAGTGCTTTTAGCCTGTGTATTTTTTTCAGGCAGAGAGTAAGCAGATCTTTTTCAAAATAAACAATCCCGCAGCAGATCGACCTCATTGTGTGTGATACCAGAACTTCCACAAACTTTTCCCAGCAGCAGTGTCTCTATCTACCTGACTTTACACACAATCCTCCCACTGGATTCTCTACAAAATAAAACAAAGGTGATGTGCCCCACAACTCACTTGTCCTCAACATGTTTTGCGCAGGTGTGCCCTTAAATGAACATACCCCCCATTCAAACACACACTCTTCCATTCCTATCACATTCTTCTCCTTTAACACTTTGCTCTCCCTTATAGACGCCATACAAATGAACACAGAAGTAAACTAATATGCAAACACACACATATGAACGTCTCATCAATTAGTTTTCGTCTTTATCGCTCATACATTTTGCTATCCTTTTTTCCTGCTTGATTTCCTTTAACCATTCCTTCTCCTGTGTAATTCCTAGGGTTGAAATGTATATGAGTCTAGCTGTAGATCAGCATCTGAGGCTGGAGCCATTATTAAACTGTACTTGCTAATAAATATGAAAATGTCTGTTCTTCTGCCCAGCCCCTCTCACTGTGTAGAAAAAAAAAAACTTCTGCACACTTTTCAAACCCCTGTATGCAAGTCAGAATTACTAAATTATTTGTCTTCCCACAAAATTCTTTGTGTGCACTACAATTTATTGCTTCATAATTTAGAGGGACAGTGCCACCATCCAAGCTATTGAAGTCCTATTACAACTTGAAAAAAATACACTTTCTGGTTCAGGAATTTAATTTTATATTGTAGAGTGAATTATTTGCAGTGTAAACAGTATAATTTAGAAACAAAAAAATCGTAAAAATCATGACCGAATCCCTTTAACAAAAAGTAATCTTGTTGGAGCAGGCCCTTTTTCAGTTTCATTTTTTATTGGTGCAAATCTGCACTATAAATCTGTTGTGTTCAGTACAAGTTTCAGGTTGTTCTTTTTATGTCATTCTTTTCAATAAATAATCTTAGTCATTTCACTTTGTGCATCCCTACATGCGTTCTTCAAGTAAAGGCTTGCAAGGATAATTAATAGCATTTGAAGGAGCTGCAGTCTGGGTTACATTACAGCTAATTAACTTCCCACACTGGTTTATATATAGAAACCAGGTTAGAAAATTTTAGAGGTGCATATTAGACTTCAACAGCTTTTTGTTCCAGACCACACCTATATGAGCCTCTGCTTGTTTGCTCCATGAATGTCAGTTAGACTCTGCTAGTTGTAATTCACTGGCTTGATTATCACATAATGTGGAAATATATTAAGAAAGTTGCCTTGGGGACAAAGGCACCTTATGAAATGTTATCAGATTATGTAATCACGCAGTTGTTGTCAGAAAGAGGGGGGGGGGGAAACAAAGAGAGAGAAATTAAAAGTAAGAGATGACATTAAGTCACAGTGAGTGAAGGAAAAAAAAATCTAATTGCTCATTGGCTGCTGTGGGCAATATTACCGTTCATGCTTCACTCCACTTTATACACAGCATAATAAATATGCCCCATAGTCTGTGTTTGGAATTTTTTGGAGTGCCTGCTTTGCTTTTCTCTTTACAGTGAGGTATGCACTTAAATCTCTGTACAGTGCCACAGAATATGCAAATGCTTTGTAAATGAATATATATTATTATTTTTCCCATAGAGTGGAAAAGCTGTTAAAAAAGAGCAACTGCCAGCTGAACCTGAACCAGTCCCTGCTGTTCCTGAAATAGACCCTGCTATTGGATTGCTACTCCCTCCTCTGTATACACCAAGTCACATTGCAGTCATTTGTGACCACAATTATACAGTGGAAGATACTGTTCATCAGAGGAGAAGGATACAGCAGCTTGAAGAACAAGTTGACAAACTCAGGAAAAAGCTGAAGATCGCTAACCAGAAGTGTCGAAGGCAGGAGCGGAGTCTGGAAAAACTAGAGAGAGAGGTTTCTGAATATAGGGAAGCCAAGGGATCTGGCTACGTTATCTTCCCTGGTAATTATTATGAAGTCTTAAACGAAAATGAATACAAAGAACTGACTCCAGAAATAACATATAAGGAAATCATTCTGTAACTTTACTACCAATATGACTTTACATTAAACTAGTCAATTCCAGAAACCTATACAGTATAGAGTGAACTTCTTTTTTTACTATAATTGCTTTGCTACAATGTCCCTGCTTATTTTAATACAACATGCTTCTAACAACTTGTGTTTTCTATTAACCAAATCTTTACTATCAATATTTTCAAATCTAGCCAAAAGGACATTTTGAGTATGGAAATATTAAAAGCGAAATCTCTCTTTATAGTAAAATAGAGCAAATTCTTCTGAGTTTAGAGTTTGCTTTTGTATTGTTAAATCTGATGTTAATCTGTTGGATCTCATTTCAAGCTGCTGTTGTGAACATCACATCAGTATATATGTATATACTATTATATGTTAGGTTTATTTTCAGTTTTTGGAAATGTAATATTAAAAAGATTTCTGTAAGACAAAGCAATTGCTATTATATGTCTGTGAAATTGATTTGCCATGAAGGCCTCCAGCAGCATCTTTGCATGCCTTCTTTTCCTTTAGCCAGTTAATGTCTATAAAAAAAAATAAATCTGATAACTGTCAAACAATATCATGCTTTGTCTTTTTCTTTCAAACCAGAACCTGTTAGTTACTAACATAATTTGAAATTCATACTAAAAAAGATATTTTGCCAAATTCTATGAATTTCAAATTTCCGCTTTCTTGGGTTTTTTTAAGTGGAAAGTGACAATATGACATTCAAAACATGTCAGGCATAGTTTATTCTCTTCAATAATCTAGTCTTCATCTCCAGTAAATCCCTGTTTTGGACTCCACAAGCTCTTTTCCTCCATCTTTCATACTTTTTTAATGAATACTGTCTCGAACGACATTCATG